>JAEMON010000002.1:40292220-40303409 GCA_030264115.1 Lygus lineolaris | reverse complement strand
CCGGAAGTCAGCAGGATATTAGTATTCGAAATCTGCTCTATTCATGCTCTTTTACCACGGATTGCTTTATCCTCTGCCTTGGCTTAGCTCGTGTCCCTGTCCTGACGAGCACAGAATTATATTTTTACGGCACAATTTAGCACATATCGAGCACAGTTCACAGCTTCATTACCTGAATCGTACATTTAGTTTGATCCTTTTCCGTTAAATTGGTCCGCCTTTCTGGGTTTTTTCATATCTCAGACGCATATTTAGCACAGAATTAAAGAGGGACAGCACAATTGAGCACAAATCGACCACAATTCAGAGATTTCTTTCTGTTCATCTGGTGAAGGTTGGGGGTACACCTTAATGGGGCCAGAAGACGGCCGTGAGAAGAAGAGGACGACCCCAGAAACAGGTGGTTGGATGAGGTGTCGCGTGATTTTAGAGTTGTTGGGATTGGGAAGGACACAAGCCATGGACCGGAAAAAAAGGTGTAGAATGGGAGTTAGGGAAGCCAGGGGCCACAACGGCCTGTAGAGCTCGGCAGTTAGTTGGATAACCAAAGGATTACCTGATGTAGAATTAATGAAATTCCTCCCTCCATTCATTCAGCATGCTTTGCAGAAATAATTAGGATATCAAAAGTTTCCAAACTTCAATTTCAATTTTCCAAATCAATCGGGAATTTCTCTTCAACGGTCTTTCACTTACATCCGCGCGAGTGCTACCTTTGTACTAGAAGGTTATGACCCCCCACTTTTCTCAGTCGAATCACCGGAAAAAAGCCACATGTTATCTACATACTTTCTTACTACAGCTTTTTGTTGGAAATTAGCAGTAGAATCGATTCCTGAAGTTTGTCCCAAGATAGCTGTAGACGACCAGAGTTGTTAAGTAATCATTAGTTTGAGGAATAATTACTTTTCATTAATGCAGAAAAATAATGGCAAATTTTCCATTTCAATTCCTGTAATGGTAATCGAAAATGAAGATTACTTTTCCCGATTAAAAGTAATGGTAATTGAAAAACCCATTACCATTACTTGTAATAGGGAAAAGTGATATCAACTAGGTATCGATTACCATTACTGGAATTGGAATGGGCGATGGAAATTAAATTACTGGAAAGTGTTCAAATTCTTCAAAAATAATAGAATTTATGGAAAGTACCTAATCTAATTACTCTGAAGTAATCCAATTGCTCTGAAGTAATTAGATTACAATTACTATTCGATTCCCCCAGTGGGTCGGAATTTTGCATTGTTGACCTCAAATTTGGATTCAGCGTCCTTGAAAACGCCCAACTACAACCAATTTTCAGCTCAAAATTCCTGTAGTCTTGTCACAAAACTGGCCAAAAGTTTTTGCGAAAGTAATCGAGTAATTCGAATTTTTTTGAATGATTTGATTACTTTAGAGCAATTTGATTATTTAGAGTAATTTGATTACTTTAGAGTAATTTTATTATTTTTGAGTAATTTGATTACCTTAGAGTGATTCGATTACTTTCCAGTAAGTAATTCGATTGCTTTCCAGTAAGTAATTCGATTGCTTTCCAGCCTAATTTAATTCCCCCATTCCAATTGCTATAATGGTAACAGAAAATTAAGATTAGTTAATTTTTGTAATTACATGTAATGGTAATTAGTTGTTCAATTACCATAACCTGTAGGTAATTGGAACAAGTAATTGCGCTTTCGATTACCATTGAAATGGGTGATTGCGATTGATTTTCTTCAAAAGTAATTGGAATTTGGCATGGGTAATGTTCTTTTTTATCAACTCTGTGGACGACTGATAAGTTGACATTACTCATTTTACTGTAATTTATTTTTCCTCTGATTTCAGGAGGTTTCTTTTTTCTATATACGCCTTGAAACAGCTATTTAAGACATATTTATGGCGATATTTTACCCTCAAACATTGACCCGCAAGAATCGACCGAAACTGCTGGTTTCTGACTTCCGAAGGCGAGCAAGACAAGTCATACCTGGAACGCGGTGTGAGGGAGGTCGTCGCCGTCAGACTGCGGAGCTTCGGACGGAGACGGCGGAGGAGGCGGGTTCAGATGCTGCCCGTCCGGCGGAGGGTTGAGGTGCTGCGCAGCCGCGTGCGGGGCGCTTCCGCCGATGGAAGTCCCCACGACCCGCTCGCTCTCGAACATGTCCTTCCCCAGGTCGACCAACTCGTCGTAGATGAGCTCGTCGTCCTCCGGAGGCGGTCGAGTCGACGAGGAGGCGGAGGGAGGTTGCTGCGGTTGTTGTTGTTGTTTCCGGACCGGAGGGGTCGCTTCGCCTCCCGGACTGTCCTTCCTCTCCTGGGGTCCGTAGTGACTCAACAACTCATCGACGCCCGGCTCACCTCCAGTTCCAGTGCCTGTCAACAATCATCTTTTGTTTATTTTCAAAGATCACCAAGTCAATGCATTATGGCTTCCAAGAGAAATTCTGAATATTACAAACCAAATTAAGAATTTTCCACATCAAATTCAGAATTTTTCATTTCAAATTCAGATTTTTTTTCTTCAAAATTTCAAAAGAAAAATATTTTAAAAAAAATCTTTTACTACGGAAAATTCTGAATTTGACTTGAAAAACCTATGATAGTAAGAATACATGTTACATACATACCGAATAAATAATCAAGTTATGTATCGTATTTTCCAATCGAATTAAACCTTTTGCCAATTTAAGGCCTATTTAAGGCGCTCTTTCCAATTGAATTAAACCTTTTTCCAAATTAATTAAACCTTTTTCAAACTGAATTAAACCTTTTTTGTAAGATTAAGAGTAACAAGAGACGTAACAGCTAACAAACTTTATATACCTAGTAAGTTCATGTCTGTGATATAGTTTGCGCAATCCAGGGGGGTGACGGAGGCCAAACTCAGCAGAGAGAGAAAGCTTTTTCAACACTTTCCCAACCGAATTCAACACTTCCCCTGTCAAATTGATTGTATAAGTGTTGAATTTGGTTGGGAAAGTGTTGAATTCCATTGGAAAAAGATTTATCTCGAGTTTAGCCTCCGTTCACTCCCCAGGATGGAGAATTATTGTGTTTGATAAAATCACATTTTTTTCTGTTTTTGTATTGTTTTTTGGAATAAAATGGCACTGTTAATACAAAGAAAAAGAGTATATCGATCTGGTGTGGTGGAAACTTGGAATAAAATCTCAGCTGTTTGAATAACAGGCGGCATTCCGAGGGCCCTTGAGAAACCCTTTTATGTGTCACACTAAAAGAACAACCGAAAAACATACCATGATTGGTTGACCAATTTGAAAAATCTTACAAATAAAGGTTTAATTCAATTTAAAAAGAAAGGTTTAATTCTATTGAAAACAGGTTTAATTCTATTGGAAAAAGGTTTAATTCAATTGGAAAAATCCCCACTGCCATTACAAATTCTACTACCTATGTTCCAGTCCCAATTCCTTATTATGTTGCTATCGCATATAGTGTTCCCGAAGAACGTAATAGGGCTCTAGTGCAATTACGGAATGGCTCAAAGAAAATGAAAACATTCATGCAGCATGAGTTTATGAGCGAATTTTCAATGCATTTTTTAACCAATTCGGTGGGTGATTCTTACAGGAAATTTTGTTCTGATTCCGAACATACCTTATTATGTTCCTGTGTGATGGTAATTTTCACCAAAAACCCCCCAAAAAACCGTTTTTTTACCCTTATTTTTCAAAATTTGACCCCTTGGAGTATTTACTCCCAAAATTCTAGCCAACGAACTCATCCTTTCTTTTGTTATTATTGACATTTTGAAATTGTTTTGGAATTTTTAAATCGATTCCAGGGCCTGATACCGTCTGGAGTGACACATGTAGATGTGAACATAGATGTAACACAAGTAGATATATGTGAACATATATGAAAAAGTGTAACCTTCAGGAATCGTTTTAGAATGGTCTGAAACCGATTTCCATGGAGAAAATTTCTAAATTTATTGCATTATAGTTTTTGAATTTTGAAGCCATTTCAATAGCTGAATTTTCTTCGAAAAAATGTCTTTTAAAATGTATCTAAATTCTTTTTTCAAAAGTTATATAGCCTAGGTTACAAGCTGGGCAGTGCATACCTACCTGGCTTAACCTGAAAAGCCCCCTCAGGGAGAAAGTAGGTATATTAATTTAAAAATGAGCACTTGCCTGTTAGATTTATTGAATAATATATTATTTTGCTTATAATGAAGTTATTGCCGAAACCCTGGAGAAGCACCCTCAAAGTGGCAATAGCTGGTACACTTTACACTTTACCTAGATAGTAGGTATACCTAAGGTAGGTGGTGGACTCACCTGTGAACTGGCAGTGGTCGAGGCATCCGTGTCTGCAGATCTCGACTTTGCACTTGATGTGGACGCTGAGGGCGTCGGGGAACTTGAAGGCGTGGAAGAAGGCGTAAGTGATGACGGAAGCCCGCTCATCGGCGATCCGGGCCTTGAGGAACCTGAAAGGAAAATTGTGGCAAAGAATGTTTTACGAAAAATCGGTATTTAACACACGGCCATTATTTATTATTTTCTGTATCATACTAGTAGGTATACTTCCGTTAATCAAAATAAATTTTTCTTTGCAATTCACAATATTTTAGCGAATTTTCGAAGAAAATGAAGCCATTGCAATGGCTTCAAAATGTTTAGTAATTCAAATTTTTGAAAATTTTTCCAGTGGGAATACGTTCCATACCATTCCAGAAATATTTCACAAATAGGTATCTGAACTTTTGGGTTTTCGGGCCTGATAGGACGAGCTGACACGTATCTCCCACCTTCTCCCAAATGGGCCTCATTGGAGAGCCAAACACCGGGTTGCTATTATATTATATAAATAGTCCTCTTACTTTGGACAAGTTGACTGTATCCAAACCTTAATCAAATTGAATTCAACCCTTTGGCTAATAATTGTCATATTTTAAAGGGTTTAATTCAATTACAAAAAATGTTAAATTTATTCAGCGAAAGGTAGAATTCATATTGCCAATGCTGCACAATCTTTTTAAATGATACCGCTTACTATTAAACATATTACTTAAATAAGTTAATACCAAATAATACGAACCTGCTGATCATTTTGGGGCGGAGGACGCAGCCGAACTCGTCGCTGAGGTGGATCACGTGACCGCCGCCATCAGATGCTGCGCAGCTCTTCACCCTCATGTCGAACTCTCCTGAAAATAGTGCGCCCTTAATTGAACCGTTCAGTGACTGTTTGAATATTTATTTATTTGTATTTATTCATTTATCATGAGCAGAGCCTAAATACATCCTAGTTAATCTGAACATATATAAGTACCAAATAGCAAAAAAATAGGTAAAAAAGAGTATTGCATAACTTGAATTAAGGAAGACGAATATCAAGAAGAGACAAGAGAATATAACAACAGAATAATTAACGGTACGATATAAAAAAAAAATTGAAAAAAACTGTGAGTATACATACTACGTTTCATGTGGATAGATAGCTCGAGCCAAATACCAATGCGAACAAAATTACGCAAACAAAATAACTCCAACAAAATACCAACCTAGCGCAAACGAGCGAATTATGTGACACGAACTAAAATGAAAATAAAAATGATCATGAAAAATCAAAATAATCTTGAAACTTCATTGGGTTTTGTTAAATATAAAATTAAAGTTCAGGGCAAAAGTGGGGTTTATAAATTGAGATGTGGGCTCGAGTATTGAGATCAAACTGGTAGGAAATTTAGGGAATGAATTGGAGAGCAAGAAAAAGATTTCAGGGATAACAAGGACGATTCAGCTTCTGCAAGTCGTCTAGTGAACCCAATCATAACTTTAGTTTTGATCTGATAAACGGTGCCTAGACAGTACCTGATTGGGTAGATATTCCTCTCAGCCCCTTCACTTTTCTCGACCAATAGGGATGAAATTCCCTTTCTCCTGTGGCTATACTATACAGGTTGGTCCCAAACGTAACGGACCTAGTTTGAGGTCTTATGGGAAATTTCACGCTGATCACGAATATACCACATGTTAAGGGTCTCTGAATAAATCTTTGACCACTTTTTTTCGCAAAAAACCACTATTTTGACGTTTATTGAGTTTTTTTGGGCAAAACACACGAAAATTATCTAGACAATTTAAAAACACCTCTAAATAAACGTTGTAGGAAATTAAATTCTGCGTCGAATGAGACCAACGCCAGCTCTCAAGATTGTACCTTCGATTTTTGGCGAATTTCAGAAGTTTTGATCTGTTGATAAACTGCTTGATAGGGGGCAGGAAGGTAGGCAGGTACCTAGTATGAACGTTGATCCGAAGAGTTTCAAAGACCAGTTGTAATCGGCAATGAAATAAAGCAGGAACATTGTAGCTGAAGTAAACCATGGGAATGTCATCAGAGTTACGAGCAACTCAGTTTTCCCTGAAAATGCCCAGAGTGTACACCAACGAGGAGTACGCGGGCATCCACCTAATGTATGGAATGGAAAATCCAATATGAACGCTAAGCTGGCTGCTAGGATGTACCTACGCTGAACGTTACCCTTTACGCCGTGAACCACACCACTCCGGATTTGTCAACTGCCATCGGACTTTGAGGGAATACGGAACATTTTATCAACAGTTTATCAACAGATCAAAACTTCTAAAATTCGTCAAAAATCTTAGGTAAAATCCTAAGAGCTGGCGTTGGTCTCATGCGACGCAGAAACGTTTATTTCGAGGTGTTTTTCGATTTTCTAGATAATTTCCCAGTTTTTTGTCCAAAAACACTCAACAAACGTCGAATAAAGTGTGTTTTTTGGCGAAAAAAGTGGTCAAGATTTATTCAGGGACCCTTAATATGTGGTATATTCGTGATCAATTTTCCATAAAACCTCAAACTTTGTCCGTTACGTTTGGGACCACCCAGTATAAGCTGTGCTCTTTCAAATGTACATTCAGTTCTTGTTCGTTACTGATGATGGCCTAACCGTCGAAATCTATTCAACTTTGTAACTCATTCGTTTCGAGGAAATACAAAAGTTTTCATTTACTCCGGTTTCTTTTTGTTGACCGATCCGAATAAAATAGTGGTTTTGTTTAAGCTTCTTTTGAACCGACAAAGTTCAGAGCAAGAATGAAACGAGCGGAGGCAGAACGAGAGCAGGTCCGTGGTAGACGGGCTTATGTAGGACCGAACATAGGACACTTCCATCTTTCATATAAATAGGTAGTGAAATAGCACAGACAATAATTCAGTTCCTAGTTCAATACGATGTATACATTAAAGTGAGAGTACACAGCGCCCAACCGTTTGTTGGTCATTCGTCGTACAAGTTACTCCTGGCCTTCCTGCGAGGCAAAGTAGATCTTTGGTTCAGGGTTTAATTTTAAGTTCTATTATCAGCTTGAACACCAATTCAGCTGCCCTGGAACACATTCCTCAACAGCTCGAACACCCTTCCTTACTCAACCTTCACCGAGGTTGCGTGGGTTGCAATGAACAAGAACTGATGGACAGTTTGAATTACAACGAGCGGGGAAATGTAAGTAGAGTTCCTTGACAAAGAGTGAGTGTCATAAGTAGGTTCTTTCGCTTTCGCTGGCTGCTTTCCCTCACTTGCATAGATTAGAAAATTTCCATTTTGTTTGACTTTCGTCGCTGCGATGTACGCCTTGTTGAGCTGCACTCCGTTGACCTTCTAGCATTTGCACGGCACCATCGTCTCAGTCGGTATCTACAGTTTTGTCTCTGGTTTGTTGGGTTTGCCCGTTTCCTGTAGATTTTTGGAGGATCTGAGGGGAGAAGTAAAATGGCACTTCTCGATGTTCACTGCCTTCACTGGTTTTATTAACCAATCGTCGTTCTTGCTGAGTGCTTTCGCCCTCAAGGGCCCTCATCAGAGCTCAAGTTATGTGTTTTTCTGTCTCCCTCCTGTCTCTCTCTTCCACCATTGCTGAGTATTTCCTTACCTACCTACTAGTTTTAGGGAACTCTCCTGAGGTCCTTGTCTTTTTGGGTGTTCTAGCTTTTTGTCATGGGTTTGCGGGGGCCTTCATTTTGTCAGTTTGTCAGCTACTTTAGGGCACTTCTCCTTGGATTGAATTTAGTTACTCTGTTATCTTGAGTTTACACTCCAACTTGGGTAGGTGGACTTATCGTTCAAAGGGGCTTGAATTTTCACTTAAATTCTAAGCCCCTTTGCACGATAAGTCCACCTACCCAAGTTCGAGTTTAAACTCAAAATACCAGAGCAACTAAATTCTATCCAAGGAGAAGTACCCTAAAGTAGTTGACAAGCTGACAAAATGAAGACCCTCAAACCCTTGACAAAAAGCTTGAACACCCAAAAAGACGAGGACCTCAGGAGACCTCCCTAAAACCAGTAGGTAAGGAAATACTCAGCAGTGGTGAGAGAGAGAGAGACAGAAAAACACATTACTTGAGCTCTGATGAGGCTCCTTGAGGGCGAAAGCGCTTAGCAAGAATGACGATTGGTTAATAAATCCACTGAACATCGAGAAGTGCCATTTTACTTCTCCCCTCAGAGCCTCCCAAAATCAATTTTTTCCCTTTCACAAACCATTACTCTTCGCTATTTTGAGCCCAGTTTGATCACTGGTCTAAAAATAACAATGAATATAGTCCAGTTTTATCCGTATTACTGGTAGATAGAAAAGTGCTTTATTAGGATATGTCTACCTATTCTTGGTATTAGATTTTTTTTTAATGCACTACCTAACCTTCGTTGTTTACTGGTTGGGCATGCAAATATTATTATTATGGAAACTTCAATCTCCAGTAAAAAAAAATAGCTTAATACTTAATTGTTTGTTATTCCCCTTTGTTCCGCTCCTTACTCGTAGAAGAGAAAACACTCTCTTCACTTCATCCTTCTTTTGATCTTGTTTGGAATTAGAAATAAATTTTTTGAATGAGACTATAGAAGTTGTAGAACTAGGTTCTTTTCTCGCTTCAAGGCATTGTTCTTGCGAAATTAACACTTTTCCGAACCATTTCTTCTTAATTTCAGCAAATACGTAGGAACATCCTAGAAGATGGATTTTGCCCTCCCTCCCCTTGTAAGTAGATCACATATCTTCTGTCATGCACTTCTTCTCCAATAACTGATTCAGGCACAACAAACCTCCTCTTCTCATCAGCGCTGAAGAAGGATGGCTACTTCGACAAGGAAAAGCCACCCTTGAGTTTGAAGGCATCAAGCGAGGATACAGTCTGCTACAGCGTACACTTGGCGGTGCTGCTTGGTAATCAAACAACTAACAAGAGTGGAAGGAAAGAATGAGTTTCTAGCAGGATTTTTGATCTCTGGTCCCGAGAAACGACGGAAAATAAACGCATTTTGTTAGCGCTATATATTCAGCCTTGAGACACACCTTCCAAAAATCAATAAAAATATAAGAAACTCTCTTGATACCTACGTGTTGTTCAAACTGGTACACTCGTCACTGGAGACTGAAGGGTTCGCCTTGCTGAACAGAAGCTTATTTCAAGTTTGTACTTATGTCAAAGATGAATTTAACCAAAATGGTCCCGGGGGATTTACCTCTATTGTCGTTTATGGCCACGACGAGGGTGAGAGTCGAGCCGAGAGGAACTATACCACTCACCGGTGGCGCCCATGGGCCCTTGCCGTGTTGGATCTCCATCCAGCAGTCAACGTTGTCCCCTGAGAAATGAAGAAACACGAGGTGAAATTACTACAATGAAATGTGGTAATGAAAGGTGGAAAAAAAAATGTGGTCCAGGTGTGGATTGAACCCACAACCTTCGGAGATTTACCGGAGGTAAACATTGCGTTACAAGAGATGTCTAGAGATAGGCAGACAGCTGTGGTCAGCCTCAGGTGTCTCATTTCTTCATCTTTGTTCTTCAGGGCTCTAGTTGGGTTCAGAGACGATACAGAAATCTTGGGATTAGAGCGCCTTGGGAATCAAGGATTTTAATTACCTTTACCCTTTTGTGAATAGAGAAAAATTGGTGATGCCCAGACAGGCAATGATGACCTAAAGATAAATTTAATAATAATTTCTCCATGAAATGTGGAATTCAGTGAAGTTTTTGTGCAACACCAGCCAGAAGATCAAAACGATGCAATTCTTTTCTTTCTTCCACGATGGATCTCTCGAAAGATCCCTTGTCATGTAAAGGTCCATGATGACGAATAGGCTTACCCCTGAAATCAAGTTGAATGACGTCGAGGTCGGCAATGACCATGGGAGGCTTAGAGGCTGTTTTCTCGTAGTCGTTGTACCACTCGCACCGCAGCCGCTTCGCCTCGTCCCAAACTTCAAGCAGGTCTTTGTCGTACTGAACCACGACCTGTCGGCAAATGGAAAATTATGGAGGACTTCCATCAAATCAGGATAGTAATTAACTTCACAAGACCACACATTATTTGCATTATGAGCAAGGTCTTTAGAATTAGAATGAGTAACTTAGCATCATCCATCAACCAATAGCTATTATATGTGGGAGTATGGATCGAATGGTCGGAAATTGGAAGTTTACTTGATGGTAATAGCCATGTTTAGTTGAGAATTTCTATGGGTTTTTATCCCACTTCCACAACCCTTTGGAACCATCCAAAAGGGAAAAATGGTGATAAATTTGGTGAGAAATATTGGGAATAGTTTCCTGTGGTTTTCAGTTGTATGAATTGAGTAACACCAATCCTAAGTCGACACATTTTTTTCGGATAAAGATGTATACTATACGAACTTGAAAATTTTTGAGTATTGTATATACGGATTGCAAGTTGTTCCAACTAATTTAACAAAAATTCAAAAAACTAATTGCTCAAAAACCATAGGTAGGTACGATCTCGGTAAAAACGGGACGTTTGTCTGGCTTTTAACGATTCACCTCGATGACCAGATTTAACTCATTTTGCGATAATATTATTAGAAGCCGGTTCCAACTGGCGGGGGTGCAGGTGCAATATTCGAATATTTTATCAGCCCAGAACCTTCCTCGCCCACTCTTGACGACAATTCGTTGAGAAGAGTATGATACGATATTCGAATTGCCTGTAGGTACGAGATCGTATACCGCAGCTAGTTGGAACATTTACATACCTTTGGTAACAAATAACAGAGACTTTTTGCAGGCGAATAGAATCTTTTATCGGCTGTACTGTATGAAAATTATCTGGGGTTTTGTGGGTTATTTATTTACTGAGTAGATCTGATAGGCAGAACAACCACGCGATATCCACACTCTTC
>JAEMON010000002.1:40267594-40291820 GCA_030264115.1 Lygus lineolaris | reverse complement strand
AAGAAGGAGCCTTGTCACAAGTCCGGAAGAGTGTGGATATCGTTGTTCTGCCTATCAGAACAGCACAGCAAATAACTAAACCACTAAACCACTGCTGATTGGAACTGAGGGCAGACCAAATAATTTCAGTTCCACCATTCTATCGTGCTGTATGAAAATGGTGAGTGCGCATGCGCCACGTCCTCGTGAGACGCCGCCGTGAAAAGCCGGATTTATTCGGCGTTCTAGACGATGGGCTTTGACAAGTGACAACGCATGCGCAGTCTGCATTTTACTCTCCTACAGTATGGATACTTCCCTACGATGATAAAATAATCAATGTCGATTACGTACCGTATTTTCGTAGAACTGGCCGTTGAGGTCTGGTTTGGTGCCGCACCTGGCGTAGGCTATTCTAAACGAGAAAAACGTCTTGCCGGTGGCCGGCGGAACGTAGACGCAACGAGGATCGGCGTACTGGCCTTTTGAAGACACAATTCCTGTGGATTTTTGATAGGTTGTAATTAGAATTAGGCACCTCGGGTATACTTACTTGGTTCAATCCTAATTGAGTAGGTATACCTTTTTTTCTTTAAATGTCGCTTTATTAATGAAAAACATGTAAATTAAACAAATCTTCTTAAATTATAATTATTATCTGTAAATATTACAAAAATAATGCTAATTGATTTTAAATTCATGAATTAGCGACCCCTCTCATTAAAGTTTTAGACTTGTGCTGGAGAGGGGGTTGTCGTAGTTGCCGACGTTGGTATGCTCCGATCTTTTTATTAAAAATAATAAAAAGGTATAAATGAAGACATTATATTATAGTTACCAGTAGAGACCTAGATTCACAGAGTTTTCACATAATCAACAGATTATAGAGACCTAGATTTTCAGATTTTATTGCCTAATTTAGGGATATTATTTAAATGATAACACTGTTTGTGCAATTAATTTAAATATAAAGAAAAATAAACATGTGCCTCTTTATGGGCTATGAGGTTTTTTGTAGAGCTAGGGTTTCCTTGTGGTTAGAAAAAAACTTGGTAGCTTCCGACCTAACTACCTAAAAGGTAACTAAATTATGTACAGTGAAACCTCTATAACTTAAATATCATGGGATCAAGGGGATCAGTTTCACCACATTCAAGTTTCCCAGTCGCACATCTCGTAATTTGGCAGCTCCTCTAACATGTATTTATTTCCATCGAGATCGTGGAAATTCGTTATTTTCGCAACCAGTTTAGCGTGGAAATACAAAAGTTAAGATGTGGTGAGTAGCTAAATAGTGCTCTAGGATTTAATATTCCACAATAATAATACTAAATTATTATTTACAGTCTACCTTCGAAGGGTTGGGTGAAGCTCAGGTGGACGTCCATGTGGTCCTTCCCGCACATGACTTCCAAGGACTGGATGGCAGGCATGCCGTCGGGCCGTTCCAGCGGCCATATCTCACCACCTCGTATGCTCCTCTAAAACAAAAAACGAAAATTAGCAGGTATTCAACTATGTGCAGTCACGTAGAGGTTAGGTAAATTAAAAGAATCACAAATGCACTAGAAGAAAGTTGGGTCAGTGGATTTCACACACGTGTTGTCAGTGAAGACACTATATACCACGTTTGAGCAGCCTTGCACGCGATTTCGATTCTTCCGTTCAATGAAAATGTCATATTATTTGCTGGTTACGTTTTAAGAAAATGTATTCGAATAAAGAGATCCTTTATCATTGACAAGACATGACAATTGACACATAAACGAGGTCAATAATTGGGAACTTGCATGGTTATTTTTTATTTGAAAAATCTTAATGAGGGCTTTCCAAAAATGGGCTGCATGAGGGGTATCCGACGATTGAAATTTACCGAAAATGGGTCTTATAATTTGAACCTAACTGACGTCACCGACCATCCGCCCCTTTTGCGGAACCTAAATGACATCACGCGCTCCCTTTCAAGCCATTTTCTGATGGGCAAACCATCCCTAGTTCAAGCTCAAAATTGGCACCAGGGGGTTTGAAGGGCGCTGAATCAGATTTTTAGGTTCAAAATTCAAAATCCTTACCCATGCAAGTTCCCCATTGTTCTTTGCTTCAACTGTTACTACTTGAGGAAGAAGCTTCTTGATTGAAGTCGCCAACTATTGCCGTCGAAAATGAGCGCAAGGTGTTCAAAACCAAATAACGAGGTTTCGAAAATAGTATCAGTAGGTATTCAAGTTCCACGATTTTACAAATTTATGTTTGTTCATTTTCATAAACAATGTTTTTTATGGGCCTTGGACTTCGAAAGGACTTGGACTTCTTGTTTGTGAGGATCGGAGGCTAGCCAAATAATTGTCGTCGACTCGAAGCTCACTCTGTTGATATTCCTTTTAAGATTACTAACTAAGCACACAAGATTTTGCTGAAAATGCACGTTTTCTGGCATGGCCGATGTCTAAGTCAAACAAAAACAACTACTTAATCAAATCGGCTGAGCATTGTGGCCTTGACAGGTTGTGGGCTAGGAATTGTGGAATTTCAGGTTTTTTCGAAATTACGAGTTTCACTTGTGCCCTCCCCATATAGGTCGATACCCTCAACCCACCACTGAACGTGGGGAACTTCTAACCGGTAAGGGGCATCATTGGACATTTCTCCATTCTAAGTACCTAGAGTGAAACAAAGGCCTCTCATCTTTCTCCCGACGTACCAGTAAACCCAGAGGCTGTACGGAGACCTACCAGAGCGGCCTCTGGTTACATCAGAGGGGAAGGTTGAAGACTGAAGGGGATGAAGGTGCACTTGAATGTGGGTCACTCGAGCGAGCGATGGCCACTCTACTCATCTCTGGCACCTTCTTCCCCAGGAATGCGGCGCTACCACCTTCTTCCTCTTCGTCTTCGCCACTAACCGCCCAATACCTCCCCATTCTGACTTTCTAACTCGGAACCTTCTGGCCCCGCGAAATGCAGTCAGTTACCGGCCAGTGTTCTCATACTTCAATCTTATCGTGTAGCTCATAGATCGAGAACATCATAGTGCACGTAACTTCAGAATTGGTACCTACCTGCTTATATCAGTCAGATTTTCAGTTGTCAGCATAAAACATCACAGGATCTGCCTGATTTTCAAAGGGGGACCTAACTTCTTAGATGGATCCGGATGGATTCAGGAGCACATGGAAACATTTCCTTAGGAAATTTCAGTGAACCCCAAAGCTCGAAGTAGGTAACTAAGAGAAACCACTGCCGGAGAAAGAAGTTAGAAACGGAAGGTATATACGAAATCAAACTTTACCGAAAAAAGAAACAAAAACAATGATTTTTTTTTTTTTTTTTTTGGCTGGCCTAATTCCTAGTTCAATTCCTTTTCAAGAATTGACTAGCATTTTTTTCTTGGGTTAAAATCGCTGAACATTGACAAAAACACCAAAATGACATGGTTTGTAGTAATTTGGTTGTATAATTTTGCAGCAAGAATCCGATATCCAAACAATCTACAACTGGCGGTCACACTCACTGACAGCCTGACAGTTACCTAATAGGACCAAATGACCGAGACAAAAAATGTTCACCCAAACCTCCAACAATGCAAACTTGTGATTGTAGCCGTCAACCATTGTGCATGAGTTTACTCAAGCAACATCTCCAAGGAAGGCCTATTTCACGATCTCGACATAGCCTATAATAGTTATAACATGGCGAAGAACTTGACCATCGTTTTGCAAAAAACCTCATTGAAATCGGTGCAGACATGAGCGTAATCGTAGGAGAAGTTCTTGTAACTTTGAGACGCTTGTATGTATCTCAGGTCAGTGCCAATTCCCTATTGACTTGGCTATAAAAAAAAATTGTTAAGTTCAAAACCCTAATGAGTGAGATTTTCGCCGTCCGAGCCTAAACCACGAAAATTAGGCCAAAAATAATCATGCTCTAAAAAATCGAATAGAATAGGTACGATCCGATGGTCTAATGTCGAAATAAATTAAACATTGAAATTCAATAGGTAGCCCATTGAATCAATAAATTGATAGCTAACCCCGTCTTTGGACCGAAAATCCGCCTGATTCCGATAATTAAGTTATCTCCCCACATAATTTTTTTATGAGTGCTTCAAAATAGTAATTCTCATCTCACAATAGGTAAGATCCCGCTAGACACCAAGCCCGTTCCCTTTCTTGTAAATCAGGCAATAAGTCGAATAACCGGTTGAGCTTGGATTTGAAATAGTCGACGTTGGAAAAAGAAGGAAACGCAAACAGACTCTCCGAGAGTACGTGGATAGAATATCCAGAGGCAGAAGGACCGTTGTAACGCCGCTGGGATGCGGCGCTCTGAATGAATACAGAATCGGGATTTCCTTGTGACTGGAGGCAGCAACTTCGCTCAAGAGTAGGAAAAAAATCCGGATGAAAAACATAATTCGAAACGAGAAGATGGTTGAAGAGGTAGAAGGAAAATGTCGTCCCTATTGTTGCTTCGGTCAGATGTGCTTCGGTGTGCATTGTACGTTACAGAGGCTTCGGACACTCCTACGGTGGGTGAAGCTGTAGCATTCACAGTTAATTGTTTTGAATACATTTTGGACAGTTTTTGGATAAATTGGTTTCTAGTAGACATTGGTCTTATAGATCTACCAGAACAGGTGGCTCACGTTGAAGATGTGGCAAAGACACACTGTACACATTCTGAGAGTCTATGAGTTAAATTTCGAAAGAACCAAAATGTATCCTATGGGTGGTTCGATCAAACAAGGAAACTCACTGACATAGTTATGCTAAACACTACTATCATAATTGATTACCTACTATAATAAATTCAGTCGAGTGTAGAGACATGCATTATCACCCAAATCACTCTTGTGAGTTTGCTTATGTTCTCATCTGTACTTTCTGTCTGTAAACACTCTTCAGAGAGGAAAATCAGGAGCCTCGCAATCAGGTCGCATTGTCCTCACGTTGGTTTATATGAAGGGTACAGGGGAAAACCCCCTTCATCGCCATTCTGGTCGAAAATGAGTTAACAACGCTATCTGTAGTATCTCAAGGCGTACCATCCGAATATGCAGTCCTTTCCGGTGAAAAACACCATCATCGTCGTCTAAACGCATGTTGAAGTTACGCTGTACCGGGGAAAAACCACTTCATTGCTTGCGTTTGTGTGGAAGAACCCCATGATTGCGGTTCAAACGTCCTCTTTTCTGAACTGCGTGGAGTTTTTATTATTCTGTTACCTACATTTCCTTCAAAGTAAATTGTCTTCCAATTTGATGATTTTTGAGGATGAAATTCCAATTTCAGTGCTGGAGCTAGTTTTTCTGGACATATTTATTCCTGCACCTGTCTGAATGCTGAAAACATTGTTTTTTCAACCAGCAATGTTTCGAGTATTGAAAAATTGTATCCTTCATTTTTTTGGCCATAGTTCATCACTTTCTCAGTTTGTAAACTTTCAATTGCGTTTTTCTCGAAATCAGCTCTTTGGCGGTGGATTTTTATACATAAATAAAGTGAATATGAGATTCCTTACCTACTTGTTGGCTGAACCCCGCCTATCTTCGTCTAGTAACAACAACTATGCAGCCGATTAACTCTACCACGTATACAGGGTGTCCCAGATAACGAAGACCACCCCCTTAACTTCCTTAATAATTGGGTTAGGGGAAAATTCCAAATGGTAACCCCCTTATTTTTTTCTGTAGATGTCAAATAAGACATTTTTTAGTAAAACGTGCGCAGTGCGCACTAACTTTGTTATTTGAAATGGGAACCCCCATTTTTTATTGCAGATTCGGATTCTACGCAAAATTTCATAAACATTTGACACCACAATCGATTTTTTTTACGGCGCGCAACCCTTCCAGCAAGCGCAAGCAAGCGCGAAAAATCGCTTAACCGTGAAATTGCTCAAAAATCTGATTTTTGGAAACCTAGAGTGGATATTCGTTTTTTATTTGACTTGATTAAAACATGTTTTAGGCTGTAACCTAAGTTTAATCAAGTCAATTAAAATAACGAATATCACCACATGATTCGAAAAAATGGGGGTTCCCATTTCAAATAACAAAGTTAGTGCCCGCAGCGCATGTTTTGCGCATGCATACATACGTGCCCAAAAAGGTCTTATTTGAGATCTACAGAAAAAAATAAGGGGGTTACCATTTGGAATTTTCCTCTAGCCCATTTATTAAGGAAGTTAAGGGGGTGCAGGTCTTCGTTATCTGGGACACCCTGTATATCGATCGCATTGTTGAAAAAGTAGCTATATGAGTAGTGTATTTCCACCCTCTGAATTTCGGATGATTTCTACAGACAGGTACTCAACTGTATCAATGCCTATAGTCAGTGCAAGTGGGTTAACTGTCTAGGAAGGACACAGGGTTGCCAAAAGCGGACACTTTGAAGGATCTGCGGTGGGGAGGACAAAACGGATAGAAGAGAGTGTGAGAGACGAGGAGCAGACGACTCCTCCCCTTTTTTTTGCCAAAGACCTCGTCCGGAGCCCGAGAATTTGCATAACAGATGAGGCCCGGACCAATAAATTCGCAACAAAGTAGTAATCCGGGTAACGGTGCCAGAGCCAGGTGATTACGCCAAGGTGAAGCTCCACGACTCTCCCCATCTTCTCTCAGTGTGCCATTCTCTCTCTTGTTTGATCCTCTCCAAATCCCCAACGTCGATATCAGAAGAGACGCCTCACTGCGAAACTCCGCAACGTTATGTTACAAGTAGAAGTTAAGAAACTTCCAATCATTCAATATGAAACAACACATAACACAACACTCTTTTTGGCAAAACATAGAGTGTGCATTTAATTCAAATATTAGACTACGTAAAAATCGCTCTTTTGAGTTTTCAACCTTCAGTAGGGTTGACGTTGTATTAGTTATTGAGCAACCTCCTCCTAGGCACTACTATGCTACCTAACTACTATTCTATCTTCCGAAATATTGATGATTACCCGGAGAAATTATTCTACTTTCAGAAGGTACGTATTTACTTATAATACCTACTCCTCCACTTCATTGTACTCTCGCATAAAATATGTGTTTTTAAATCAATCTCTGAATGATAATATTTATTTAAGAACACTATTAAAAAAAAGTTCCATTCATGCAGCATGAGTTGATAAGCGAATTTTCAAAGAATGAGTTTAACCATGATATACCATAATTATGTTCCTATGTTATTAAGGGGGCAAGGGACGGAGCCCAAAATGTCCTCATAAATGCCTAGATCTCAGCTACCGAAGGGTTTATAAGAACTCTTACTATAACATTATTACTATTTAGGACCAATAAGTTTAAAATACGGATAACATCCCCCCTACCCCCTCCCCTAACCATTTTAGCGTTGCACAGTTTTTTCCATTTTTCTCGACCAATTTCCTACGGATTCTGATGCGGTTGGCGGCATTCTTCCTAATTTCTATTTTCTACGGAGTCTATGCGCCTTTATGACAATTTGACTTTTTAAAAAGGACGTGAAAAATTCAAAATTACGAACTTAGAATTATACATATTATGTAGATGCTCTCCCTAGAGAATTGAATGACACGAAGAATGCCGCAAACCGCATCAAAATCGGAAGAAAATTGGCTGAGAAAAATGTGAAAAACTGAATTACATGGGTCCTTGGCCCCTTAATGGTAATTTACACCGACAACCTCAAAAAACACGTTTTTTTTTTAAGCGATTTTCGGCTCTAAATTTTCAAAATTTGAACCCTTGGAGTAGGTACTCCAAAAATTCTGGCCAACGAACTTAACCTTCCTTTTGATATTATTGACATTCTACAATTTTTTGGATTTTTTATTTCGATCCATCAGGCAGTGTCCTCTGGAGTGACACACACACACACACATATAATATATATATACATATAAATATATTTATATACATATATAAAAAAGTGTTAAATTTCAGGAATCTTTTTAGAATGGTCTAAAAAGGATTTCCGTCAAGAAAATTTTCAAAAATTTGCATTACAAAAATTTTTAAGCCACTGCAATGGCTACATCTTCTTCGAAAATTCGCTAATGAAAGTCACTATAGTAAAACAAGTCCTCTTGAAAGCATTTTTCTTAGCCAATTTTAGGCTGATTTTGATGCGGTTTGCGGCATTCTTCTTGTTATTCAATTCCCTAGGGGATCAGCTATGTATAATTTTTATTTCGTAATTTTCAATTTTTAACGAACTTTTTTCAAATTCAAATTAGAATAACGGCACCTCATCCCCGTAGGGAATGATGAAAATAGGAAGAATGCCACCAACTTCATCAAAATCCGTTAAAAATTGGTGAGAAAAATGAGAAAAACTGTGCAAAGCTAAATGGTTAGGGGAGGGGGGTAGGGTGAGGTCCGTTTTTTAAACTTGTTGGTCTCAAGTAGTAATAATATTAGAGTCAGAGTTCTTGTGAAGCTGAGAGCTGGAGTTGTAGCTGAGCTGTTCTTGTATAGCTGAGATTTAGGCATTTTTGAGGAAATTTTGGGGTCAGTCACATGTCCTTGAATGTGATGAGGTTTTCTTTCGGTTTTCGCTATTAAAAGTGCTCGTAAATGAAGTTAACTACTTACTTAAGTCACTTTCATTGTCCCTGGTGGTACAAAGTCGCCGAATACTTATACTTCAGAGTACCTAAAACGAATTTTTAGACCCTCACTATACTTGGTGGCTAAACCGCCCAGGGGCCAAGTTCTTCCTGGTTTTGGATTTTGGTGGGATTATGTAGCAGAGTAGTTAAGAGTTCCTATCTTTTTATGTGTCGTGGTAATTATTTTTACAAGATTTCATAGGTCAAAAATCGCTTTAACAACGGACAAATTGTAGAAAGAAATCCTGGAAAGTGATTAGATTAGCGCTTTCACGACTTCGCTTAGCTCTTTCAAGATTCGCTCTTGAAGTCATCCTGCAGGTCTGAAACGTTTTCCCTCTAAAACTTCTTGCGGAATCTTCTGCAACGATTCCTGCCTAATATTTCTTGGGGTGACGCTGGTAACAGAAATACGCAGAGTATCCAGACAAACACGGTCTGTGGCGGCGTCCCATCCGGTTTCTTCCCACAGAAAATTGCTCGCAATTCACACTCTCATTCCAGACCCCATCTCCGACTCTATTGTGCTGTAATGACTCTCATTTGTACGGCACCTTTCCTATGCCTACGATACGCTGCCTATGTAAATTCACTCAAGTTTCCTAATTATCGAACTAACTGTACTCGTATTTGTAGATCGTACCTATAGATTACTATCCGTATACAATCAGGCTCCCGTGGGTCTGCCCGGGGAAATTCTCTTTTATTCGTCTCCGTCTTCTCTCTTATTTACGATCTTCGTAGATCTATCGTACCTTTATGAGAACCTGCACAGTGATGAGTTCTGCCCAGTCCCATCAAAATAAATTGAATAGCTCACTTGCGGTTTCGCACGTCCGGGAACTGGAGCGTACAACCCCCTTCCGTCATACTTCCACAAAACCATTATGATCATATACTCTTTCAGAGTCATATCGTCTGATAGTACCACACAAACATTTTTAGTGTTTACGACCGTCAAATACTCAGAAATTATTATTATTATTTAAAAAATAATAAATTATTATTTTTTTATAATTTTTATAAATTTGTTTAATAATTTTTTTCTAATTTTTAATCATTTTATTTAAATAAATTATTATCCCGTCACAAAACACTTTACACACAAAAATGATAATGCCATAATAGTTATTATAACACAACTGAATGCGTGTTTCTAATCGAATTGGTTCCAATCATGCGGACCTAATGGCTGAAAAATCAGGATTCCCAATTTTCTCCACCAAACCTCTCAAATCAAGGAAATTTATAATGGAGTATAAATATAGGAAGAAATAATTGAATTGCATATTTGCAATGTTTCAAACGGATCCGTGTTTCCCAAAAAACTCCTTCTTTCTCAAATTTGATGAGTAGGTACCTACTTTAATCATGATAAATCATTCAAGCTGGACTTTTTAAAGGCACATTTATATTCCTCCGAAAAATTTGAAGTTCCCTGTTGCCTCCACAAAACTTCCCATCAGGCTCAAATTTTAGATATTGTATAGGTATGTATCTTTACTTTTATTTAGTAACTGTACTGGAATGTATTTATATGGGCTTTATTCAAAAATATTCCTGTATAGATTTTCATGAGTCTGATGGCAACAACTACCTATGTACGGTTTTATTCATATAAATCTATATATTTATGTAGGTTGAGGTTGAATGGAGGGACCATTTCCTTGCGGGATTTATCCGTTTTGGAGTCATGTAGTCATAGGTATTTTTATTAGGTCAGGAACAGTTTCGTCAATTAACGTCAACTTCATTAGCCGAGTGTGAACAAGGTAAGTTCAATATGTAATTTAGGATACAGGGAAATTAATGTCCATACGAGTTCCAAATGATTTATATTAGCTCTAATAATTGAAAAGTTTTCTTTTACCACCACCTTGCAAGAAAGTTAACACCCTAATGATAAGAAATCAATAATTAATTTTAACTGTCAAACAAATATGTTATATTAACAAGAACATGCCTAATATATAGGTACCTTCCAAAATAAATGCAAGTCCTGCAATTGTGCTGCTATACTGCCATTATAACCTACTGCAAAATGTATCATGCCTGTACCTAGACCTACACTATCCTACATGTAAATAATCTAAAGTACCTTATATAATGTAAAAATAAGTTTTTCTAAAGATACTGATAGGATAAAATATGTTCAAATCTTATATTTTATATGCTATGAAAACTATAAACAATTTTAAATGTAAGTTTGACAAATCCTATATTCTATTTTAAGATGAACGCTTATAACTAACTGATAGAAAATAAGTCCTAAATTATATAATATTGTACTTGCCTTGTTCACAGTAGGCTGATCAAGTTAATGTTGATCGACGAAACTAATATAATGTTTATGGTATACTTAGTTGAGTCTACTGCGAAGGTGTCTTCGGAAGTGGAAGTGTAAGGAGCGGTCACCAGGCGGTCTTCTGACGTCATCCTCAAAAATGGGGTCTCGGACAGGTTTGCAACCTCCAGTCGAGCTGGCCGAGACCCCTCCTGACTTGCTGATCTTGAAACATGTCTTTGACCCACAAGGTGAGGTCTCGTGGACATCGCAATCCCAACTCCGCCAAAAAAAATTGTACTCTTAGTTGGTACACCACCATCTAAACGGGCGATCTTCAGTTTTGTAAGTCCAACCAATCTAATGCCTGTTAAGTACTATTGTTTAGATATCACATTCACATGAATGATAATAGAACATCGTCATATTATACGACTGAGCCTTTTGATATTTTGTACGGTATTTGATACTTATTTTGTAAAAGTGCACTTCCCGGTCAGTTTCTACCTAACTGTGGTAAGAAGCTCACCAGTTTAGGCTGGTTTCAATCATCCGGATATTTTGTACGGTGACAATAAGAAGCTCTCGGGTAACCCTTCATGTTGGTTACTCCCGGACAATTTGTACGGAGCAGCAGGAATACATAAAATGAAGGAGGTTTATTATAAACTGTTATAAAAGTTGTAGAACACTACAAAGATCAGAAAAAATTACCTGCGTAGGCACTACATTGCGCTTCTGACTGCATAATGATCTCACTTTGCCCAAAATGTCAGTTAGCACGTGTTGCATCTTCAACGACGCTATATTACGTTGATGCAGCAACTTACTGGTTCTGTATTGGATATTGACATTATTGTCCAGACACATGGCTCTAGAACATTTCCATATCATAAATCTTTCTTGTTCCATTTAAGGACCGAGCAACCGAAACCGTCTTTTACCAACTTCATGCGATCCTGGTTTTTAAGAGTAGCTTTTCGACTCCTATCTGGAAGGTCGTGCGTTCAATTCCGCCCATGGGCTTTTATTATATTTTTTCCTCACTTGTTCACTTTTCTTCTCCATCTCTATTAGTAAGTCATCGTGGACTATAATGCAAGAATCCCCATTCACGATCCGCCAAATAAACCGGATGATCTGCAGTTCTGTCCGCTTGTTCCTCCACCTTTTGAATAACGATTCGACCTGCTTTTCTGGTCTGGTGGCATGGCCCGAGCTGGTTGTATAAACCATTCAGTTTTTGGCCGTTACAGCGCCTCAGAGCACCTCTTCATGATTTACAGGTATCAGAAGAAGCTCGCTCCAACCAGCCCGTTGTGTTGGCCACCAAAGAATCTGATGAACTCACAGAGCGCCTTGAAAACCGATATTCCAATTTGATAGAACTGCAAAATATCACTGCTTGGGTGCTTCGCTTTACGCAAAGAGCTAAAAGACGTAGAACTCTTCAACAGCGTGAAGAGCTTCAGGCTCTCCACAGAATCTACTATTCAAATTCACCGAAATCTTTCATTCAGAAACATGTGAGCCCTCTCAGTGCCGGGGAGGTGACTTCAAGTATTCGAACCTTAGCCGAAGGCTGAGATTCAGGATTTGGCCCAGGAAAGACCCAGGTTACGACTGACTCAGCCTCTGGGGTTGTTTCTTGAATCTCAGGGCATCTTGAGAGTTGGAGACCGATTTCAAAACTCAGATTTGCCATATTCAGCTGGACACCAAATGATTCTTCCATCAAAACATCCACTGACAATGTTAATCACAGACCACCCTCATCAAACAAACAATCACATAATTCCTTCAGCAACTCACCCCTACCTCCGCAATCGCTATTGGTTAGTTGACGGAAAGAATGTGGTTAGACGAAGCCTAAAGGGCTCCAACACCACCTATGGGTCAATTTCCAAGTGATCGAACCAACCCTATTAATGAATTCAATATTGTTGGAGTTGACTATGCAGGTCCCTTTCCGATCCTTCCTGCCCGACATTTGAGAGGAGCAGCACAGTCCAATGCATATCTAGTTGTTTTCGTTTGTTCTGCAACCAAAGCTGTACATCTTGAAGTTGCAACAGATTTGACTACCTCAATCTTCTTGGCAGCTTACGAAAGGTTTGTTTCACTCCAAGGAACTCCTAATGTAATTTGATCGGATAATGGGGAAAATCCGACATATGAGGCCTGCACCGAAACCCGTTATTAGTCACATAGTCATCCCAAGACACTGCGATTTCAGGAAATTTTATCCTTGGAAGCTCTTGTTGACTTTTGTGATGTAAGCAGAAAGGAGAGAGAAGTGAATTGTGAAATCCTACCGACTGCGCCACTTGTAGTGAACGGGAAATTGGTAAAAACATTATGGTACCTCGAGGGGGTTCGAACCTTGTCGGCACACCGAAATCCGAGTCATGAATATTCCGGGGGCTTCACTGTTAACAACCACGGCCGTCGAAGATCGATTAATTGTCTACCCTTTCTACTGAGGGTCCAATCGAGTTTTTTTTTCACAACATACCTATATTATTGATTTTCAATATATTAATATGTATAAAGATTTGTGTGGCCATTGCTCATATAAAAGGCAGGATGTTACATTCGTAGGAAAAATTGGTGATGCTTGGGATATTACATATTTGAGGGGGTCAACAACGACTGCCGCACTAACGGGGCCAATAACTAAAATTTGGGAATCAAAGACTGCAGCATTAGACTTTTTTAAGTTATTTTTTTAGTTTAAAAAATACTTCTGTCATAGGTAATGTTACCAGCACCCCCCTTTTAGCGAATTTTCGAAGAAAATGAATTTATTGCAATGGCTTCAAAATTTTTGTAATGAAAATTTTCGAAATTTTTTTTCATGGAAATCCGTTTCAGACCATTCTAAAATGATTCCTGGAATTTAACCTTTTTTTATATGTATACATATATATATATTTTTATATATATATATGTGTGTCACTCCAGACGATATCTGCCCGTGGAATCGAGATAAAAAATCCGAAAAAATTCTAAAATGTCAATAATATCAAAAGAAAGGATGAGTTCGTTGGCCAGAATTTTTGGAGTACTCCAAGGGGTCAAATTTTGAAAATTTAGAGTCAAAAATCGCCAAAAAACGTGTTTTTTGAGGTTTTTGGTGTGAATTACCATCTTAAACATAGGAACATATGGTATATTCGGAATCAGCATGAAATTTCCTATAAGAATCACCCACCAAATCGGTTAAAATTATTCTTTGAAAATTCGCTCACCAACTCATGCTGCATGAATGGAACTTTTTAATACTACTCGTAGATGTGATATTACTTATCTATAAAATTAGAACCTAATCGAGTCAGGCGCTGATCAGTTTGTTGTGAAGCTTCAAAGTTGAAACTTCGAAAAATGGGGGTCAACGACCACCACTTTTACTCTATAGAAATTCAACGGTTCTGGTTGCCTGCCCAACTTTGACCGGCAATATCCGCCACTGACACGAATCTACTTATGCTCGTGTGTGGCGGGTCACGTGTTCATCGTGATGAATGGTGATGTTACACCTACTCCATCAACTCTGTAAGTGTATCGGTAATGGATCAAGTATCGAATGGTGTGCGATCTGATCACACCTCGTTTATTCCGTTTAACGCGCAATTAGAGAACACCGCGCCCCTTTTGGGTCCTTTGAGAACCGACCGCGTGCAGGGAAAGGCCATGCGAGCCTCGATCGTAAATCACAAGAACAGACAAAGGGGAGCCAGGGGGGCTGGCCAGCTAATCGTAGTTGGGCTGGCAGAGCCGACCTCTCATCTTGCGGTCCGAGCTCTGCAGTCTTGCTGAAAATCATCTGATAGGACTCCGACCATCTAGTTAAAGGGGGGAGCCGGTGATCGCCAAGCCGGATCGGACGCTATTTTGAAACCGCCCTCAAACAATGAACCTCCTCTTTATAGCGATCTTCCCCACCCAGATGAGATGTAGATCGTTCGCTGAGTTGAATGGCTGAACACAACAAGCAAAAAAGGTATTTTTTTGACGAAGTGGCAGCAAATTCTCGTATCCGTAATGAGTAATAAGAATTGATTGCACTACGTGTATTTAATTGGATCCTAAATTTTTATCTGTAACCAGTCACAATCAGTATGATGTACGAACATTCAGAGTGTTCATTAACAAAACAGCAATTTGGTGGTAGGGACTCGCACCATATTATCATATACGAAATAACGTTAGAACCGGTGGATTTCTTCTGTAATATTAAGGCTCTCGTCCTCTCGTGCAGTATTGCAAACATGGATATTCGCACCTCGATAGTAAAAGTGCAATACCTCGAAAGTCGGATTTCGGCGATTTTCTGATTTTCAGTGGAATAGGTACCTAGTTTTTTAGGACTTGATCCTTCAGGGGAAGCCGTTTTTCCCACCTTTGTTCCATCTCTTCTCTGTGGTCGTGTGTAGAAACTATTAAGTCGAAACCTGCCAGGGGTGTTAGTAGCAAGACCTTGTAAGTCCCTACTGACAACTGAACTGGGCTGAACTGTTATTTTTTATCAACAGGTTATCCTGTGACTGTTATTTTTAAATAACAGGTTCCAATAACAGGTTACCAGATAACAGCCTGGCGGACAAAAATCTATGAAACCATAACATAATTGCATTTTATATGAGAAGGTTTTTTCGTCTAATGTGAAATTTGAAGTTTTGTACTTACGAGGTCTCACACTTTTACTATCGACCTACTAATCACTTTTCGCCAACCTCTAGCTGTGATACGAAAGAGTTACTAAAAATGAGTTACTCTCAATCGTACGATCACCACGTGATTCAGGGTGGAATCTGGATCCCTGACAATGATGTGCCTCACGTGGTCGTTAAATACACCTTAAATGCGTTAAACTATAATAGTTAGCAGATTATACCTTCTTGGTTTTACTAGGTATTTTCAATTACAAACCTTCGAAATTGTGTTGGAAAAAAGTCAATAGGTATTGACTGATGGAAGTACAAAGAAATTACGAAATTGATGTGGGCAACAACCTAAAAGTTTGCGTGTATTTAGCGACCACAGGAGCCACATAATTGTCAGGGATCCAGGTAACTCCTACCTTTCCACCCTAAATCAGGTGGTGATCGCCATTTTTCGATTCTTATCCTCAAGTACTTACCAGAATATAACCCACTAAAAACTAGCACCCCTCATCAAACTGGAGTTATTGTGGGTAGGGAGAATACCTCCACGAATACCTCAACTTGATTCAGCGTAAAGGTACCGGAAAACCATGTACTACACAACATGATAGGTACCTACCTACAGTTGAATACATTTACTAAACCAATATTTTGTGTGTGCCCATTTTGGGCTAATTTGTGAAACTGTTTCGTTCTCAATGGTGCGAAAACATGGTATGGGAATAAAACTTCTCCACTAGTTTCTCTTATTGGTAATAACTAATATTTAAAATGCCTGACCAAGTTAGATAGATGGGGAGGGAAATTATCCATCAAAATAATTAAGAATTGCGTCCAACGAATTATTTTATCGCCTTCAGAAACTCTGGAATTAATTGTATATAACTAGGTAAATTACCTGCAAGCAATGGTAACGTATATAATTGAATTAACGGAAGGAATAACTCACTAATATTGTTAATAGAATCCCAACATATATTAGGTGCCTGGTGTCCCGCAATTCCATCTTCTGACGAAGCTCCTGCAACAAAACGTACATTTTAAGTCATCGAACTTATCTAACAATTCACGTATACCTACATACATGACACAAGTTGAGTAGAAATTATTATCATAATATACCTATATGTAAATGGGATAATTCCAGTAGGTCTACAAATGAGATGATTTTTGCAATATTTCAGTTCAAGTGGGAAGAGGTGATAGGTACTTGTGTAAGAAGGTGATACTAGTGTGAGAAGGTGATACTAGTGTAAGAAGGTGATACTTGTGTAATATACGGAAGGAAATGTGAAATAAAGATAACGGATGTTGAAAAAGCGCGGTCCCTCCCTCTACGTCACGGCACGCTCCTTGAAGGCGTGGAAGTTGTAGGATATTACAGTATCCATAGTGATCTCGGCCAGTCTAACGTTACCTTGATCATTAATAAAGTGATGAATTATCTCCGATAATCTGAACTACTTGAATAACTTCTTTCACGGCAACTAAATTGGACTGAATCGATCAATCAACTTCTCTTCGGTATGTGTAATACTGCGTTCTTTCAACCAGAGATATTAAACAGAGCAGTAACAACCCACTTCGTGACGAGCCCATCTGTTCTTAAATCCCCAATTTCTATTTACTTCTCCATTTTTAAGTTTACATTTAAAGTTTATGTTTCCAAATTTTAAAATTATAAAGTTTATTCTCCATTTCCCAAATTTTTATTTCAAATTTTAAAGTTTAAATTTTAGATTGAAGTTTAAATTATAAATTTAAAGTTTAAAGTTTTAAATTTTAAAGGTTATTCTCCATTCAAATTTATTCTCCATTTCCCAAATTTAAAAATTTCAAAGTTCATTCTCCATTTTTAAGTTAATTTTTAAGTTTACATTTTCTCGACGAACAGGCCCGATTTTCGTTAACTGCGCTGGACGCCGGACTCGGGAAGCACCTCAACCATGTCATCATATTATTTTTCACGTTCGTGATTTTGAAAAATCCTCGTTATACGTATATATTATACAATAATAACTTCATACTTTATGTTGTGAATGATAATGTTAAATTGATTCCGTCCAGAGAAAGCTGGAAGAAACCAATGAAAAACCAAGTTTTCATCGGTCTCTTCCAATTTTCGATGGAATAAACTTGAAATTATTATTCACATCGTGAAGTATGTAATTTTGATTGTATAACATACGTAGGTATATCGAGGAATTTTCAAAATCACATAAGTGAAAAATAATTAATAGGAATTTGAGCAGCGTTGGGGAATGGTTTAGACGCCTCCAGAGACCGTCATCCCGCGAACCCTTAAGAAAAAAAAATGACTGGGATACCCCATTCTCATACATAAACTAAAGATAATATTATATGAAAGTAGTTATGATAAAAACGAAATGCCAGACTGTACATTAAACGCAGTACATTGGCAGACACTGACTGGTTATAGAATACGATTTCAATCAGAACATTTATGATTATATAAATGGCCACTGCACAAATAAAGGCACCTTAATATAAATTTACCTTCGATAGTAAATTAGAGTTTGGTTGATTACTACATAAATTAGAGTGTTCATTTGATATTTTAAGTACCCCAAAGAGTTGATAACCTGTAGTATCTACCTACTAAATCACTTCTTAGTAGGTAGGTAATCGAGTAGATTTTGGATCTGACTAAGAATAAGACATGATTCAGAGTAAAAATAATTGTTCGGGATGTAACAAAATGAGTTTTATTCTAGGAGTTGTAACAAATTAAGTTACTTGAAAAAAAAGAAATAATAATAATAATAATACTTAATCATTATGAACATCTCCAAAGTGCATGAGGCCTAGCTTCCACCTATTCAATGACGAACAACATGTGTCACGATTGTGTTAACATTGGTCTAAACTGACAAACATCAGCACGATTTGTATCCTGATTGGTCATTAGTCATTATGTTGACATTTTTCCACGTTTTGCTTCCGAGTCTACCAAAGGCAGTGGAAGCTTTGTTTTCACTTTGAAAATCGAAAAACATCTTTTCCTCCGAAATTGACATTTTCACTCGCTTTTTTCGTTTCAGAGCTTCCTGGACAAATTTGGTTCCGTGACTATTATGCCGGTCCGCATTTCCTTGTTACAGCCATATCATCAAGAGTTGTCATCCGATTTCGTTCAAATTTTCAGGATTTTCAGGATTTTGTTCATATGAATTTCATCATGATTTAATCAACGGTACGCTCCACGCATGCGCTAACGTAAATTTTGTTCACGATTGTGTTGACATTATTTTTCTAAGCACACAAACATCAATCAACACGATCAGGAGTTTTGGACTTACACCTTTCTTTTTTTTAAATTAAATGTATTATTTCAAATTTTCTTGGACCCGGGTAAGTTATGTGTCGTTACCATTAGGCAGGGTATTTTTTATATTATGGTATATTTAAGCTACTGATGAACCGATTGCAATGGGATTCATAGATAATTATCATGAGGCCGCCAACTACCCTCCACATTTGAGTATCGGTACGTTAGATCATGAGAAATAGCTCTGTTGAATAAGACAGTGTGAAATTCAAACAGGGGACCATCTAGGGTCCACCAAGCACAATCTCTGAAAGTCAAAATCGGATGAAACGGACCCATTTATCTGTGCTAGTACTCCTCGAGGCACTTATCTACAATGAACATCATCAATCATACCTAATTATGGAACTGTAATGCGAGAAGCAAGGATTCAAGCAAACACGCACACAGACTGACATGAACATTTATATTTCAAAGGAAACAAACTGACCCCACGATTGTGAAAACAAAGATTCCGCTACCTTTGGTAGCCTCGCAAGCAAGAAGATAAATTCAGCTAACGTTCCTGGATAAATCCTGACTTTACTGGTCTACAAGATGTGGGTCAGTATTTCAAGATGTGTTTACCAAGGTACGTTTTCTAGAAAAGCAGGTCTAATGAACTGCACGTTCTTTTGGCTCACCGCTCGGCGAACATAAACAGTCTTTAACCGTTTTACGTGATCTTACAAAGCACGGCGATTAATGTGAGACAACGAACTCTTCGTAAAAACGCCATCAGGCTCTCGGCGTGCGTGTTGCTGGGGATCTACTTATCTTAAAGGTAGTTTAAATATGGGACGTGAATACAGTTAGAATCTAATTGTACACAATTAACTACTTAGGATGGGCAGTTCCGTGTCGGCGAGCCGGTAGCAAAGGGGGCAGTTAGCGAAGGGAACAAGTAGCGCGCGGCGGCGGATGCCCAGTGAGCCACTGTCATAACGGTGCGTCTCGAATGCCAACTGTTGTGTGATATGCTCTCCGCACGTAACTCGCATGTATCGTATATTATTTCAATGGTCTAGTAGTCAATCATCACGAAAAGGTTTTGAAAGATTCAGGTTTTCTTTTTTTATTATACAGATCAGCCTACGGAGGTACCTATCCTGACCACGAAAACGTGGATAATGAACAATAATTGAGGGGTTGAGAACAAGAACCCCACTAGTCACCAAATCCAATTTTTCGTTCTTCATCGTAACCAACTTCTTGGCATTATCTGGAACCCCTTATACCCATAAGGCCCTCTTACAGATCCTGGTTTGGTTCATTAGATTATTGGATATACCTAGGTACCTAATAGGTATTTTTTAGCGTTCGTGTAATAAACGAGGAACTTGCATGGTTATTTTTTATTTCGTAATTTGATAGATCTTAATGAGGGCTTTTCAAAGAGGTGCTATATGAGGGGTATCCGACGATTGAAAGTTACCGAAAATGGGTCTTGTAATTTGAACCTAACTGACGTCACCGGCCCCTTTTGCGGAACCTAACTGACGTCACCGACCCCTTTTGCGGAACCTAAATGACGTCACGCACTCCCTTCCAACCGGTTTTCTGGGCAAACCAGCCGTAATTTCAAGCTGGAAATCAGCACCAGGGGGGGGGGGGGGGGGGGGGGGGGGGGGGGGGGTTGAAGGGCGCTGAATCAGATTTTGAGCTTAAAAATTCAAAATTCCTACCCATGCAAGTTCCCCATTGTTACAAACAGTGGGTTTGGCATAGCTTTCTTTTGTTCAGTAATGCATGAACGAATATAGACAATTGGAATGTAAGGGTAAATAATGTCAGCCATGACAAACCACATAGAGGGCCATTCTTACTTTTGATCAACAACATAGGTTAGTTTAGTCGATAAATAACTACCCTCTGAACTTGAGCGTAATTGGACAGGTATGAAATCGATATTTTTCAAGGTTATCATGATGGATAAGTTATTTGGGCGTTATCATGCTGCCTACTCTCCTTTTGAACGTTGAAACTATTTGGGTGATATTGTGATGTATTGTATACTGCCCACGCTCATGTTGAAGACTAGCTTTTTTACCACTTATTAGTGCACTTCTTCTTTTTTTCGTTTTCCAGGATTGGTTCGATGGCAGGTTCCCTGCTAAAACCATAGACGGTAGGTACTCTTCCACTCTGAATTAGGTGAATTTTGGTTTCCCGTGAAAATGTTCTAAAGAACTAGATAATAATGTTCTAAAGAAGAAGAAGAAAGAAGAAGAAAAATGTTCTAAAGTGTGTAGGATGCGATCAATTGAATTTACTCGCGAGAGCGACAGCGACACTCTGACTTCAAGAGGTACCTACCAAGGGAGTTGGATGGTTAATTCCAATTTCCTTGGTACCTACCTATCTAGTAGACTGTGTTCACCCAACTGCCTTTAGCTTACTCCATGGAAGTAAGATCAGTCCTACACCTATGAGCGGCAAGGCTGATAAAATATCCAATATATCCAAGGGGAAGGCCAACGGAGGAAGTGGGTGCAGGTAAGTCAGTAGTTTTGACTACCAAGATGAGCTTGTCACATCTGAGACAACGATGATTGATGGGTCAATAAAGGACTCCAACCAAAGGGAGGTTGTCTTCTACCTTCGTGGAGCAAGCCACTTGGATGGATGGATGGATGCTCTAATTAGGTTGCCAAAAGGAAATTCCGTGATTGGCAACAACGAGAGGCAGACTTCTGTACCCATAGCGCTGATTACCCACACTACTGACGTTTTCAATCTTCTTATCACAAGCTGTTCTGTCGGGGTGACCAACTGTGTCCAATTATCGAATTTCTACCGATTTCGGATGTTTTTTTTTTTTTTACTGAAGAGTTGATGAAGAATCGTGGAAATACTCGTAGAATGAAAATAGAGGCACATTATGAGTTATGAGCTCGTGGATACGGAAAAAATGTAGGTACCTATCTATTTTGATAAGAATTTTTAAAAATAATCTACCTATTTTTGTCCCATTGTACCGAAGAATGATCACTTCTACCGATAAGTTGGCAAGAGTCTTGACAGCGTTACATCTTTATCATCGCCCGACGATTCATCGGATCCCTTTCTGTTTTCTATACTATGTATCTACCTATGCGTGTATTCTAAAAAGTTAAAATGGACAACAATATAAATGTAATATTGTAATTTACATCAAACAAACTTCTCTCGTTTGACAACTGAAAGCTAAGTAAAGCTCTGCAATGTAGGCCACCCAGTACCTACAACTGTGGAATTGAAATAGACCATAAAGTTCGAAAGAATCGACCGGATTCCTTTCAGAAATTCCATCCTGAACTGTAAGTGCCTACTTACCCCCATCAGACACTCGTCCTTGTGGATGTGCAGTAAGTCAACATTATTCTTGTACATCCTTGGCTACTTGAGTTTTCCAGACCATTTCTTAGCCGCAATGCTTAAAACATCAAATTTCGAGGGAAACAAATTTTCTTCCTCGATTCCAAAATGTTTATTATCGGAAATAATAAACCAGAACGTGGACACACGGGCACAATTTTAAATATTAATTAGGTCGCGTTTTTGCTGAGAGTGGTGCATTGTGTACCGAGGTGCATTCACCAAAAGTTTCAAACTTCATAATTTCTTTCTTTTATCATCACGATTTGGTGAAAATACTCCAAATAATGAGTCTTCGCTGAAAAAATTCTATTAGGAACCATTGAAATTTTCGTCGCTAACGAGAACTTCAAAGAGCATTTGGCTTTCACAGAGATTCATTGAGAGGCGAAAGATCCCAACTCGAAAGGGAAAAACAGGAACGAATATGAATGAGTGGAGAGACAACTGCTTGAAGCGATTCTTTACGAGGGTCTACCTCGACTCTCATGATGAGGCGGGAAGGTGAATCGAATGGGATCGGCCTCAAGTGGAAACTGCCTGTTGATTTATAGGTTTTTGCGGTCGGGGAACGCGATAATCATCCGGTGGAATAGGCAGGTGTGATTATAAAACTCGGAATTTGTATGCCGTCTTCCGGACCGCGAGGTGGCCTCTTCAAATTGCCACGGCTTATTGCATATCGAGGAGGCCTCATTCTCGTCTGGAGGCGCTAATGAAGAGCGAGGCGGTGGAATCGGCTGCACATTTGCCGACGTAGGAATTTTCCAATTTTGACCTCTAATTCGGATTTAGCATCCTTGAAAACACCTAATTGCCAGTTTTCAGCTCGAAATCCTTCCCAAGTTTGGCCACAAAACGGATGGAAAGGACGTTTGTGACGTAGTAACTTCCAGACACTGAGAGCCCTCCCCAGACGGGCGTGGGGTGGGCTGACGTAGTAAGTTCTAAGTACAAGATTCGTTTTCGATCATCAGATATGTACCCCTCATGTTCCTCTCACTGAGACCATTCAATCGAAAAAGTAAAAAAAAAAAAAGTAAATTTGTTGAGCACCAGGTAAAAGTGGTGAATGTAAAGAAACATAGTTTAGTATGCATGCATTTCAGGGGACGTCCTTTTAGTTGGAAAATTGTCTCGAAACTGAACAGCAATCCAAAATCCATGATCTACGATACCCAAAACGGGAATCCGAGTGGCGCAACCCTGTGGTGCCAGTCTGGCACCATGGCGCCAGCCCCTGGTGGCATCGAGAATCCATTTCCAAACTGAACAGCATTCCAAAATCTATGATTATCGACACCCAACACGAAAATCCGTGTGGCGGCACACTGTGGTGCCAGTCTGGCACCATGGCGCCAGCCCTCGTTGCGTTGGGAATGTCTGAGTTCAACAGACAAAAAGACATAATTTTTAGTTTAAAAAAAAAATGTTTTTTTAGAAAGATGTTGTTTTTTTGAGAATGAGGCCCTAGAGGGATTGTGCGGGTTACCCCCGTGAGGGTCCACTATAATTAATTCCATCGCCGTTGGACCACTAGTAGCGTATATACGCATGCGCAAGTTGAATTTCCTGAAACCCCAGTTTCTCAGTTCCTTATGTACCGATTTCGCTCAAATTAATAGGGTAGTTGGGGGCTGATTCCAAGACGATAACCTATGAATTTTGTCACGTTAGGATCAGGAATACCTACTGCGCATGCGCAAACTTTAAATGTATCTTCTTAGTCATAAACTACATTTTCGGAGATTGTAAGGGTTAGCCCCTAGACGGTCCCATAATTTCATAGCCACCGGAGCGTCATTAGCTTGTGCGCATGCGAAAACGTGAATCTTCTAAAACTACGATTTCTCAGTTCCTAATGGACAGATTCCGCTGAAATTCTGGGGGCAGTTGGGGGCTGACTTCAAGACAATTGCCTATAAATTTCATCACAATAGCTACTGAGCATGCGCAAACTTGAAATTTGTTTTTATAGGCATAACTCCGGAACTATTCTACCAATTTCGCTCAAATGTTCACTAACTGT
>JAEMON010000002.1:40243192-40261798 GCA_030264115.1 Lygus lineolaris | reverse complement strand
ATTGCAATAGCTTCATTTTCATCGAAAATTCGCTAAAACTCACTCCCATCCATATTATTTTGCCCATGTCTTTTTCGTTATTCATGTTGGCAGCTCTGGATATATATGGATAATTCGATGTTATATCTAAACGGATCTCCTCATGTTGCTAAATATACCGATAACTACCTATAATTCGTTCTCGAATATTCGTTAGGTATTCTATATGTACCTACCTATAAACATTATTTCATGTATAGGGAATTAAATTTTCCAACTACCTTACTTTCCCCCTTTTACTGGATAAGGGGTATTAGCTCATGTGCTAGCGTAGTTTTTACTGCTTGAGAATGTTATCGGAAATTGTTATTACTTGGTTAGATACGACGACCCGGTCGTATATAGACCTAGTCAGATGTCGAACCAAGCGATAGGTACGTCAAATTTCGATAACGTAAAAACCAGGATTGGTCCAGCCCCACTATAACGACGGCCTGAGCAAATATTTGCTAAGTAAGAAATAGGGTACATTTTCCAACGTGTTTTCTTCTCAAGAAGTAGAGTAAGAGCTGCGAAGTTCTAATTCGACTGAGCGACGGCTCGGTGATATACTAATGGTGATAATATATATATTATAATATTATGTTAGTCAGTTCAGTGAAGTAGAATTTCGGAATCTACCTATTTAATGCTTCTTAATGGTTCTTTGCCAAATATTAAGGTACGGGCCCAGTGACATACACCCAGTCACTAAATTTGGTTTAGATGCTGAATTTACTGATTCAGTAACTTGATTGTTTAGCAATATCTACCTCGGTATTTTTAGGAAAGCGTATAGCAAGGACAACACAGGTTATTTAGGTATTTTCAGGTTTAGAGGGTGCCGGAGGAATGAATCCTTGCCTTGGATTCAGCCAGTGCCAGTACCTTATACACTACCTATACTTCACCCCCTTGTCCATCGGAGGGTGAGTAGGGGTCGCATTGGGTTGCTGACCTGCGGTCGTGGGTTTTCTCCAGGCAGTGACCTTGCCCCTGAGTATATTTTAGGACGAGCATTCTGATTTAGTTACTTGGAATAATAATTTCATTGCATCAATCATAGGTACCTACTTATTTGAAAGATTTTGAAAGGTCCTGTGAAGGTACTTCATCTAGGTTCCTGTCATGGAGTTCCTTATTTTCTGAGTCCTGGGATGATTGAGTTTTTGGATGTGAGCGCCCTAGGATAGAAATGAAGATGGAAACACGTGATAGAGATAGTTCTAGTTTGTGCTTAAACTATTTTTTCCTGGCCGAGTTCCAGGAACTTGAATCCTTCCGGTCAAGTTAAAAATAAAAGTTCCAGTCAAGCAGCATGAGTTACAAATTATCGAATTTTCGAAGATTCATTTTAAACGATTTGGTGGATGATTCTTACAGGAAATTTAACGCTGATTCCGAATATACCATAATAGACTGTTCCTTTGTTTAAGATGATAATTAACACCAAAGACCTCAAAAACCACGTTTTTTAAAGTGATTTTTAGCCCTACATTTTCAAAATTTGTCAATCAAATCCGTATAAGACCCAGTGACACCTCATAACAATGGTGATAGCTTCACTAGGATATGTAGATGGCAAAACAAAATAATTATACCTTTTTGAAAATCCGTTGAAATTTGCATGATAAAACCGTAGATTTAGCTATTAAAAATTTGTAGGAAAAAAAACGCAGTGTTTTTGGTTAAAAGACAAGAATACCGTTTTAAAAAACAAACACTATACATCTGATAACTGTAGAAATCACTTCAGGAAAATTCAAAATAGGTTACAGTAGGTAGAACGGGGAATCATCATAAAGCATAAAGCATTGGTCCTACCTATCGGTGTTTTTTTCAAAGGCAGAAAGTAGGACAAATCCACGAATTCAAGAAAGTAAGGAGGGCGGTTGGACAAGGCGTAAAAAGTAGGATATATCCTATTTAAGTAGGACATATATATGGTAACCCTGGATGTGGGGCATCAAGTGACTTACCCACACCGGGTATACTCAAATGCGGCAGCAGCTGGAGAAGTTGCTGACCTGAAGTCCGAATTTGAGGCTCAGACGTTGAGATAAAACACCTTACGAGATATTTTCCCAGATCAGGCATTTTACCTCCACACGGATGTTACTGAGGACCAGGTCTCTATCGAGCTAAACACCAGGTGTTTTTCACCAATTTTTTTTCTCCAAAATCCAACGTTTTCCAGTTGGATTCGGTAACTTTTGGCTTCACCAATGGAAAGAGTAGTTCCAAATTAAAGGGGAACCAAAAATCCCGATTTCGAAAAATGTAGAGATCAGGTACTAATAATAATATTTTATTATTATTGAAGGTAATATTTTACCTTCACACGGCAGAGTAGACCTGGCAACCATGGGAACGCGGGGGCCAATGTGCTCAACCCGTCTCACAGGACAGGGGAGATCAGGACCCCGATCCAGCAGACGATTATGGATATTATCAACAGAGTCAAGGAATATCTAAGTATCCATTCTGACGTCATCACTCGTGAAGTCTGAGGGGCTTAGTAAAGGGTGAGATCTTCACTTTGCGCGAGTCTCAACCTCTGAAGCTCAGCATCTCGATCTCATGATAAAGACGAGGTAACGCCTGTTCTTCCCCGTGTAGGATGTAAAAGTCGAAATCGATCCGAAGGCCATCGCTCACGATTGGATAGGACAGGACCCGAGTTGTTGAGATAGCACTCCGGGATAGTCAGAGATGGGACCCGATTGGCGGGCCTCTGCGTCTGAAGGGAGGAGTTGGGGGTAATGACTGAACAGGAAAGCTATGATCCAGAGGTCCTTGACAGACCATTAATCAGGCTCAGCTCGGAATCATGAGACCGGGAGGTAGGTGGCCGCTTCGCCGGCTTTAGCGGCCTGCCATTAGCAAATCATCGACAAATACCTCGCGACGGCACTCACCGCCTTCCTTGTCCCTGACATTAGAGCAAAACAGCACCTTTGGACGACGATGAGTTGGTGGAATCCCGCTGGTGCATGTTCTGTAAGTTTTCATTTCATCATTTTCTCTTTTGACACGCAAAACGAACGCCACCTGCGTCGAAAACCTCTCTACTCAAATAAGTACCAGGACGAGACCTTGGGCCGTATTCATAAACGTTCCTAAAGAAACTTTAAAAGGTTGTACAGGCAATTCCTCTAAGGAGATGCCTAAGGACACACAAGGTTACTTCTATTATACATAAAGGGTGTCACAGCTATTTCGGGAAAAACTTTACTAATCAATTCAATCGGTAATTTCCAAAAAATAGTCCTATTCATGCAGCATGAGTTGATGATCGAATTTTCAAAGAATAATTATTGTATCCGATTTGGTGGGTGATTCTTATGGAAATTTCATGCTGATTCCGAATATACCACATGTTCAAATGTTTGAGATAGTAATTTACACCAAAAACCTCACAAAACACATTATTAGCGATTTTTGAAACTGAATTTTCAAAATTTTAACCCTTGGAGTACTCCAAAAATTCTGGCCAACGAACTCATCCTTTCGTTTTATATTGACATTTACAAATTTTTTTGGATTTTGTATCTCCAGCCCTCGGTCAGGTATCGTCTGGAGTGACACTTATATAAATGAATAAATATATGAATATATAAATAAATATATATACATATAAAAAAGTGTTAAATTTCAGGAATTGTTTTAGAATGGTCTGAAACGGATTTCCATGAAGAAAAAGTTCAAAAATTTGCATAATTTAAATTTTGAAGCCATTGCAATAGCTTCATTTTCTTTGAAAATTCGCTAAAAGTGTCTCCTAGAGAGCTTGTTACCCCCTATTTCCGTGAATTTTTTCATTTCAAGATTTAGTTCTTTCCTTCCACCTTGGATCACTGAAACGGCCATAACTCCCTTAACTCACAGTGTAAAATAATTAAAAATAAATATACCACTGGAAAGACCGTTAAATTGTCTATGAGAAAGGCTTACTAACTATCTTCAACAGTTGATTTTTAAGGAGCTCAAAATTCAGCCCAAAGTTCAAATCTCAAGAATTTTCCGAAATTGAACTTTTCTTTCACGCATCGTTCCGCTTCTAAACCAATACTGTTGAGCTGGGCATTTAACAGGAAAAACTTCCTCCTCTGGAGCTTTCCAACGGCGTTAAATTTTGGTCCACTAATGGGGTCTGCGCATGAGAAATAAAAATTGAAAAAAACCCATTAATTATGTTGTTCGAGTTGCCATGACTGGTAAACTTTATTTATCAGGACAAAAAACTCCATGTGGGAGCAGAAATCGTCATGTTAAAATGGAATGTTTTGAATTTCGCGGGGGGTTGTGACGTAAGTACCTCCAGAGGTACCTACGTCACACCCCTTGCTGTCCCTTCCAAACACCGTTCCGATGGTTCCGACATTCTCCGCATGGATGCGCTTCGACCAATCAGCGCGCTCCATTTCCGCGCGCATTTTTTCAAACGTACACAGTTCTCTTCGTCGATAAAAAAAAATAGGGAGACCACATAATTATGAAATAACCTCACTTTGGGCATTTTGAATCAATTCCCTTTCAATAAAAATTGTAAACAAAAATCATGCGCAGACCCCATTGCCTTCGGGAGAAAATTTGCACTAATATAGGGTTTCCTATTTGCGCTTCTGGTAACGTGCTATCCGCTCATCAGGGAAGTTTGTGAATACGGCCCCATAACTACTCATCAGGGTTGACCTTTGACTAATAACACGTAAAAGCCGCACAGTAGGTCGAAACTGGGGTGGTCGTTGGATGGTTTCATAGGTCAAAATCGTAAGTGTTCAATACGTGGTTTTCTCCACCCCGCTACAATACAAAGTAGGTGATGCTATGGCTATAGACTAGGGATTCCAATACAGCAAAATTTTCACTACGCGCGTATTACGCGCAGTATTTTGGGGAAAATGCTGTAATACGCTGTAATACAGCATACGTTCATGAAAATGGTGGAAAACAGAAAATTTCTCGTATTCAACAATTTATTTACATTGTGTAGAAATTAAATAAAAAACTTCAAGGTTCAAAATTATTGTTGAATTATTTTTGTTGTTGCTTTTTGTTGAAAATGTGAACGCAGGAAGCATAAGACTTTCTTCGGCATCGGGATCATCCATAACGAAACGTCAAAACAAAAACAAAAATCACTCAATCAAAACTTTGAACAAATTTACAAAAGCAAAAGCGAACGATTGACGAGGTTAGATTAGTTTTATGACTCACAGAAAGGAAATATGATTCACAGTCAGCGGTGTGATTTACGGAAAACAAAGTGGCGCGTAACGCAGTAATGAGGGTGCGTATTACGCATGTGCAGGGGATTGAAAAAACCCGCTGTATTTGCTGTAATGCTGTAATACAGCAATGCTGTATTGGAATCCCTACTATAGACCCTCTATAATAGAAGCCTGTTTCTTGAAAAAGGCTGAAAGGCAATTAGTTCAGCTGGGTGAGCATCAAAAAGGTAACTTATCTCCTGTCCATCCTAGGGTGATGACATTTGGTACCTACGCATCCCCCTGAGGACGCAGTTGAATATGGCTGACAGGACATTAGATAAGCTAGGTATTGGTGAGAGTTAAAGCTCAATATTACCTTGATCTTCTTACGAATATGAATGTTCTCTCCTGTCCATCCTAGGGAGTTGAAATTTGATAACCTAGCCCTGTTATTAAGGTTGAGATGAAATGAGTTCAGCTTGAAAGTGAATTTCTCTCCTGTTGAATATGGCTGAACAAATGTAGATCAGCTGGGTGAGAGTTAAAGCTCAGCATTATCTCGATCTTCCTTCGAATATGAATGTTCTCTCCAGTTCTACCTAGGGTGTTGAAATTTAATAACCTCCCTCTCTGGGGAGGACATAAGATCAGCTAGTTGAGAGTAGATGGGAATTTCCCTCCTGTTGATCATAGGGTGATGCAATTGGGAACAGAGCCCCCTGAGGACAGTAGAATAAGGTTGAGACCAAATTAGATCAGCTGGAAGAGCATTAAAGCTAACTTCTCACCTGTCCATATTACTTGATGACACTTTTGGTAAACACTTGACACTTCTCAGGGGGCACTTGAACTCGAAAATCAGCTGGGAGAGAATTAAAGCCAACTTCTCAACTTTTCACCCTAAGGTGATAAAGTTTGGTACACATCCCCCTGAGGGCAGGCAAATAAGGTTGAGAATTATATCTATCAGCTGAGTAAGAGTTGAAGTTCACCTTCATCTTGTTCTTTTTTGTTTATGAAAATGTTCTCTCCTGTTCATCCTAGGGTGATGAAATGTGATTAACACTAACACAAGCCCACTGCGGGCAATAGGAAGAGATTTGGAGGAATATTCAGATCAGCTGGGCGAGCGTTAAACCTCGATGAAATGTTGTCCCTACGCTCGATTATTCGGCTATATAGTTGAAAATAAAAATGAAAGCACCGTAGATTCAATTTTGATCATCTCCAAGGAAGAAGGGAACACTTCTTTCATGCGTAACCCCTAAGGACCTTCCTGGGATGATGGTGGACGATGAGAGGGCTACTCCCATATTCATTTTATTCTGCATAAATCTTCTTTCCAACTAGTTTTGTTCACAAAAGCCTCATCAGTGAAGGATGGTGTGGCTGGCCTTGCTTTTGTCACAATATTAGGTTTAGGTATTATACTTGCAATGGTAGGTATCTATCTTCACATTAGTACACAATTGTTTGTCATTATAGTTTTTAATTTATTTTTTCCTGATTTCCTTCTTCCCTCAACTGGGGTTTTTTAGGTTCCTTTTATAGAAGTGCAGTAGAATAGAATAACCTGTTTTTTTTTTTAAATCTAAAAATGTAAATTATCAAGTGTGAAGAGTTTCTATCAAGCATGCTCAGCCCTTACTAATGGTGAAACTAATTGGAGAGAATACATAATTATGCAAAATAAAATTAATATGGAAAAAGCCGTCTCATCTTCCACCCTCACCCCAAGAATTAGAAGGTACAAAATCATTTATAAGTCTCATTTTTTCTATACTTTTTTTTTACATCCAATAACGTTCTTTAACAATTGGGGAAGGTCTACCTACCTGTATCTATTCGATTTAACGTTTTTATCGCCATAACCTATCTTCAAGAACCTGTGAGCGAAAATTAATTTACGAATTCACGATAATTTATTGCCCATTCGATATCATACCAATCGGTGAAGCAAAAACAAAAACCATTCGCCTTTACGCGCCTCTTTCCTCATCTCATAGAATCAACAAGTCAGAATCAACTAAGCTGCAAGGTGTTGAACCTCGAGTTTATGACGGACTCAATCGATCAGCGAGGCACCCGTCCTTATTAGATGGAGAAAACCCGTCGAAACGTTCCTAAAACACAAAGTCACACACTTTAAATGAACGCCATTAGGAATCTCGAGTGAATCGATACGAGCCGAAAAGGCTGGAAGTCGTTTCAGCGGACAGATGGACGAGCAGATAAGAGAAGCAGATGATTTGTGGAGCAAAGGAGCGCGCTAATGGCTGTTATTCATATCTAATTCCGTGGCACTTAATGCTCTTTAGAAACAAGCAGATTAGCCACTTTTTCAGACTTCCCTTCAACTGCTTCTTCTTCTTCTTCTTCGATTCCCACTTCCACCTTCTTCTTCTCCGCTACTGCCTCATGCGGATTGATGGACCACCTGCCTCGTCCCGGCCCTGAGGCAGGTTCTGTATCATCTCGGTATTACGAAACTCGATAGCCAATTCATAGATGATGTTGAAGGGATTTCTCTTCTCTCGATTGTTCTTGTTGTGTTTCTTCAGAACCAGATAAGTAATAAGAACAGCCGCTTACGCCACGGCAAACCTCATCCATAAAGTATAGTCTTACGAATGGCTTCCCTCGGGCGTCTGCCGGGCACACTATCGGTACCGACATACCTAATCTTCTTTACATACTATATTTCACCAGATTGGATACTAAGTCATGCATGCCATTACTCTCTTAACCTCTCTATAAGGTAGAAAACGCTGCAAATTGTGAAACAACAGTTTATTATTAGGTATCTATCTATTATATACCATATAAAATAAGATGGAGTCTGCTTCGCTCACTGTTCTACTGTTTTTGGAAACAAAAACTACCTCAATTTCGTGTAGTCTACATAAACTCATATCCAGGGGTGGAATTTTCCTGTAATAACATATTATTTTCCTGAAGGAGTTTTCAGAATATTCAAAGATATTTATCCGTTTCTCACAAAGCTGGTTCCAAAAATACATATTTTATTTTGCATATTAATGCATATTTTAGGGTTTGTTGCATATTCTGGACTTCAGTGCATATAAATACATTTTTCAGGATTTACTCCCCAAAACTTGGTAGGTAAATAAAGAAGAAAATTAAAAAAATATAAGTTGAGAGTGTTTCTCAAAATTCAAAAAAATCGTGGGAGAAGAAAAGTTTGGAAATTTCAAACGAACTTGCCCTTACCACTATATTTTATCAATGGCATATTTTCCGGTTTTAATAGCATATTTCGAGTTTTAGCAACATATTTTAGGTGCATAAAACTGCTTTTTTAGTGACATATAAATCCCATCCCTACTCATATCTATTTATTTCGTACCCGTACAAGAAGTACCAACCAACGGAACTTGAATAGGGCATGGACAGTTCCGGAGGTGAATAAAACGCGCTGATGAAACTATCGCTCGTAATCACCTGGTATTGGAAAGGCGATTTGGCCCATTTTCATGACCACGGAACGTGGACTAGAATAACTGCCTTCTGAGGGACATACAACCATACTTCAACTCCTTTTTACCAATTCTGGGTGAAGAGTTTCCTACGTCCTACGTTTTGAAATGGAGTGTTTCAGTGGTTGGAATTTTTGAGCTCAAACTCCTCATGTAGCGACGTTCAACACCAACTACCTACTACCAATTTTCAGCTCGAAATTTCGTGGTTGGAAAGGTTCCAGAATGACTTCACGGTATCAGGGAGCTGAAGGACCCCCATCGGCTCTGTCAGGTCAATTTGCTGTTGATTTTGTCCATTTTTGTTGATTTGTTAAATTGTTTTGTTGTGTTTTTTGTGATGTTATTGAGGGGAAGACTATGTCTTCCTACTGAGGCAGCTTACCCCACGGGAAATGTCCCCATTAACCCCAAAAAACTTGAAGACCTGAAGAAAATTCTGGATTACGTTCCAGGGGAATCCAGAAGGCTCTTGGAGGAAATCGCGTTCCAATGGCCCACACAAGAAGGCCAACAAGATGAGGAGGAAAGCGCTTAAAAAATGTATTTTCCAATTCATTTTCAAGTTTCTGCTTGATGTTTTCACAAATTTTGTTATGTTCAATTAAAATTAAACATTCAGATTCACTTAAAAAACTATTGTTTGTCATTATAACCTTGCCTTTTCTATACAATTTAACAAAAGCACCTACAAAAAAATACTCAATTTTGTTGTAGCATGTCCTACTATAGGCATGAACTACTGCCCTTTCAGTCCACCACCTTAAAAAAAAAACGTCTGCCAAGTTGGGTGTGGAGCTTCCTCGTACCCATAACATGATTTTATATATATTACGTACATTTAAAAAAATCATCAAAGGGATTACTACCAGCACAATCCCTGAAAATTCCATCGAAATCGGATGAAAATTGTCGAAGTTATGAGAGCTTCACGTTTGCGCATGCGCAGTGGGTACCACTGATCCGATCTTGATTGAAACTCACAGGGCATTATCGAATCTCCGATCGTCAACTTTCCTCCAAATTTGAGCGAAATCGGACCATTAGGTCGCGAGAAATTGATTTTTCAAGGATTTGATGATTACGCATGCGCAGAGGCTACCGTTGGGCGGCTGGTAGTGAATTTCATAGGGGACCATCTAGGGCCTAACCCGCGTAATCCCTGAAAATTTCGTCAAAATCGGATGGAAATTGTGGAAGTTATGCGTGTTGCAAGGATTCCGAGACACACAGACAGACAGACAGACACGAAACCAAAATTGTTTAGGAAGGTCTAAAACGTAAAACGCGAGTTGAAATTTTGATTTTGGAGATTGAAAAAAATTTCACATTCCAAAAGTGAAAACAATGCTTCCACTACCTTGGTAGACTAGGAAGCAATATTGTTAAATAGGGAAATTCTATTGACATTTATTTTTCTCTTCAAATATTTCTCTGACCACTGGTTCAACAATTCCGTAAACAAAAGTAAAGTCCGATTAAACAATTTGCCGATATTTTCGGAACAGGACCGTTTTTTTAGTTTTTCCAAAAGTCAGCTTTCTTGGACTATTGCCCCTTTAATATTCACCAATTCAAATGTGTACTTCTGAGCAGCCATGGTAGGTATTAAGTTTGCTTTGGTTTTCTTTCGCCTTAACAGAAATCGCCTAGAGAACTTTTAAAATGGGTCACCGATGTTGTTGGTAGAGAAGCAGGAAGAAGTTGATGGCTTATAGTTGTGTCGGTCAGCGGACGGTACCGTTCAATTGGCGGGGTAGAAGTGCAGGCTTTTACTGTTATCTCTGTCCTCAGGCTCACGTCCAAGGTCACCCTCTCCCGACCGCGATCTTTCCTTCGAGAGTGTCCACGGAGAGGTTTGCCAATGCGGAAAAGTCTGGTTGGAAAATGAGGTCATCCTCGGCCATCTAGTGTGCGGTATACAGCCTAAGTACTAGCATAGGAATACCTTGATGAGTTAGTTGGAATTCATCCAGAACGAAACGAAAGTAGGTAGGTAGTAGGTGTAGGTTGTGAAGCTCTAAATCAGAACACAGCTGCTGCCCAAGTTCCAATCCATACCACCGTTGCCCGAAGATTTACTTTTTTTTTTTAACCCCAAGCCAGTAGCAAAAATCCTCAAAATAACTCGGCCAAAATGAGAAACGTCACCTAAAATCACACCCACTTCCTTCAAAATCGTAATTTTTTTCCCAGTGGGATTAAGGTCCGAAAATGGGATGCAGGCTAAAAAGGGTTTGTTTATTCAATAGCTGTGCCTATTATAGGTGGATTTTTAAAGTATAGGTAGGCCCCTGTATAGTCAGTGTAAAACTATTGGTACCTATGCAATAAACTGATGAACTCATAAATTGCACTACAAATAAATTAATCTGCAAATTGTACCTATATAATTGAGTAAAGTGACCTAAATAAACAAATTTGCCTACTTAGGTATTGAAATTTCTAGAAAATATTTTTGAGTGGGAGTCTGGAAGAAGACCCAAATAAAACGTGACAGAAGACAGAGGTTTTCCGAGACTCGACTTTTCCTAGATTCGCCCATAACACGATTTAGGAGCGCACAAAACTAGGACTCAACAACGACTTGGGTGACATAGGCCCTTCGTCCACTCATCCATTTCTTTTGTTACTCATTTTCTAACATGGAACATGTTTTTACGGACTTAAACCGGGTTCGAGAAAGTCAGCGTCAACTTATTGAGCGTGCATCACACCCACTAACCCTACGAATAGGCCTAGTCTGAAAATTTTCTCCCTCGACCCCCGCCTAACAGGGGATGCGATTTTAGAATCTCCCTATACCTCAAAAATGGAATAAAAGGGCAGGTGGGTGATTCTCCCATTTCAGACGAAATTGGGGTTTCAAAATCCACGTAATAGGATTTAGGTTTTCGAAAGGAAATTTTTTCATGAGTCCGTTCTAATTATACTACCTAATAAACATACCTATGAAAAATCCCATCATAGAAATTCGTTGTTTAGAAAATACAGGACCATAATTGAAATCACGATAATGAGGGAAATTCACCCAGAAAGGGAATAACGCATTAGGGAATAACATTTTGGATGTTTTATGGAAGTGTATCACTCCACATGCATTTTTCAGGAAAAACGAAGATGGCTCCTTCAAATCCCTTTGAAAAGACACTAATTGGTGTAAACTAACATTGTTTCAGACTTACTCTCTCCAGGGAGGTAATAACGCGTTTGATAAAGGTGTGATCAACTTTCCCATTAAGCACCTCGAAAACAAAGCAACAGAAAATGAGGTTTCCCTAAAACAGGTTACTCAGCTAACACGGTAAAACTGGATAACAACGCTCTGAAGAGCCCCAAAAAAGTGGGGGGATAACAGAAAATTTGGTGCACGCGTCGTGTGGGGGAAAAAATTGGGCTGAAAATGAAGCACAAATCCAGCCGCCTCCCATGGACTTATTTCGTTCTAAATGGGAGAATCACCCAGATACTTAAGGTTTTTCACAACTGTAAATAGTTTTCCATTTTTCGGATTGAACAAGACCATGGCTCTCTACGATTAACTTTTCGTACCTGAACAACTGCCTTACAAGGACCGAAATTAGTAATAACTTTGGTATTTTTATGAGTCGCATTTGGTGTTTAGTTTTGCACCAAATCTCGTTTTAGCGAATTTTCGAAGAAAATGATGCTACTGCAATGGCTTCAAAATTAAAATTATGCAAATTTTTGAACTTTTTCTTCATGGAAATCCGTTTCATACCATTCTAAAACGATTTCTGAAATTTAACACTTTTTTATATTTATTTATTATATTTATATTTGGAGTACTCCAAATATAATTTTGGGGTACTCAGATTCAAATTTTGAAAATTCAGAGTCAAAAATCGCTTTAAAAAAAACGCGTTTTTTGTGTGTAAATTACCATCTTAAACACAGGAACATAATAATGGTACATTATTCGGAATCAGCGTAAAGTTTCCTATACCTAAGAATAAGTTAAACCAAATAAGTTAAAATTATTCTTTGAAAATTCGCTCATCAACGCATGCTGCATGAATGGGACTTTTCCTGTACCAACAGTTTTCTCCCCACAAGGGCTTGAGCAGAAGAAAAGAAGGTTTGAATGTTGAACAGCAAAAAAGTCACGATCAATTTTGACGTAATGAAATTAGGTATCTGAATTCCCACCGAAAACAATAAACCACTGTGTAATAATTTGCAGAGGTCTTGTGGATGCCTTTTAATTGAGTTTCAATTGGCTTCAGGGTTCTTGTATCAGACTTTAAGATTATTATGAAACTGTTTTCACCTTCAACCCAATTTGTAAATGTAAACTACCACGTTTTCATAACTGTTCATGACTGTTTTGAAACTGTTTCATAATAAGTAGGTCTCCAACTTATTATCTGAATTTGAATTCCACATTCTAAAAACATCGAGAATACAAAAACGCGATCGGTGGAGTTAGGAGCTCTCGTCAAAGTGTGACTTGAAAATTACTATACTCGGATCTGTTCGGAAGCAGCCTTCTTGATTATTATCTGTCTGCGTATACAAAACGGAAGCTAATGGTCGTTCATTTATTCATAATTTCCCGTTGGATCGGGTTTAATAATTAGAAAATCAGCCAGAAGTCAACGTCTGAGGCGGATTCACGGGTAAGAAGCAAAATGTGTACCTATGCAAATTCAACCGATATCCCGTTCCCAAGTGTTTTATTAGGGATCGTTCAACGCGGTTTTGAATATCCTATTAAAATAACTCATCTACAAGACGAAGATTAAAGTTCCAGTCATCCAGTTTGAGTTACAGAGCAAATATACGTGAATGAATCGCTTTCTAGCATTCCCAGGCAATTTTTCTTACATTTTACCGTTTTGGGTCCCATGAAATCAGATTGGAATCTGATTGATCCGATTTGATCTGATTCCGAGTACTTACACACATAATTATTTACTCACAACGGCTTTCTAAAGTTCTGAATTTTTGGCGTTTTTGACCCCTAAAATTTCCCTCATGAACTATTTGAACTCATTATTTCTTTGATATTATTTGGTATTTGAAATTTTGCTTTCATTCCAAATATACCCCACGTTTGTATACCTAGAATAGCTAGTTAGCTCCGAAAACATAAACAAAAACCTGGAAAATACACGTTTTCGACCATTGGAACCGCCCAAAATTGTTTTTGAATGAAAGAAAAGTTTTTGAAAACCTGATTGTTCCAAAACCAAAGCCAGCTCACCAAAATCGTAGTAATCATTTTAAGATTTTTCAAAGTTTTCCTCTTTTTCTTGGTTGTTTTTCTGCATTGAACACGAAAAACTCAAATTAAAAGTAAAACTAAAAAATCACAAAAAATCATGACGCGCGTATTTTCTGAAACTACTGCTTCTCAGATCCTAAAATTCCTAATGGACCGATTCCGTTCAAATTCGGAGGGTAGTTGGGGGCTGGCTCCAAAAATTGCCTATTAATTTCGTAATATCGAATAAGTAGGTAATATGTTTATTGAAGTCCATAAAAACTAGTGGTTCCATCATAATCCGGCTTTCATCATAATATTTGGAATTCTATGGGGAAGTAGTGCGTTCCAGTCCCAGTGGTTCCTTGTCAGAACCTTTCGAATACCCGAAATTGGTCGTACATACTTACTCTACTAGTATGAAACTTATAAACGACTCAGTAACTGAAGTGAGCTACTTTCTATCTCTCAGTGATAAGCTTACAAATTAGGTATGATATTTTTACTTACATGTGGCAATAAGGTTACGTATCTGCACCACCGGGACACTGACACCTGTGAACACATTGCGCACATCGTACGTTTAATATAAGTATAATATCGATTGAATAATAACTTACTTTATTACATTATAGTATACGGGAGATTGTAAGCTGGTCCCAAATCCTGGTAGCCATCGCCACTTTTCCCAGAAGACTCTTGTAGCACAAGGGAAACTGAGGGTTAAGAAGGTGGTATGACGCGAGGGGAATTTAACCCTAGAAAGCCATCGTGTGTAATTTTTACTCATCATCCGTTAGCTTCTGCTGATTGTGCGCAGACCTGGCGAGCAATGTGAACCTCCTCCCATCTATTCCTTCTTCGGTTAGTTAGCAGCTAGACGCCAGAATAAAAACTTCAGTGTATGCATGTTTTTCACCTCAAAAAGGTAAATACCAAATACATGTGTAAACATTACTCAACAATGGCCTTCCCAGTAAAAGTCATGTGTAATTTTTACTCAACCATGGCCTTTACTACCCTTCGCTCAGATGTGAATATTTCTCCGCATGACCTTGTATTGGCCACGTTTTTCACAACCATATTGATCATATTGCCATATTCTCAGTGAAAACAAAATTTAGGTGTTATGTACCTTTGTTCAACATAATACCTATACCCACTTATCATGGAAGTTTGTACAGTAAACGTTATCTTGAACAATTTTTATAGATATATAATTGTGCGCACTCAATAGGGCTTCTCAGCTAATTTTCTTGATTTTTTCATGTTCAACAGTGACATTCTCAACGCAACCACGTGCTGGTGCAATGGTGCCTCACTGGCACCAATTGGTGCCGGCCACATGGATTTTCGTGTTGGGTATCGTTGATCATAGATTCTGGAGTGCTATTCAGATTAGGAACAATTTTTGACGCCACAATAGTGTGGCGCCATCATGCCAGACTGGCACCACAGGGTGCCACAGTTTTCACTGATTTACGTGTTGGGTATCGGTGATCATAGATTGTGTATTGATGCTCAGTTTCGAGGCAATTTTTCTTCTAAAGGGACGTCCCCTCTGAAATGCTTGCATTACCAAACTATACGTTTCTTCACAACAACACAACCTTTTTACCGACAATCACAACCTTTTTATTTTAGACCATATCTGGCAAGAAAGTTGCATTTATTGAACAGCTGATATTTGAACGGAGATTTTGCCTACTCGGGAAGAATTGCGATTCACACTCATAAAGGGGAAAAAAACGATTCACACTCGTGTTTCTGCTCTTTTTTCGTTCAACCCTTAAGTTCTTACAGGGAGCGAACGGTTGGTCCTAAAACGCTCCGCAAGGTCTCATTCGACGCTAAAAATTGTGTTCTATTTTAAATCGATGGAAAAAATAGAAATTCTCGTGCTCGATTCCAAAGGTTCATTATTGAAACTAATAAACCAAAATCAGGCGTCTCCAACGACTGGCGAACGATTTCTGTGCGATGAAAATTACGGAAGTTACATTTCCCTCCCAACGGGTTGGTTGAACGTGAAAATCGACCGAAATAGACGTTGCATTTCTTTCGTGTTACATTTTCACAGATAGACCCCCACGCCTAAGACATATCCATGTCAAAAATGGGCCCCCACTACCGTAGACTCCCCTTGTTAGTTTGGCACTTATTACTAACTAATTGGTGGCACATGGAAGTTGGGAATCGGTAACATGGGTGAGAAAAATTAGGAACAGGTCAACAATCACATAATATATGAAGGAACCAGGGTTGGCCAAGTGATTGATTGTGAACGATTAAATTTTGAGTAGGTAATTTTTTTTCGGTCTCGGTGTACAGTGTCCTTCACTGGAGGGATTCTATATGAAAAAACGTCTGCCAAGTTGGGTGTGGCACTTAGCTTCCTCGTATCCATAACCTGATTATACATATGTATATTAAAAAATCATCAAAGGGATTATTAGTACCTGCACAATCCGTGAAAATTCCATCAAAATCGGATGAAAATTTTCGAAGTTATGAGAGCTTCACGTTTGCGCATGCGCAGAAGGCACCACTGATCCGATCTTGAAGAAACTCATAGGGCATTATCGAATCTCCGATCCTCAACTTTCCTCCAAATTTGAGCGGAATCGGACCATTAGGTCGCGAAAAATGTAAGTATCGAGGATTTCACGTTTACGCATGCGCAGAGGCTACCGTTGGGCGGCTGGTAATGAAATGCATAGGGGTCCATCTGGAGGCTAACCCGCGTAATCCCTGAAAATTTCATCAAAATCGATGAGAAGTGTTGAAGTTATACGTGTTGCAATTATTTCAAGTTTTGCGCATGCGCAGTCGATACCGCTGATCCAATCTTGATGAAACTCGTAGGGTACCATCAACCCTTTGTTCTTCAACTACCCTCTACATTTGAGCGAAATCGGACCATTAGGTCGCGAGAAATTGACGCAGCGGCTACCATTGGTCGGCTGGTGATGAATTTCATAGGGGACCATCTAGTCTATCATCTAGTTAAATGCCTGTTGCAAGAATTCCCGGACAGACAGACACGAAACCAAAATTGTGCAGGAAGGTCTAAAACGTAAAACACGAGTTGAAATTTTGATTTGAGACAAAAAATTTGTCACATTCCAAAAGTGAAAACAATGCTCCCGCTACCTTGGTAGACTCGGAAGCAAAATAAATAAACCGTTGTATAATAGGTAATGCGTTGAGTCTTCCTCTGAAGTTCGATTAAATACCTAATAGAAACTAATTGATTTCTTGAAAATTTTCTGGTGTCATTCTGTATGCTTTGAACCTGTTTCTCAGCGAAAAGGACTTTCTTTGCTCCTGTTTTTCGCTGTCCCACCACCGCTGGTAGTGGCCCTCGTGGGTACAGCGTTCCTCCATTAAACTAATCACTCCGAGCTGAGTGGTTCATTCAATAAAGCAGCACCATTTGCGTGGTGCGCAGACACCGCTTCCACGCCGAACATTTCCCCGTTTTCCTCCCATCGCCCACCAAATTGGCTTCTGTCATCATTGAAGGTGAAATTAGCTGGTAATTACAGTGATCGAGGAGTAAATACAGAGCGATCTGGCCATCGGATGTTACGCTTCACGTCTTCGGGAAATGTTTTCATCAAACAAACCCGCGAGAGCCGAAAACGACTGTAAAAACGTTCTCGATCGAGAAGTCGTGAGAAAAAAGCGGGATAACAACTGCGATTAGGAACAATAGCCGACGCCTTTGGTGGTAAAAACTGGAGGTTTTTGGGTGGTATCGCCAGCCGAACGGTAGGTAAGTGAAAATATCTGACCTGGAGTAATCCATGGATCCAAAAGACATAATTGTTAAATTTGAGGGTGATCTCTAGTTTATTCCTAATAAGTTGCAAAGCTGACATCCGTGAAGAATCACTATCCTACATACTCCTCTCAATTATCAGGTGATTTCAAAGAATGTTTGACATTTTGCTCGTTGACACGTACAAGGCACCAAGAGTAGGTACATATACAGCACATAAGGATTACAAGGCTACGTCCAAATAACCTATTGTGAAAAATCTGTAGGTAGGTACTGCCCACCTAAGTTGAACGAATTGCATTTCGCATCTTTCTAGCGGATTTCCGAAGAAAATTAAGCTATTGCAATGGCTGCAAAATTTTAGTAATGGAAATTGTTGAACATTATCTTCATGGTTCTTATCTTCGTCCGTTTCAGAACATTTTAAATCGATTCCTGACTTTCAAAGCTAAAAAATATTATATTATCGCTAAAAAAAAAAAAAAAAAAAACGTCTGCCAAGTTGGGTGTGGCACATAGCTTCCTCGTATCCATAACATGATTGTATATTTATAACATATTTATATTAAAAAAATCATCAAAGGGATTATTAGTACCTGCACAATCTCTGAAAATGCCATCGAAATCGGATGAAAATTGTCGAAGTTATGAGAGCTTCACGTTTGCGCATGCGCAGTGAGCACTACAGATCCGATCTTGATGAAACTCATTGAGCATTATCGAATCTCCGATCCTCAAGTTTCATCCAAATTTGAGCGAAATCGGACCATTAGGTCGCGAGAAATGGATATTTCAAGGATTTCATGTTTACGCATGCGCAGAGGCTACCATTGGTCGGCTGATAAAAAATTTCAGAGGGGACCA
>JAEMON010000002.1:40205161-40226276 GCA_030264115.1 Lygus lineolaris | reverse complement strand
AATATGCCTGGGCTACACACACCGGACCGGAATTCCCCATTGGTTGCCAATGGATCATCAGTAGTACTTACAGTGCGCATTTAAAATAGTATTAGAATCGTGAGGAGGTATGTTAGTGATACAAAGAAACTCTATTAATTGATTGTTATTGTGAAAAAAAAAAGAAAAAAAAAATGCATTAGGGGCGGTTTTAGAGTAGGGAAAAGAGTATAGCAGAGCCAAATGAAAATTGAACTTTCATGATAAGTTTTAGAAAACACTTGTATATACAAACTTATTATATAGATTTGAGAATGAGAATAAGAACATTTCGAAAGTCTTGGACACATGACTTAGTTTGATCACAAAGAGTGTTGGAATCATACAAGAGTGGCGAATACTCGCAACGACTCACTGTTGTTTTTGGTAGGAACTCCGCCAACTGCTCTCAAAAACGACAAGAATTATCTTTTCCCAGTGCTTTCTTGAAATAAATAATATGTTCCAATTGGTTAGCAGATGGTATGTGCCAACATATATCTACTCTAAGTATTCCACATGCATCAGCGTGCCACGTTATTCGTAAAATTGGGATTTCAACCAGTCAAAAGTCACTTTTGATTGTCTGCAGTTACTTTTGGTTTCAACAATATTTCGCATCAATTACCAGTTCCACTTCCATTGACACAGTAGACATCTGAAATTTCCATGTGGACCATCCCGCCACAATTTTGGCCTTTCTACCTTCATCACACTTTCATTAATCTTGGAGCGTGTAACATAGTGACCAGGTAGGTAAGTGTTACCAGATCACATGTTACTGCTCCACGCAACCCCCACCTACAACCGTTGTACCACCTAGTACCGTTGTACCTGGGTCTACGTGGAGCGATCCCTCCCTGCACTCTTCCTAGTTCACTTTGGGACATCAATCACGTAAGTCGATTTGATTTAAAAATAACTAACCATTCCCTTACCCTTGCGGTTCGATCTTAAAATACTTAGTTAATTAATTCTACTATTTTACCATCCCCTAGAATCCGAGGCCGAGCCTAACAACTTATGATTTAATAAACCAATGCCATATGTATTTATTGTGTCTCCTTACAAATACCACTTCTTCCAGCTCTAGCTCTATATCTGAGTAGGTAGGCATAATCGAGACAACACGTTTAAATGTTTATATCGCTTTTTCCGATTACCAGAACGAATAGGTTATCACTCTGCTAAAAATAGTTAAGGTGAGTCAGATCACCTCACAAGCGGTATAGTACTTAATTCCTTAACCCGTAGACTGGGCAGATAACCGCAAGAGTTAAGTAAAGCTGAATGAAAAGTGAAGTTTGATGGAGTTTTGAAAAAGACCTGTTGGTTTATTATTTTCAAAAAAAAAAATTTAACCCCCCCTCAAAATATGAGGTTTTCCGTTTCAAGATACGTAAAATCCAAAAATCGAATTTAAAAAAATCCGCCCGTACGCCGTACGCGGCACTTTCCTTAGTTACCATGGTCCAAAATTGATGAAATTTGGTATTCGGGGTCTAGTTGTGCCGCTAAGCTTGGCGTTACCGTAAGTCTTCTCTAAGGGTTCGAAAATAGGGGATGAAGTTATTTCAAATAGTAAGGTATATTTTTTCCATCGATTTAAAATAGAACACAATTTTTAGCGTCGAATGAGACTTGCGGAGCCTTGTAGGACCAACCGTTCGCTCTCTGTAAGGACTTGGGGTTGAACGAAAAAAAAAGAGCAGAAACACGAGTGTGAATCGCAATTCTCCCGAGTAGGCAAAATCTCCGTTCAAATATCAGCTGTTCAAATGCAACTTTCTTTCGATTCCACCGAACCAAGTTTGTTGTTTACTTTCAGAAGCTTCCTTAGTTACTGAATTTCATTAAGAATGAATGATACAACTCTCCGATAATAATAATAATTACACGATGACTCATTGTCGCCAAGAGATGATTGTGAACCTCGAGGTAGGTGGGTATTTTATGTCAATAGGATCTTTGTAGATGGGCGATCTATACAGGGGGCGGTCTTGAACTCTGCACTTAATCCCCTACGTACCCATTGAGATGTTTGAATTCGGCACTGTGCTCCTCAGGGGCCCCCCTCCCAGTTTATTGAATTCGGCACCACGCTTTTATTCGCCCTACTGTATGATTTTTGAATTCGGCACCGGTACCGGTTCTTTTCCGTGGAACCGTTCGTAGGAATTAGCGGTACCGAGTTCAACTACGCCCTATACAGGAAATAATAAACCGTTTTGTAATAATTTGCAGTTTTTTTTTTTTTTTTCACGAAACTAACTGATAATGATAACATGACCTTGATTGGTCAAAACACCTGTTTTCTTTTTTTTGTGTTTGGCATTATACCTATACATTTTGCCACGATGGTGTAATTTCACGTAATAACATTCTTATTCACTTGTAACTATTTTCAAATATAATACAAATGAAACATTTCCATATATTATACATGAATCCCAGGTAAACTAAAAAAATTCAAAAATATTTTTGTAAATACTACCTAATATTTTTTAACAGTTCATGATAGTTGAACGGATGTACCAGGAAAGGCGTAGTATTTCAAAACATAACCCTTCGTTCGTCGTTGAATGCTACGCAGTTTATAAACATATATGTTCAAGGGTTCCTTCTTCTTCTTCACACGCTTGACATAACGAAGTGTCCAGGATACCCATCTTATGCTTAAAAACTGAACACACTCCGTGATTTGCACGAAGTCTGTTCAACAATACAATCATCGCTATACTTGAGACGTCATTAAACCAAGGTATTAAGGGAGGTATGGGATGAATATATTTGTAAAAGGATCCGTTTTCCGAAGTTTTATAGTGTGGTATGATGATTCCAACACCTGTCGGAATCATCATACCAGAGATCAGAGAACAAGCACTCACCACATAAATTTATTGTATGGCCATACCTAGAAAGTTCGAGATTTCACTTGATTTCGAAAGCTGTGCTTATGCAAAGCACGGGTTAACCAGCAGTTGTACGCATGTACTCGTACATAACTGTACTTTTGAATAACTGGTTATTATTTAGGATATACCATTTTGAATAGACTCATCAAGACGGCACTTCATTCATACCTAATTTACGGCGCACGATAGGCGGGGATCCCGGCGGAACGACGATCCGTTGGGCCACGCTCGGACGCTTACGAAATTGGCCCTTCGATGTGGAAAATCTCGTTACGGGCCTTAAACTCGGAGCTTTGGCGATGATTTTCCGTTATTGAATGGCCGTTTGCCCTGAACTGCAATTACCTGATTTCGGGTGACTGCGGGGAACGAAAAATCCGTCCGAGCAGTCGTGTCCGCATCATCATAACTTGAGAAAACGGCTCGCGCCGCCGACCTGTTGTTCCACGTTCGCTTTCTCGAACCTTCATTTCACAGAAATCTTACTCTCGAATTGGATGCGATGATTTAGCATTTGCCTTGTGGTGTGGAAGAAGTGCCTCGGAATTACTTGTCAGTAACATAATTGGTGGTACCTATTATGCGTCATTCTGAGATATACCTACCTACTAGTAGAATTTTGAAATCCAAAAGTTGAAACGCACAAAAATTACGTTATTAAAAAAGTCGTAAAAACACTATAAGAAAAATGAAATACCAATCTCATAATTTTCCTAACTCGGAGAATACCTACCATTAACCAGTCATCCTCTCATCAATAGTAACCATGTAAAATAGTCCGATTCTCTATTATGATGCAATATTAGCCATGGTCTAAAACACATCATCAGAGTCGAGCAACATTTGTCCTTTATTTATGCGATTCATGTCATTTATTCCATGTCACCTATGTAATTTATTTTTTGTAGTTAATGTCACTTATCCGACCAAAATGACTATTTTAGTTATTTATACATTATTTCAGTCATTTATTGTTTCAAGTCTTGCTATCCTATGGTGAGTTTTAAATCATTGTAAAACCTGGAAAAAAGGAGGGAAACCTTACAAACACGTTCTGTAGTGGCTAATTCTTAATTATTTGAATAATAATGTTATGGAGAATTTACAAAATTTACAAGGAAAATCATTCTAGAATCAAAAGGACTACGTATTTACACGTTTAAATCCTCATTTAAAAAAAATCATATGGGATTCTTGATTTTTATCAGTAAAATTAGTTCTTTTTTCATTGAAAAGCATTTTAAATTTTGAAAACTTTCTCCCAACATCAGCAGAGGATGCAGGAACATATCTCATAAGCAGATCATTGACTGACAGAAGATCTGACATCCCTTCGGCAAATCCACTTCACATATATATGGTAGCCTACACATGTAGATGATTTAATTTGAGAATTTTTTTCAATTTTTGCATGTATGAATAGTAAAAGAGTTTGACATTTATATAGTACCTATTGAGGGAAAATGTAAACATTAAATTTCTACCATGTCATTTAATTCGCCAACCTCTTGAGCGAGCGGGCTTTGATAAAATTCTCTCCAAACAAAACATTCCGCGGTCGAATGTTATCTTCATCAATTCCCACCGTGAGCTGCTCATCTGTGTCCACTTCAACATAGTTTATTACTGCTTCAATTACCCAGTTAGCGTTCGGAACACTTATATTGTTAAGTAATTGAGTGTGAAGGTACCAAGTTGAAAACAAAAATTATCTGTTGCCTCTACAGCTTTATCATTTGACTAGGTACCAATTTTTGCATCCAAAATGTGTTATTGCTTGTATAAGTCAAACCATGATACAACAGAATCATGCTCATAGTATCATCATAATCAACCAAATGTTCAGTTGGAGAAATTATTGGCAGGTAAAATCCAATGTTAGACAGGGAAGGGAACCAGTCGTTGACACAACATTCATCATACCGCAAATATTGAGTTGTAACTTTGTATAAGAAAGGTAAATGTCCCGAGTGTGGTGGTACATATAGCTTACTCGTATATTGTGTTGTTGTCGTGTTTCAGCCACTGAATGAAAGTGGAGTTTACGATAATATTAATTCATTCAATACAACGTTTCGGGTCAAATGTATTCATTCTCCATTGAAGTTATTAGGTACACGTTTCCGTATAAAAATGAATTTAAAAACAATTTGTCAAGCTAGAACCAAATTTTGGTACATTTAGAGGCGCCCAAATGAACACGATAGTAAACCGACACATTCATTGCCCCATTGGACCATTCTCAAAATTTATTCACTTAGGACGAAGGTATGAAGCTCACCATTATCACGTCGAGTGGCCTGTCTGTGATTTAATGTATCTTCTATTAGAACATCCTTGGGGCAGAATTGCCCCGAACCCCATTATCAGGGACGACCTATCCCGCAACAGATAATTTGTTTTGACAATAATATTTAAAGCTTATGAAACATGTATTACAAAAACCATTTAATTTACGGAGAAGCTATAAAATTATGCTCTTTTTATTATACAGAGATGAGAGCTCCTACCTTTTATGCAAATACGGTGAATAAGATGAAAAGGGCCTGAGATGCATTTAATTTTGTATGCGATTTAGTATTGAAAAGCATTCGGAACATATTTATATTATTTATTCCCGTGTCCTATGTCTGTCGGTTCATATCCAAGTCAGTCGTTTCTTCAAATAGGTCCCTCCTAGGACCTATACCTAAGGTGATGACCAAGTCAGTCGTTTCTTCTAATAGTTCTCCCCTTGGACCTACACCTAAGGTGACCAGACGTCCCGTTTTGAACGGGACAGTCCCATTTTACGGAGACTTGTCCCGTTGTCCCGACATACACACTCGGGACTCTCATTTGTCCCGTTTTACCAATATTTGATCCCATAATGCACTTTTATTAATAGAATAGTTCTTAGTAATTCTTTACTTTTGACTTTTACAAAATATGAGAGATGATTGTAATAATTTTGACAGGATCGATTTTGCTTCCTAATTTCCATGATCTAGTAAAGCATGATAGCATCGGTCGTCATCAAACAAAAGCCTGATATTTTGAAAAAGATTCATTCATCACAAAAGTAGGTTGAAAAATAAACACTAAAGTCCAGTTTGTACGACAATATCTTATTTTAGGTAAAGTCTATGTCTAATTGTTCTGATAATATTAAGTTACTGAATAAAATACTATTTCATTGGTGTAAGCTGTTTGACTATCATTTACTATAGTTTTTTTATTATAGCTTCCTACACCTATTACAAAGGACGTGTATAGATCAGAGAAGTTAAAATAACTAACCCTTTTTAACAGGGAAAGAAAAAAGAAAAATCTTAATAGGAATGAAGCTTAAAACTTCTGTCAAAGATGCTAAAAATCTACAAATTTGCTATTAATCTTTAAAAACATCCTATATTATTATATAGGTATCAAATGGGGGGCCTCCAACTTCCCCGGAATCGGAGGTCCCGTTTTGAGAATACCAAAATCTGGTCACCTTACCTATACCTGGCATGAAAAGGCATCGTAACTACTGTAGCTGTGAGGGAAACTATTTCCTACAGTTCCTATTTTTTCGTGTAGTCCTACTTAAACTAGAATCAGTGATTGTGATCTATTAAAGTCCTGCTATCATACAGTGGTAAGAATAGTACCTCGTTCCTCAGGACAAATACGTACTTACGGTCTAGTAAAACGAGTTCGACTGCAATTGGAACTTAGGCCAGACCAAATAATAACGTTGGTTCCACCATCCTATAGTGATGATTACTGTCGTATGACCGTAAGGTTGTGGGTGAGGCAGGGACGATGTGGTTTTGTGCTACTGACGAGCTGGTATGGTTGGGGGAACATCCATGTCGGTCCCCTCTGAGGAGAGTGCAACGTTGTAGTCCTTGGCCTTTTTTTGATTATAGGTTAAATGATGTTAATCAAGATGGAGCCGTGTCACAAGTCCGGAAGAGTGCGGATATCGCGTGGTTATTCTTCCTATCATTTCAGCTCAGTAAATAAATAACCCACAAAACCCCAAATAAATCACTGCTAATTGGAACTTAGGGCAGACCAAATAACGTTATTTCCACCATCCCATATTTATATTTGGTTCCGTATGTCTGTCGGTTTATATCCAAGTCAGTCGTTTCTTCTAATAGGTACTATCTATGCCTAGCATGAAAAGGCATCTAAACTACTGTAGCTGTGAGGGAAACTATTTCCTACAGCTCATATTTTTTCGTGTAGTCCTACTTAAACTGGAATCAGTGATTCTGATCTCTTAAAGTCCTGCTATTACACACAGTGGTAAGAATAGTACCTCGTTCCTCAGAACAAATACGTACTTACGGTCTAGTAAAACGAGTTCGACTGTAATTAAATCCTCCCAGAAGCGGCGGCCCGTGGGACGCGCTATGCGTATCAGGAAGAACGTTATGAGAAATCGCAGGAGCAATTATAAATGCGGCCAATTAGACAGAGAACCGCATCAGTGTGGTCCACTTGGCAAACGGCCGTCACTAATCAGAGCTCTGATTGAAACGTTAGTTATAACAATTTCGTGGGCATACCCCTAACAATCAGCCTGGCCCAGCTTACTAGGTGAGTCCGGTTCCACATTATTGTCTTCAAATTATTGATACCACGAGCTAGAGGTTATCTCGCGCTCTGAACAGGAAAGTAACCTATTGTTATCTCTTAGTACCAATAGTCATAAGGCAGAAAATGAAAACTTTATTTTGCCCTCAGCGATTTCTCCCAAACCTTCCCTCCTGCTGCACCTATGTTTACAATCAAAAATAACCTATTTATTTAAAATCGCACGGCACGTGAAATTTTCCAGTGTCTGGTGAAACGTGGGCTTTTTTGGCTCACCACCCTAATTGGTGCCAATTATGCTGTTATGCAATTCTGCATATCCAAAATGGAACTTTTTAAATGTACCTATAACTGTAAATGTAAGGGTAGTAGAAAACATTTCAACAGTGTTTCTTTCAACCGATACAACCAATTTCCACATAATCATTAGAAAACAATTTTTTAAATTTATTTTCTCTTCTTTACTGACTCCAATTATTTACCTAGGTAGTGAAATATCTCCTATTCAGGTTGTATTGTTACAGAGTGAAGTTAAGGTATGATTTGGTCCTTTCAATTAGATAGAGACAGACAGTAGACGTCTCCTTTCTAGCTTGAGAAGGATGTTCCTATTACAAATTGATAGGGACAGCCGAGGCGTCACCAGTTCGATTTGTAGTAGAATTTTGGTTTGTGCAATTTGTTTGATCGACGGAGACAGATACTAAGACGTCTCCTTTTCTCACAGACAACTTGCGACGTGTATGAAGGAATTTAAGCTTAAATGATTTTTTGTGAGACCTGAATAGAAGACGTAAAATGTGGATGAAGGGATGATAATTGAGAACTCGAGTTGAGGTTAAAAAGTGGTGGGGATTGACTTGACCAGTGGTTTTTATAGAGCTTGAGAGTAGAGCTAGAGTGAATGGTCTCAGGAGCCAGGACCGGCTGTTATATAGGGGGTCCCTGAGTGGGGAGATCTCCTGTCTCTAGGTGTGAGTCTACCCACTCCAGGTCGCCTTTGGGAGGAGTCTATTTGGTCTCTGGTCAAGCCTACCCAACTTGTTTATTCATGATGATTAATAATATATGGTGATATGTTGATTTCACCATATCTTCAATAAATGAAACAAAATTTTTATTTCTTCGAATAAAAAAGCAGCCTTATTTTTTTACTTATCATCATCCTCATTGAGTAGGTGTACAAAATTACAAACAAAATATCTATAAAATAGATCTACAAAAAATGTCTACAAAATACATCTTGAAATTACGACAAAATGAACGTATATAGTAGTTCTGTATCACAATAACGTTTTTTCTACTCAGTCTTCCAGAATAAGAAAAGGCAAACTAGAACCACACTAACCACTAAAACAACTAACCGAAAGGAATTTACAGAGGCGCTCAGGGCTCTCATGAGCTCCAGTGTTGCCAACGCAATCCCTTCAATTTCCCTCGTGGGTCAAAAAAGCATACGTGTCATGCAAAGGGTTAAAGGTGTGATGTCCAATCAATTCTGAAATATTCCGCTAGTTTCGAAGGGATTGTACCAACTAACCACTGGAGCAAGTGCGTAATATAGATCTGGCAAAACACTTCTTCCTCCTCTTATGAAGTCGATCAATACCTGGGTTCCCTCTTCTTGCCCCCAACAAAAAGATAAGTTTTGAGATCAGCCATTTTGGAAGATTCTCAAGGTTCAAAGTTGAATTTGTGAGGGTCAAAACCCGCTAGATTTGTTGAGACAATTACGATTAGAAATTTTGTACGAAAATAGACCATCAATATCATTTCTATATCAGATTATTATGGGAGTGAAATCGATAAAAATCCATTAAATTAGAGTTGCCAATCAATGACATCTATTGGTTCTTTGAAAATCCACCCATTAGCGCATACTACAAGATTGAAAATTTTGCTCTTCAGTGTCCATCCCAACTGGTCTGCCAAAGTGTTCGGATGATGACGAGAGAGGGATGAGGTGCTCATTAGTCTCTTCGGAAGTTGTTGGGTAGATTTATTACGGGCCTCAGGATTATGGTGGCCCTGCGGCTACGCACTGCGTTACCCCACATTAACCTAATATCGACGAGTTCTTTTCATTTGGGCTCTTCTTTCCCTTCCCTAGCGATCTCTCTCCAATGATTGATTTTTCTCGGGCTAGAAGGGGATATTTTGGGGCGTGGGAAGGCTCTCAGCATGAGCGGTTCATTTTGAAGGATCTTATCTGTCGAATGTTCTAACTGTTAAGTTTAGGTGTGTGAGGAAGAATTAAGTAAGCCTCTTAGTTCTACTACTAAGCCTCTTAGTTCTAGGAATAGCTATGGTGCAAAATAATTAATAGTTTCGCTTTATTGCCTCTTCAGGGACAATTTTGGTTTATCATTTTCATAGGATTTTTTTAAGTTCATACGTTTGGAATCGAGCACGAGAAAATTTTTTTGACCCCCCTCAAAAATTGATGTTTTACGTTTCAAGGTACTTAGATTCCGAAAATCGAATAAAATAAATCCGTCTGTCCAGCATTTTTTCCATCGATTTCGAATAGAACACAATTTTTAGTGTCGAATGGGACCTCGCAGAGCATTTTAGGAGCAACCGTTCGCTCGAACAAGGAGTAAAGTTGAACGAAAAAAGAGCCGAAACACGAGTGTGAATCGCAAATCTTCTCGAGTAGTCCAAATTCCCGTTAAAAGATCAGCTGATCTAAGTCCTTAAGTACCTAACAAAAATTCCTAAAAATATAAAAAGATCCACAAATTGTTGATGATGCAACTGACCAACGTGAATCAACCATGATTGCTTAAACTTGTTCCTGAAGAGGCTATAAAGCGAAACTAGTTGGATCATGTACCTAGAAGGGACCTACTTATTCTTCTCGCTCGCCACAGCTCAATATACATATAAGAAAGCACCTAATAACAATATTCTAATCAATTCTTCAAAAGAATAAGAGTAGTAGTCATGTTGATTTTTTTTTTTTTTTTTTTTTTTTTTTTTCGTACAGGAAACAAGCTGACATCAACAGCACTGGCGACAATACCTTCAAAATTCCTTCTTCACTGAATTATCTTTGAGAGGCGGTTGGGCTATACTGCGATGTAAAAGGAGATAATATTCATAGATAGGCCTGGTAGACCAGTTCTAGAATAGAAGGATGTCCGGCAAGGAGAGCTTTGAGACAGGTAGACCGCTTATTCAAAGCTCCCCGTGCCGGACGGAACTGGAAACTCCATTCTGAAACAACCCATTCATAAATACCATTGATTCTAATTAATGTTCACCACCACAATTAATAAACGGTTGGAAGAATTTAATTATTTGGGTCCTCCGACGGGGCGAGGTAGAAATTGGGATGGACAAAAAAAATCAATCAAAAGAGTCAACGACCGGCCGAGAATGAAGGTGCTTCTTTGTAATTTGTGGAGCCGCAAATAACGCTGACACAAATACTCGCATGCTTGTCAAGGAGTACCCTCGTGGCTCACTGACACGATGTACACAACAAAAGAAGACCCACTTTTGCTTTGGTTGTTCAAAGTAATGTAGGTCATAGTGGGTACTATCACTGGCAAATAGGTCTCATGTTATTCGGCTCATTGTAAGGAGAAGTTGGAAATTTCTAGGCTAAAAAACATCCGTCAGTCCCTTTTTTCTGGAAATAGCATCTCCACGAATTTTAGCGCAACCTTACAAAAATGTGTTTTGAAACGGAAAGAGTGTGGTTGCTTTCGACACTAAGGACGCAAAATCGGTCGCCAACAATCGATTTTGGAAATCGTTTCTCAATAGAAAGCTTAAAATCGATTGTACCAATTAATCGGCTGGAAAGAAATTCGATTTTTCAAGAGACTTATTCAATTTTTTTTAATGTTTTGGTAGTTTGGTATTTTACCTATCAAAATTTGGTATGTTTTTATTTATTTAAAATTCAATTGTCTTTTTTTACAAAAATTATGGAACTTTCAATGGCTGCATGAAAAATAAAATTATAACTATCTAGTACTACCCACGTGACCACAAAGTTTACTACAAACAGTAACCTGTATGCGATAACCAGGAAAAAACCTACCCAACCTCCTCTTCTCATTGAATTCCAAGTTATGTTTGACATGTGAATCACATTTCACATTTGAAAGTTATTCAAAATGTGTCAAAATTCATTTCGGATCGCCGAATTTTCAAGGATTATTTTGAAGTGGAAAGACTTATTTTTTGGAATTTGAATTTTTTTTTTCAATCGACTTTTGAAGAAAAAAATAGATTTTGGGCCAAAAAATGGGAAATCGGAGGAGAAACATCGATTTCTCGATTCAATCGAAAATCTATTCGCAACCCTATTTGACACCCATTACGGTCCTCCGGTTTCATTAAAAAGGCGTTCTTCAACCTTTTTTGAAAATCTGCCTGGCAGGGGATGGTAACGGATTTGCAATATTTTTCTCGCAATTCTCTCATTTTGGTTTTATAATTTTTGATACCTGATAAACCTTTGGAATTAAGCATGAAGAAAATAACTCCCTCAAAATTTGGTGTTTTACGTTTCGAGGTGCGTATATAGAATCCGAGAACGTAATTTTTTTAAAGCCGTCTACTGTTCCTGCAGAGTCTCCCAGAAACTCGCCATACTGATCCTATTTGGGATCTACTCGCTAATCTTGTCAGTAATTTCTATGGGGTGACTTTTTCAAAACGCTCAAGTTCGAAAATGTCCAATAAAATGTCATTGTTTGTCTCACGATATAGCAATTAGGTTAAGGTTTGTATTACAAAGAGCTTACGATTACATGAATTATCATCTTGATGTTCGTTGGATTAGTCTTCCGAGGGATGGAGGGTTGATATTATAATGATTTGGTTGATGATGCTGTTCTGAGGACGAGCGCTGGTGCGCTCGAAACGTAAACAAAATAATGAAATACCTAGTAATAAAATAAAATGTTTCCATCAGGGGCCGTTAGTTAGTAAGGCAAGTTCCCACAACAGGTTACCTGGTGTTGTCAGTATCGAAGAACTGGTGTTCAGAAGTTCAAAAACGTTGATCAAAATACTCGTATACGTACCTGCAAAAAAGAGAACAATATTGTAACGACTGACCCTTCTGTATTTAAAGTAATACTGTTGGTAGTTGTGGACTACTACTTAGCAACTAGAGATGCTATGTTGAAAAATGATAAATTAGTTTTTATGTGGTTTTGAATCGAGTACTCATTTCTCATAATTCTAAATTGTAATTACCTGGTTTTAGTATTATAAATAATCAAATAGCTTTTTGGCCTTAATAACCCACATTTTAATGGATAAATATTGGCAGGTTATCCCCTGTATTAACAAATGGCACGACTGCTAATTGAACAAGGTGGTTGTTGCTATGACTTAGTTGCTTTTTTGGCATTAACTCTATTTAGGGTTTGTACGATGTACCTACGTATATTTTTACGCACAGCTTTTGATTTGAATGAGGTTGTTTCCTGGCTCTTTCAATTATGTATTAATACCGATTTTTTCGGAATTGTTTCTGCCTGCTTGTGTATGGAGATTTGCTGTCTGCCGTCGGCTTGTTGATGCGTTTTTGCTGCCTATCTACTAGCGATGATGTTTTTGCCTCGACGTATTCGAGTTACTCGGACGATTCTACTCTTGTTTCTTCACAACCAATTTTTCTTGAAAATGTACACATACATGTGATGTATGTGTACACATGTGATGTACTTCTGTCGACAGTAAACGACATTGCTTCTCCTGTCTTCTGGGCCGCATCCCGACAAATAACGACGAAGAACAATCGTCCGACCGACCTCACTACCCATACCGCTGGAGTAAGACATTGTCTGGTAGAATAATTATCGTATATTGATAGCGACTTGTTGAGGTGGCTGTAAACGGAGAAATAAGAATGAGAGATTCTTGGTGCAAGCGATTGCCCCCAGGCCGATGGGAAGGACAGGGATGGATGTATCGGGCCGGATATGATGTGCAGGCGGTTGGCAACTCGTGTCCAACACAATCTCAGATCATGATCCACCACTAAGCGTGCAATTCAAACAAGTAGAACAACTTTGAGGCCCGCAGATCGTATCTGACAGGACCTCAAGTACCAGAGTAACAGATGGGCGCATCGAATCGAGTTAACCTTGTATACTACCCTTACTCGTTATTGTGCTTTCCAGCTGGTGAGAGGTTTCGGTTTGTTATTTCAATAATAAACCATTGCGATCATTCTTAAAATGAAATACATATTTAAATTATGTTAATAAAATCTCCATCAATTTGTGTGATCTGTAGAAGCTGTATGAACTTCACTGAATTCCCTCAAGTTACAGAGAAGTCATTACTGTAGTATGACTCCAATTTCATTACTTTTCAGTGATTCACTTTCCAGGAAAGTCATGCTAAAGGCCCATTGGAAATTTCAAGATATATGTATATGTCCTAAATTGGTCATAAAAGAGAGCATGACGATTTGATGAGCTAAAAAAATAAATTCCCGCATAAATTCCCATGTGGGGAATATTCCTCAAAAATAAATTTCCAGAGATTGCCCATCACCATTCAGGGACCATTCGAGTCACACCAAAACTTGATTGTCGTATTTAAAACAGTTAGGTAGGTAGATCTTTTTTATGAAGCTAAATAATGAAGGTAATTGCTGAAAGTAATACAACCTAATAAAGCTAACGGTAAAACGAAAAGTCATAGTGGAAAGTTTACCGTTGGTTTTACAATACAACCCAGTACCTACACCTGGTCAGGGTGATTCGGAGCCACTCTGAAGGGCTTTTCTCACCACGAGACTGTTTTACAACCACCTAAGCAGCTTTCTCCATACATTATGAATTTTACTCGCACATTGGAACTGAGCAGATGGACAGACTCTGGGCCATTAAAAATAATACCTAGGTACCTATTTTTAATGACCTTTTATCATCTAGTAGGTAAAGGCCTGTAGGTCGTGAACCTCCATAGTTAGCTAACGAAGAGGCAGAACGATGGTTTTGCTCGAAGTTGCGTTCTGTGTCAGAGGTTGGTAATGTCTAGGTTTGCTTCTTGACTAACGAAGATTATGTCCGCCCTATATTTATGTTAGGCACTGTGATAAATAGCCCTATATGTTACAGTGAGGTCGTCGGATTAGCGCAGCGGCAGCTACTGCACATGCAAGACTTTCTTCATGATCCCCTTAAAATGTTCAGGCATGAAGCTGGTTGACAAGTAGAAAATGAAGGGGGTACAAAATAAACAAGTCAAAAGTCCACGTTACAGTAGGTATATTTCATGAAGAAACTATATCCGGTCAGTGGCATGAGTACTATAGGAGGAAGAAGGAGTATGTCGGTCCACCCGGTAGTGTGTATCACAGGTACACCCCATGTGAGATTGCACCATGTACCGAGTACACCCGAACGAAACCATGTGCCATAACGAAGGCCAGGTAAGGACCAGGACCTAGTCCAGGAGGTGAGAGATCGTTCCCAGGGGGTCTATGAGAAGACTGTGAACTAGTAATCCTTCATCTTAATCTGATGGAAATTGTTGAAGTTATGCTTGTGGCAAGGATTTGCGGACACAAGCAGACTGAGATTGACAGAAAGACTGAAACGGAACCAGATTAGTGCAGAATGGTCTAGAACAAGAAATGCGAGTGGAATTTTTGTTTTTGGAGGCGAAAAATGTTACTCTCCCAAAAATGCTTCCGAAGAAGAATGCTCGAAAGCTACAAAAATATATGTATTGTGTGCTAAAAAATTATATAAAAACTACGAAATTAGATTTGGTATCGAAGCAGTCTCGAGCGGATTGAATCGAAAGAAAATGAGTTGGTGAGGAGAAGAAGATGTGACGGCGCCACTCGGGATGTGAGAATGCGATAAAGGTGGGAGGGTACTAGGTACTAACGTTTAAGGAACAAAAAGTCCATGAACTAAGGTTTCCTTGGAAGCAGTGGCTCAAGTCTTTCCACGGAATCAAAGAAAAACGTTCGTGGCAAAGAGAAGGAAAAGACCCTCGCCCGCAATTAGATAGATTGCTAAGGGGTAAAAAGGCCATTAAAAACAGCAAGTATTTCTACAAGAGCTGTCGGTGGAAAGGTGGAGTTAATTTATTATGGTCGAAGGGGAGATCCCTCCACAGGACAGAGCACAGGCCTCATCTAGGTCCTTGTATGGCGGTCCTGCAACTGTGTTGGGCCCTCAGCGATGCACATCGCATATCTACTGCTGTAAAAGCAAGTCGACTCTCAGGCCGGAACTGGAACGGTAAGGGATGTGAGGTGCCGACGAAGATTGTTTAAGGAGAGTGGAGCCATTAGGAGAGAATGGATGGAAAAGAGAATTAAAACAAAGACTCCAATGCCATTTTAAAAGAAGGCAGCCGATAACATGCACACTCCACCACCGTAGTTTTCAGAACATTTTCGTTCATTATTACAAATTACAGTAATTTCTTCAATTGATGATGGAAAAATTTTCACCTGGAGCTAACTAGTTTTTCCCAAATCAAGAAAGTTCCTTAGTTTAGCTGGTGGTACCACCAGCTGGTGGTAGTTTAGCTGGTGGTGTCCACTGTTCACTCTATTCTTCTTAAATGACTTATTTTCAAGTGTGAGTCCGTCTGTTTGTTTTTCAATAATTTCTATGAACTTTTATGGAAAACTATGGAAGAGCACCTGCCAGGTTACGGATAGATGAATACTCTCATCCGCTTCATCTACGCAAGAATCGATTGTCCTTTGCGACCAACAACGTTGGTAGAAACGGTAGGAAGAGTTGTGTAATAATCTTTCGCGAATGTATTGGACATACTCCCCATGTTGTCCCCTACTATATAAGTGAGTGCTCAACTTTTCGAAATGGTATACTTATTGAGGAAAGAATGAGCGTAGTAATTTGCGATTTTTACCCCAGGATCGGATGCAATACTCCCTAAATCTCAATTTTCAGCTCCGAAATTCGAGAGCTCACCCACCCAAGTACTAACCACGCCGCCGATAGCTGAACTTCGGTGATCTCATGGGAGCCGGATTGTTCCACCAGATAAGGCCGTCGGCGACATTGTGTGGTGTATGTATTTCTATTTAATGCGGTTTGGAACGAATTTGTACCTTGTAATTTCCTTTCCCGGCCTTGTGCATCTTCCCCTTGTACCTAAAATCGAATACATAAGGCCTTCCCGATGGACGACCTAAAAAGAGCAAGACGCAGAAGTAGCCAGCAGAGGCTGGGTGGCCCTTTCTGAGCTGCCTTTCTCAACAAGAAAAAAACACCTAAGTACCCCCCTCCGCCACCTCCCAGCAACCTCTTTTTAACCAAAAATCTATTATTAGAGGTTCAAGAGGACGTAACGGTGCACACATTAATCTCGTTGGATTGCGGCTCAATCCCCTCACCAACAAATAACTTTCACCTCTTCTCCCCTCTGTATCAGATCACGAACGACATCGGACGGCTAGATGACACAGAATTATAGGTCTGGGAGAATAAAAAATTCGATATGCCAAATTCGATTCGTTGGTTTGCTCTGGAATGCCGCTTCTTCGGTTTCACGTGCGGTTGTTTGATCGTAGGTATAATTTATTGTCAAGTTGTGTCTGTTTGATTGTGATTCAATCACATTGACTATAGGTACACTGATTTTCATGAGGTCCAGAAAGTAGGAAGCTTTTATCCGGGGTCAGACTACGAAAAACTGCTGATTTCAACCCACTCAACTGTTTGCACATGTGCTCTATGGTAATTCTCCTGACGTGAACCCCGATGAATGGAAAGGATGAAATCAAAGGACCTACCGCTAGATCGTAATCAGCCCCATCAAATATGCAAGGAAGTGGGAATTCTCACGCCCCGCCAGCAGGCGCCGAAGCCCTAACTTATTTCACATAAATTCCCTCCTCTTTACGACTCCAATAAAAATGGGAATCGACGATTCGGGCTCGTCTTCTAGGTGGCTTCTTACGGGTTTTTGTCTTCGTCGGCAATTTTATATTCACGGATGGAGCCCGTCTTGAAAGGTCACGAGGTCGGTCGGTTCGCAGTTTGACAATTAGATGGCGGTGGGAAACTCGTTTCTTCTCCGCGAGATTCAATTCAGATGCGATTCTGAAAGAGGTAGTAAGTACTTCCCCACAAGTAGGGATAGTGCGATACGCAGGTCTATGAATATAAATACTATCCATACAGAGTGTATCGTTTGTGAGTGTGACTAATTCGGAGTTAGATTACATAAATATGCAGGTAACTCCCTCCAAAAAGTTCCCCTTTGCCATTTTCAACCCCTTGTTTTCTTGAGTTTATTTTCACTTCTAAGATTTTATTTGCTCTTTCGACCCTTCATCACTAGAACAGCCACAACTCACTTAACTCACTGTGTAAAATTAAAATTAACTGTCGTTGGAAAGAGCGTTAAATTTTCAATACAATGAAATACAATACAGTACAATGATACCAATACCAAAACTTCAAAAACTTCCTCAACATCTCAGCTTTCTAACGGTGTATTATTTTTTCTAGTTTTAATTTTCTAATAAAGGGAGAAAAAATAGCATCAGCAAATTTACCTTAAAATTGCTTTTTCCGCATCCTTTTGTTGGATCCGCAAACAGTTTGTACGAGTATCCACATGTTCAGGCTCCACAGTTTCTCCAGGTGTTGCATCTTCAGACTTCTTACCTCAACTTATAAGTTAATAGGATTCTCATCATTCTTCCTCTATGAACTGGGAGATGATTTGTTTCGAAGTCTTGCGACTTCGTTTCTAGGAAAACAGAACAGCTCGAAGTCTCAATGGAGAGGTCCTGATGAGACCTGAAGAGGCGTGCGGAGGGCGCTTGTGGGTTGTGGGTCATCTCTCATATAGCTCAATCTGATCTGATCTGAAGAGGAACAATATCCAGCTCCGGCGGTCTGAACAGCCTGGCATTCCTTCGGAACCCCTATAAATCTATGCGCTGCCCCACCATCGTGGTCCAGGATCTCCTACGTTACGTTCAATTTCATAGGATATCCGCCAGATAATCGTGACCTCTTTTGGTGTGCAGAAGACCGCCTTAACTCCTACAGTGAATGGTATTCAATCCAACGATTCGATTGAATGGTATACTTATAACAACACTCCCAGCCGTCTCTTGGTGGTGAGGAAAGGACTCATAATCCTCATAATAATAGTTGATAAAGGTGAATCTCAAAGACATATATGAATATCAAATTCACGTTTTTTTACGAAGTAGGGTAAATTTTCATTCATAATATCGGCCATATTTATGCCTAATAATCATATTGATTCCCTAACTGTCTCACATTCATCAAATTGAGCTCTTTGGAAGCTTCCTATGATTTTTTAAGAACCACCTAATTTAGGATATTTTTGAAAGCAACTTGGTCGATACACTCACCATGTAGCAGAACAGAGATCTGTGCGAAAGGGTAACTATAAAGAAAAATTGCAGTGTATAACCCCTAATAATTTGTTACATTAACAGGACCAGATAAGGAACACGTAATAGGTACTTGAACGTATACCAGTCAAAACACATTGTAATAGGTATTTATCATAATAATGTAATATTATTTAGGAATGTCACATTTAAAAAGTTGGAGCTTGGCTGAGTTTTTGGGACAAAAATTATTCCCACAATTCTCAAAGAACGGCTCCCTCGAAATAATCCCTCCAGAAATAATAAATCAAGCTGACTATAAATCCGCTGATAAATGGATATTAGTTCTCTCTAGCGTGCCGACTTGACCGAATTCAAGGTCTCCTCCTCAAAACTGATGTGATCCACAAAGGGAAACGACCGGGTATTTTGATTTTTGAATCTCTTATGAGGTTGCCTCGGGTAAAAGTCATCTTTCCTCCGCTGAGCCCCACGGAAGATTCAACTAAAAGAACAACACTTGTTTTTTTTTAGGAGACTTGAATCAACTTCCCATCCATTAGAGGTCTATAGAGGAGGATCAGGGCCTATAGGTGGCCTTTTTTCGACTGTGTCTAGAGAGTAGTCTGAAACCCAAAAGAAATACAATTTGGCGGAGTCCCCTCCCATCGATCGGTCTTGCCATAGCAAAAAGGTGCTCATGGGATGAAGTCCAAATCGACCTCGTACTCAAGGAGAGCCACCGCCTTGTGGTAATAAGAATAAGACGAATCTCGGCGGCAGGCAGACTCGGCCAGTCGATTCAGCTTCTCTGCAATTATTTCTAACAAATCCCATTGGTATTCTCAGCAGTCAGGTTGGAGTTAATTTACCTTTTGGAAATCGGAAAATGTCCAGCCCAGATCGCTCAACCCGATCGATAGGAGTTGACTACCTTTGATGTAATGTGGAAACATTTTAAGGTGAGGCTCACATGGAGCTGCCTATACAATTCCGACTATAGACTACTTAATTGTTCACTATTGGTGACATTTCGAAAATTCTGAGGTCAAATCAACTCTTAAGGGAGCAAGGGACGGAGCCCAAAATGTCATCAAAAATGCCTAAATCTCTGCTACCGAAGGGTTTATAAGAACTCTTACTATAACATTATTACTACTTAGGACCAATAAGTTTAAAATACGGATAACCTCCCCCCCTACCCCCTCCCCTAACCATTTTAGCGTTGCACAGTTTTTTACATTTTTCTCGACAGATTTCCAAAGGATTTTGATGCGGCATTCAACCTGTTTTTTTTATTTTCTACGGAGTCTATGTGCCTTTATGCCAATTTGACTTTTAAAAAAGGACGAGAAAAATTCAAAATTACGAACTTAAAATTACACATAGATGCTCTCCCTAGAGAATTGAATGGCAAGAAGAATGCCGCAAACCGCATCAAAATCGGACGAAAATTGGCTGAGAAAAATGTGAAAAGATAGTTTATTAAAAATAAAATATTGCAACTTTAAAACCAACGTTGATCGTTGGAATTCACACATGAAGCACATAGGTATATATATATTATAATGTTAAGTGTTGGCTGCGATGACCTCAGGATACTAGGAATTATCCGTGTTATAAACTGTTAATAAACAGTTTTCTGAGGCTACTGGATTTGTAGCAACCGCGGCTTATGTTTATCCTCCGTAGATCATGATTTAAGAAATTAGTTTTTGCAATTATTTTTGACGATATGAATGAGAAATTATTTCGTATGAGAAAATCAAATTTTTTCTGCCTCTGTATTGTCATTTGGAATAAAATTACACTGTTAATACAGAAAAAAATAGTTTATCGTTCTGGTGTGGAGAAAACTTTGAATAAAATCTCAACTGTTTGAATAACAGGCGGCATTCCAAAGGCTCTTGAGAAACCCTTCCGTACGTCACACTAGAAGAACTGAACCGAAAAAGAATGCGCTGAGATCGCATCGGGAGCAGTGAGAACAGGAATAATTTTAATAATTAATTAAAAACTATTAATTAATAATTAACAATGAATTAATTCAATCAATTTATCATTTAAGTAAATTCTATTCTCACTAATAATTTTTGTCGGGTTGTCATTTTGGACGGGTTTGGCCAACGACATTTGCGACGTCACTTTCCCGCCCCATTACAATAACAAATATTTCAATAAATTTTCTAAAATTACAGATACACTATTTTTTCCTGATGAGTTCATTACTGTTTCTTCTGAGCCATTATCTTTCAGAAAAAAA
>JAEMON010000002.1:40189164-40204161 GCA_030264115.1 Lygus lineolaris | reverse complement strand
GCCGATTTTGATGCATCAAAATCGGCGCAGGGATTTTGACGTGGTTTCTTAGTGGGTACCTACCTATCTTTGACGGCCAAGTTCAAGAAAAATTTTTGAACACTTTCATCCATTCTTCTCTTTCTCCGAGAATGTACATTCCTCCACGATGACACATGGACGAAAGCATCCGTCATAATTTTTCAAAGAAATTGAATAAAGCAACCTCTTTTCCCAAGCAATATGGCAGAGATGTCAAATTTTAGGACGCAATTTTTTACGACACCGGAGAAATAAAAACTATTTAAAACTATCAAAAAAATATTGACTTTAGACTACCAAGAGAAATCCATCATATATAAATATGTGTTTTGGAGTCTATTATTGATATCATGGTCTTATGATTAGGTACATTGTTATCGTGAAAAATTTGATATTTTTGGAACAAATTTTATTGATGATATTTGATTTTATACAACCAGATTATAGGGCACTGAAATCAGTCATCCTTCCAACTCATTATTTTCTGGCGAAACATTCACTTTATCTCGTTTGGGTCAATTAAGGAAAGTAAAATAGAATTTTGAGAATTTTTCCGGAGTTTTGAATCACGTTGTGAAGCCATGAAGACGTGTGCTTTATGATCTCCAAGTCCACTCGCTCTCCAACATCCACTTGGCTACCCACCGTCCCTAATAGCCCACTGCGCAAGAGCTAATAGTAGAGCTAATAGTCCTCCAAACGGTCCACCACGGGAGGCACAAGAAAACGACGCATTACACGCTCCGTCGCACTTTCACCGTGAAATCATTCACTTTTCCTCTCGAACTGAATCGCACAACGGTAGCCGAGAGTCAGCCATTCCACGTTATGACTGAAGGGCCGACACGGGCCTCCATGAAGAAAGAAGAATGACTTCACAGACTCCTTAATATAGTACTGGAGATGACACATCATGGGAAGCTTTGCGATGATGCGAACTTTGGATTTCCCGCCAAATTATTTCCACAGCTCTCCCAACCTGCCAGTCTATTCACGAAAGTAGGTATATGTTTACAATTCATAATATCTTATGAAAATCTCTCGTAAGGCGATTCACTGTTGGAGTATATTGGAAAGTTTCCACCTTGGTGTTTCTACAGAATCATCAAGGCAATAATTATTGTATAAATCGCTGTCATCAATGCGATCCCTTCTTGCTTTCCTCCATGCATGCTCTTACTTTCATACATGCGAAAAATCATTTTAATATGCTCTACATGGAAGCCATGTCTCACTTCTTACAACAACTTCCTTAACCAAATGTTGAATATTGCTGGGTTACCAATGGGTTACTACTGATCAACTTATTATTACTCCTCGTGCATAGGGTGGAAAGGAAAGTATTCCTAAAGACTTCTTTAGGATGGCTCTGATCATAATCTGATCAAAATTCTTAGCTAAAGGTATGAATTTTTTGTTGAAACACTTAGCCAGAATTTTAAGAACCGTCGTTTTCATTATACGTGGATTTACGAGATTTCCATTCACGGATTTTGATGATATCAATAGAATTTACCATTTTTATCGTCACAAATAACTTTCAAGACGCCTCTTCTCCAGGAGAATATCTCTGAGAGAGGGTCCCAGTTCAAACCTACAAAAATAACAATTTTCGGATTTTTCTGGGTGAGGAAAATATAGCCTCGCACCAGATTCTAGGTATTACCTGCTGGAAAAAAAATGAAAGTTGCCAACTTTTTTTAGATACCCGATAATCCCCACCAACTAACTATAACTTTACTACACTTCCTGAATGCCCACCGTGCCACTGTATGGTTGAAAGGTAAGAATTTTCCTATAAACTTTCAAACTTCATGCAATAGCAGCACCTAGATGTTATTAATTTATTGGATTAGTGATTGATAGCTCGAAGTATCACCGATATCTAGGTTTAATGTATTTATGCTCGTATAACATCCTACTCGGATTTGTGGATATCTTCTACGTAACATAATGTTTTGTTCCAAACTTTCTCTCACTTAGGTCCTCTATTCTTCTTGAATAGATAACTATGCACATCAAATCAAGCAATAACACTGCTGTCACCCCCTATGAAAGTATTCTTATCCCTTTTTCACTTTAAAAAAACCTCACTCCAGCCTTCAGGAAAGTGCGGCGAATGGAAAACTACTTCATAATAGCTGATGTCCTTCAGTTATCTATCAACTACCCAACTGTTGCTTGAAAGAGTCAACTATTTTCACCGTCGATCCACAGAAATCTTAGGGTATGTACGGAAATTCATATGATTATGGTAATACATCTCATTGCATTATGTAGGTATTTGAAGGCGAGGGTAAGCATTTCCATGAATTTATGTGACTTTTATGGATCAAAATTCACCATCAATCCACAGAAATCTTATGGTATGGACTGAAATGTATGACAATATATTTCATAGCATTCTCAGAAACATATTTGCATTATTTGAGGGTAAAATGCAATCCGGTTAAAATTGCATACAATGCTGGGAAGTGCATATGAGATTTAAATATTCGCGCATTCACTCATACTGCAAACATGATTTGAACTTTTTTCGCCGGAGTCTGCAGTAGTAAGTAAAAGAAACTAGGTTTCGTTGAGAAGTAACAGACAGGAGACTGCTTTCAAATAGAAAATAACTACAACACTCTTAAGAAAAACAGTCAACCGGCTTATCAGACCGAAGCAACACACGCGATGTTTCATTCGTTATCTTGAACGTCTCTGACCTGGGAGGAGGAGATGTTAACACCTATTCAACAGGTCCGGGGAGTCGCGATGTTGAAGAATCTCGAGGACGGAAGTGCAGTAACGGGACTCATAGACGCAAACTCCCTACACACACACGTACTAATACATAAAGGTATACACACACTCACGTATACATGACGGTACAAACACACTTATCAATTAGTGGCATCTCTTCACCGTGTTGGAACAACTGGGGAGACGAAGGGAGGCACAAACAGACCCGCGTCGTGCCGACTTGTTCATTGATGGTTTTGACACACTTTCCCTTCCTTTCAGAATTCCTGCCGGTCATTCAAGAATTCTATTAGTCAAATCATGTTGACGATTTCCTTTCGGTGCCAAAGGCAACATGTCTCCCTATAATAGTAAGTATACAGAGACAGTTGTGAGCTGGCAGAGAACGGTATAGCTTTCCGGCAGTTCTACCCATCCTTCTTATCCTTAGGCTAAATGAGGCGTTTAGTATCAAAACCAGATAACTCCACAAAACCAAATTTTACAGGAGAGGCAAAAGTTCATTTAGGGCCACGTTAAATTCATTAACCAACACAACAGTTTGCCCCACTGTTTCTCATGGTTTTAGTCCAGTTTCGATCCCAATATTTTGGGAGAATAAAGTTCTTTGGTCAAACTTGTAAAAAATGGGAAAAAACGAATTTTCGACATTTTGGAGTTATCCGGTTTTGATACTAGGTAAACGCCTCAAATGTCCCCAGGGTAAAAAAGTGAGAAATTTGTCCACGCGACTATCCCCCCTAACCAACAGCTCATTATTAATTTAGAAATATCACAAAAGCTATCGAGATTATTATTAAAAGCTATAATCTGATGAGCATATAACTATCCTTATACCTATACGTTTAAGGAATTTCGCCTCTAATTAATTAGGTTTTTTTAGAGAATTAAACTTGCAACTTCCTCAACTTTTCTTCAAAAATCTGCAAAGTTAATTACCAGGTCTTCGACAACCAAAACCAAGAGAATGCCGATTACCGACTTCAAATCTGGCTGATGGGGGAGAAAATCGAAAAGTAAATTAAATTTTAAAGCAAAAGAAGAAGACGGAATTCAGTAAGAAACTTAATTTTGTGAAACTATATAATAAATTGTACCTAAATAAGTCCATAATAATTATCATTGTTAGTGCCATTGTGGATAGAGAAAGAGAGAACAACATTTATTTTGGTGAACTTCCCACTACAGAGGGTTGCCAAGTGGCAAAAAAGGCCTCATCAGGGTAAACTATGACCACGATGCCACCGCTTCTTCGCCACACTCCATTACGGGTACACATTGAAGTAACGTTTTAATATGAATTTTTAATATTAATATAGGTGGTTGATTAGATCAATTTTTTGTAAGAAAGAGGGTGAGTGACTACTCGTAAAAATCTTTTATCTTGTTTAAATAATAATAAGAATATTATATTTTTTTAAGGAAACAAACTTGGTTAAAAAAGAATTCTACTTATTTTCGTTAATTTGTCCGTTTCCTTACTATTACAAGATACATTTACAGAGTAGTATTTTTGGAATTTTTCATTCAATATTATTTTTATTTTAGAACGCAGTTGATTCTTTTTTTGCCCATTTCATGTAGGTTGGATTGAGTATTTACCCCAAATATAGGTGTAGCCTTTTGAAGGCTAGGTTTCATGAATATTATCACAGTTTTTCCCAAGTTTAAAGGCTCAAGTTTAAAATATTTAACACACCATCACATGGCTTCCGAAAATCCAGGTGAGATGTTATCTATATTATCTGTCTTGTCAAGAAGGGTCAAATACGACAGCTACTTCGCAGTATCGATTGTTGTCCGAATATTGGCTCCGATACAGTATCAATCCAAAACATCTGGTGCAAGGCTTCACACTACTTTCCTTTTCGGAAAAATTGCCATTTTTGCGGGTTTTAACGCTGATTTCAGCCCTCGATATATGTTTGTGGTGATGAGGGGTATTGGAACTTGTTTCTACTTGTTAAAAGAGTAATTGCTGTGAATTTTTATCAAAATCTTTAGAGCATTTTGGAAGAAAAGCTGAAAAATGGGCTGAAAACGACGTTTTTTCACCTATTTGGAATATTATCTCCCTCTAATAATTGACCTGGAGGGCTGAAATTTTTAGGGTCTCATCCTCAGACTTGTAGAAACCAATCCTCGTAATCGGAATTTTTTTATCATTTTCGTAGGGGCCGCAATCGTGTTCATACACATACGTACACACATACATACATACTTATATGGACTTACATACACTTTTCGAAAACGTGGAGAAAATTGATCAGATGTCGATCAGGACCAGTTTAAGGTGGTGTTCCAGAAATTGGTTTTCTGCTGAACGCAATACTTCCCTTTCACATTCAGGTGGGCTGAGAAAAGTAAAAATCGGTTCGTTATTAAGGAGGTTTTGGACACTGGGATTTGAGGTGTATCAACCACCTGTTGTAATTGTGAGATTAGCGGCCGGCACGCAGGAGTGTCCCCCTTAGATAGACCAAGAAGGTTAGGCCTTCCCTCCAGTAGGTTCCACACCGTTATCCCGTTACCCCGCCGTATTCCTGGACGGGGTGTGTCGTCCCCCCACACCTCCCTCCGCCCCTTCCTGGACGAAGATGAGCGGGTCGGATTCCCGACGGGCCGGACGGAAGGGGTATCCGACAGAGCTCCTTGTCCGGGTAATTATTTACCATAATCAGAGGGACGGCGCGCTTACTTAACTGTCCCCCACCTGTTAGCAGCCCCGGTCTAGAATGTTGAAAACGCAGCTTTTAAAGAGAGATTTTATCCCTGTTTGAAAAGGATATGAAGTCCCTCCTGCCACTCGGACTCTGTCGTGTGGTGACCACAAGAAACGCTTCCTGCTCATAAATTTTCTATATAAATGAGCAAATGACATGTTTTCAAAACGTTCAGCAGATTTTAAATCGTCAATTGATGGAAACGAGCTTGATGATCTTACGAGTAAACAAACTATAACTAACTCCAACATTTAAAAACAACGATTTATATGGGAGACTGAGGAGGCTTAAAAAGCAGCTGTTATTAGTTGAGTATCCTCAACCCAATATTATTTTCCTAGTAGGTTTTATTGATTTTCTCCTTTTTCAGGGGAAGGATATGATTATACTTTGTCCAGTTTCCTCACTTCCCTGTCACGATGGGATTACGGATAACCACATGCAATTATGAAGAAACGTTTTCCGTTCTAAATTAATACAAATGACTGAAAGAAATGTTTTCAAAACGTTCAGCAGATTCGAAACAAATTTCAAGCCTTCCTGATGAAAATACCAAGAGCAGAGAATTACTTCTTTGACATTAATAGGTATACTTGTACCCTACGCCAGCGTATTGCAGAAAAATGACTCAATAACTCCTAATAATAATAACTCCTTGTTTTATACTAAATTAAAAATGCATCGACTTGATTCTTGATTGAACCATAATGCACATGGTCAATGGTGGAACTGCGCATAATAAATGATGGAATAGGTGCCTACTTTATGCCGGCGTAGTACAGGAAAATTAAAGCATTCCTCCTTGTTTTACTAAATTGAGAATTCACTGACATGTTTAGACCTGTGAACATGCATACATTGTCTATGGCTGAGAAGCTCAGGAAGAGTCCTTACCGTCGAAAAATTCCATCAAAATTAAGGAAATCCATCAAAAGGAATAAGTTGAGTTCCTGAGGCAAGGATTCGCGGACACATCGACAGTCAGATGAAAGACACCGTACCATCTTTGTATATATCGAGTAATTTTAATAAGTGATCTCAATGATACCTTTGTACACTCCACAAAATTATAGAGACTCTGAGAGATTTCTCTCCTTGTTTCACTCAAAATTCACTGACTGACATGTTTAAACCTGTAAATATCAATGCATTGTCTATGGACAATGATGGAGCTGAGAAGCTCAGGAAGAGTCCTTACGCGTCAAAGTTAGTTACCTGCCTTTAAAATTCCTGAAATCCATAAATTATGCAGACAAACTCAGATGTTCATCATTCGCATTTTATGTTTCATACATGTTTGTGTAATATTTTACTAAAAACTGTGTTTTTTCTCTGTAGGTACATACATTCATTTCTATTCAGTAGTTTCATTTAGTCATACACGGGAGTCCGAAACAATATAATCACTGGAGCGGGTAATGGTCGAAAATAGTAGGAGAAATCTCCCGTTTGTGGTTTCCCGGCGTTTTCAGAAGTTCTTATTAGACTGACCCTTCGCCGCATCTTGCCTTCAGACCACCCGTTCAACTCTCCATAATATCATGTGCCAATCGGTTCATTAGTGAACTCAACTCAGCTTCCCACGCCAAAACTTCCACTTTTGCAGGGTCAGGGTGCTGAAAAACCGCTCCCAAAGGGGTAATTTTGATTCAAATTAGTTTTTCACAACCCAGTGCGGTCGGATGATTTTTCAGCGTATTAGAAGAGCCGTCACGTACCACACTAGAACGAAATGAGGCATGACAGGGAAACAATTTCTAACATACTCGTCTACATACCCACGTCTTCTGGTAGGTAATTCTGTGATGACTTCGAATGACCCAATGTTTCTAGGTAGCTTGAATAGCGTCCCATTCCGCAAAAACCTCAGATTGGGGGTTCATTCAAACTCTTGAACTCGAACTCGAATAACCCGAACTTTTCAAAAAATTTACGAACTATTCGCGAACTTTACTATAAGACGTTTGAATAAGGATTCGACGTTATTTCAAAAAATGTTTCGAACATGTCTGATTTAAATAAACCAACGATCAGCGTGGAATATAATTGAACCCATCTGAGTGTTTCGTTCTTTCAAGAATACATTGCTTGAGGTCAGTACGGGACCTTCCTGGAATAAGCTTCTGAAACCCACTGCAAACACACGATTCCAAGGACAGTGCCCTCATCATAGTAGGAGGTAGGTACAATGTACAGGTTGTACATACGTTGAATCATAGAAAATGGGGTGGCGAGGAGGGAGTAGGTAGTTTTTTAGAATTCACCACCACACGATTTTTGTTCCCTCACTACAAAGGTGCAAAGTTATATTCGTATAACGTATTCGCGCAAGAAATTAAAAAATGTTGTCCTTCAAAATTAATCATTTCTTCTTGATTACTACATTTCAGAGCTTTTTGTCTGTCTGTGGTCAATCCTTGTCCCAGGGAAAACTATATGAAGTTATGTTCTGATTTTGATGACATTCTGAGGGATTGTCCGGGTGATGCCCTGAACGGTCTCCTATGAATTTTATTACCGTTGGTCCAATGGTAGCTTGTGCATCTGCGCATACTTCAAATTGGTAGTCACAGGCATAACTCCGGAATTACTCGACCAATTTTGGAATGTTACGAACCAGTATTCAGTCGGGTTCTACACCTACAAGGTGAGCGAGAAAACAATCACGTTCTAGAATATTTTTATCATTTAGGCCGATAAGGTAAGATCACATTTATTTATGCCTACTTACATCGAATAAATGCAAGCCGGTTAAAAATAATTGTACCTACCACAATGGAAAATCAAGCAAGTCCATTTTAATAGTTTAAACTGAAAGTTTCAGTGAGAGCTTTCCAACGAGATGCTATATCTGGGGTATCCAGTGATTGCCAAACCGCAACCAATGACGTCACCCAGCCCACGCACGCATTATACCACAATCATGCTCTTATACCGAAAAAACCCTCGAATAAAAATAATCAATCTTTAACCATTTTTTACTATTTATCTACCAAATATGGATCCCTAAGAGTGCAACAAAATTGCTGGCTTTCGATCCCGTCCTTATTCTATATTGTTTTGCAATTTGAACGCAAAGTTTTATTTGATAGGTAGTCCTTTTCTAAGATTACGTCATATTATCCGCAATATTGAGTGGAAAAAGAGTATCAACGCTTCACGCTGATACATTGTGACATGAATATGTCTTTTTGCACTGAGTAGGTGGTCCAAACGCCACGTCCATTTCACAATTTATACGCCTAAAGTATAGACATTGCTTGTCTATACTAGAAGAAAAACACGAGTTTATCCATAGGAAAAATGAAGTGTTAATAGAAACAAAGAAACCATGTCACCCCTGATTACCACATTTTTGATACTAGTAAACAAACCATTTCTATAAAAAATAATACGACTGTTCTAAGGGAAATTCAAGTCAAACCCTTGACTTGAAAAAATTGACTAGGGAAATTTAAGTCAGTCAGTTTTTCACCTACAAAAATCGTTATCCACTCGTTGGAAAGCTCTCGATTTATGTCGAAATTTTATGCTGACTGCTCAGGCATAGAAATAATGAAACCATGTCAAACATGGTAACGCTTTTGAGTTGACAAAATTTTGGATAGACCCCAGCGATCGTGTTGGTATTTTCCTAAACTTAAAAACAACAACAACATCAAGAATATCGTACATCAATACCTCCCAACCAACTTTGATTATCGGTTGTTGAGTAACGCTTTTGACGGGACAAAATTTTGGATTGACCCCACCGAAAAGACACATTCATGTCAAAATAAGTAAATTATTCATTTATTCATTTGGTTTGGAGGTTAGGTAGGTGAAGAACTTTAAAATGTGTAGATACCGCAGAAATCACCTTACTAATGTTGGTATGCCAATAGCAACGGTTCAATATTTTCGTAGGCACTCTCTAGTGGTCTAGAAGGCGTACGCCATTTGTCGAAGGCCCAGGTTCGAATCCCGGCTGGATGGGATACCTACAGGATTTTCTTACGGAGAAAGTTTGAGTAGATAATTGTCAAGTAGGTACCTAATGCGTATAAATTTTGAACAGACTTGAGAAGCCTAAAGATTGATTAATGAAATCAAAAGATAGTACATGTATACATTAATATTAATTATTCAACTCCAAATCAACGTTCCATACCAATCCCAGATTTCTAACCGAAGTCTCAAATCAGATTACTGACCCCCTGTGACCAGCTGTTGGCAAGCAGCTCCAGGAAATTCCAGTTTTGGTCCGTAAGATGCAACCCTTGGTCGATGAGACGGCGCATTTGTGATGCGAGCTGCTGCCATACGCAGTCTAATTGAATGTTGAATTGCCGGTTCCTCCACGGCGCATTTTCGAGGTCCACCTCTAAGAAGAGGGTGCAAGTTTTATGGCTAATAATTACTACTAGGAAAACGGTTATCGGCTCGCCATAATAAATTGCCGGGTACGGACGGCCTAAAGTTTTCATTCGGTCAGGCAACAGTTGACCAACATAATATTATTTTCGAAGGAAATCACCGAGGTTTAAAACGAGTTACGGTATTCTTGGATCAATGTTGAGTTTCACTACAACTTCACCCTACTTCATTCATTCCTTTTTCCATCAAAAAGTCGAAAATGCTTCAAGTAAGAAGGCATATACCTATAGTTCTGGTCTATGAGCGAAACATAACTTTCTAGTGGTGTTTGACAAATTAAGCAATTTTTAGCGAACTTCGACCAATGAATAAGTGCGTACATAAATAGGATTAGAAGGCCTATTTTTGACATGAATATGTCTATTGGCTGGGGATCAATGTATAAATTTCGTGAGATTCAACGCAAAAAATGTAACGTTTAAATTAATGTGCAGAGGGAGAAATTGGCAGCGTGAGATTCAGTGTCAGATAAATTGTGAGCTTTCCAAATAGTGGATAACGATTTTTGTAAGTGGAAAACCGACAGTTACATTTCCCTAGGGAAGCTGTAATTTAGTATGCAGACTCCTTAGGACTCCTTGATGATGTAAAGGGCTCGAATCAGCTGAGCGACTCATGAAGGTAATTTCTACTCTACTCAATCTATGAAGCTACAATTTGGTGTGTAGCCTCCTTAGGACTTGTACGTGATGGCGCATATGGCCCGAATCAGATGAACGGCTCTTCAAGCCAATTTATTAGGAAATTCACTCTATGAAGCTGTAATGTGGTGCGTGGATTCTTTAGGACTTTTACTTGACGACGCCTAGGACCGAATCAGCTGAGCGGCTCCTAAAGACAATTCCTAGGCTATCCACTCTATTGATTTCCGACTTGAAATATTTTTTTTCGTGCTCGATTCCAAGGGTTCATTATTCAAAATAATAAAACAAAAAATCCTTCCGTCTACCGTGCGCCGCGTTTTACGCCGTACGCGGCACTTTCCTTGGTTACCGTGGACCAAAATTGATGAAATTTGGTGTACCGGCTCCAGTGGTGTTTGGCGTCTAGTTATGTGCCCCGAAGCTTGGCGTTACCGTCAGTCTCCTCTGAAGGGGTAGAAAATAGGGGATGCTGCTATTTTCAAAACGCCCTAGCTCGTTAACTTCAGGTAGGAAGGTATATTTTCCCCATCGATTTCGAAAAGAACACAATTTTTAGCGTCGAATGAGACCTCAAGGAGCTTTTTATAACCAACCGTTCGCTCCCTGTAAAGACTTCAGGCTTGTGCGAAAAAAGAGCAGAAACACGAGTATGAATTGCAAATCTTCCCGAGTAGGCCAAATCCCCGTTCAAAGATCAGCTGATGAAATGCAACTTTTTTCGATTTCACCAAACCAAGTAGGTATTTTGTTTACTTTGAGAAGCTTGGTGTTACCGTTAGTCGTTTCCAAGTGTAGAAATTAGGGGATGAAATGTTCAAAACGCCCTAACTCGAAAACGTTTACCTAATTATAGGAAGGTTTTATTATTTCATGAACACCAGCCGTTCGCTCCCTCTCTGTAAGGCCTCAAGGGTTGAACTAAAAAAAGAGTAGAAACGTGAGTGTGAATCGCAATATTCCCTAGTAGGCCTTATCCCCGTTCAAGTGCAATTTTTTTTTTTCGAAACCAAGTGTTTTTAGACCTTTCTGAACAAATTTGGTTCCGTTCTGTCTGTCTGTCCTCGAATCATGGAAATACACATAACTTCCATTGTTATCATCGTTTTTATATGCAATTTTCAGGAATCGATGGACCCCTATTACTGTCATCCTCTCCGCAGATTTAGCTAAGATCTTCATTGGAAACCAACTAGTCCTCAGAGGCACAAATCCCAAAAATACCAACGGAATTGGATGCAAAGTTTGGAAGTTATGCATGTGGCAAGGATTTGCCGACACAGACCGACAAACAGACAGACCTAAAGATATGGTACAAAATTTGCTCACGAAGGTCTAAAGCGTAAATCTTAGTGAAGAATTTGCGAGTGTGAATAACGATGACAATACACCCTTTCACAAATTTTTTTTTTTTTTTCAGAGAACATTTTCTTCTTCAACAATAATTAATAAATGTGAAGGTCAGAAAGCTGATAATATAAATAATATTTGAGAATCACCCCTAAGAAACAGGGTCTTATCGAACGATTGTTGATCAATGAAGACCGCAGCAAGTAGTGAATATTTTTCTCGTTTACCCGAAGAAATACCTAAAACCTATCTTTTGGGCTAACAGTAGAAGAAACCATACATATTCGCAGGCCTCGCATGTAAACACTCACACCCGTTCCGTTCCTCTAGCGTCGTCATCCATTATATTCAAATTACATTAATAACTATACTTAAATGGGAGAAAACGAATACCAAAATCATCGAGAGTAATAATTAAACAAGAATGAGATAACAAGCATAATTTCAAGAGCGTTGACCTCCCCCGAACGAAGGATTTTTGTACGAGGCCACACATCAGGCCGAACATTTTCAAAGCGGTTTGGGAAACGTTCCTTCTATTTTATTTTAGAGATCGGGACACTTGTTGTCATGACGCCCAAGTGTTAAGAGCAGGGGTGGATACAGACTTTCATTTGGGGGAAGGGGTGGGGGAATACTCAAGAAAATACCTATATTTGGACACGCAAATTTTCGGGAGGGATTTTGGGTCAATAAAAACTAGGTATATCTACGATTAATCGTCGGAGAATATAACTAGGAGATTGAAACGAAGCTGTGAGTGTTTAGGGCGTATAGTCTTTATTTTTAAATCAAGGTGGCGACTGGCGAGGCAATGAATAGCTTTAAGCGAAATCATAGGATCAAATTCTGATAATCGCCCTTTGCAGGACCTGTACGTAATGCCTGATATGTGAATCGGACGAAAAACCATAACTAAAACTTAAGAATGCAAAACTAGAGCATGACCCGTCAGGCCCATGACCCCCGCTAATTAGCTTTGCCAAGTTTGTTTGACGTATGTTTATAATAATTGAAAGGTCCTGGGGAAGAACCATCAAAGACCAATTTTTGATGAAACTGAGCTGAAAGTGCCATCTGTTTACCAGTTCAGGAGTATTTTCGAATGACATAATCACCTAGGCAAAAAGTCATCACCAGTCCATCAAACAATCACGAAACAAGATTCGCTGTACTGGGGAATAACCATCATAGTCCGTGTGCGCCGGGGGAAAAACCATCAGAGTTCATAATTATGACCGACCCGCCCGCTGTGGAATGTTAGCGATTTCTGTTATTCACGATAATCTATCTGTGATTCACATACTCGTAATTTCACGCGTTTCAAGGGTATTGCTGTCGTCCAAAAAAAAAAGTAAAAAGTAAAGTAAACAACCATTTCAGGCTGGATTTTTGTCCTACTGCCGCTCCCGGCGTCGCAGACGTCATCAGCTGTCCTCCAAAGGTAGGATCAGAATTTGTTCTGATGATTTCGCTCAAGGTTACTCATTGCCTCACCCCCTTGAGTAGAGAGGGGATCGCCGACGGCCCGACGCACAAATACTGAGCTGTTTGGTCCCAGCCATGCAGGCGGTCACCCATCCAAGTACTAACCACGCCACTGATGGTTTGAACTTCGGTGTTGCTGACGTCTATTATCAGCTTGTTTGTTGTTTCATGTTGGAGTTTGTTGAATGTTGTTTTTTGTTAAAGTTTGAAGTTTGCAACATTCGTTTTCTGATTTTTTTAATAAAAAAATATTCATTTTAGATTAATTTAATTGAACCCTTACTGATTGGTTTAATTTCACTTCCATTTCAATACTAACCCTATTCTCTAGCATGAACATAACATAGTGAGTTTACGCAAAGCCAAATTTATTGGGAAGATCTATAATTTTGTTGTTGTTTCACTTGAGAGAAGGTAATATAATTATAGCGAATTTAATCAAAGAAAGGACTCTTATTCAAATTTACGTGCGGAAAGTGTCAAATTAGGTACATCTTAGTTTTAAGAGTACTTATGTATGTTAGGTATATTAACTTGAGAAGTCTCAAAAATGAGTTGCTTGTTACTGGACATAGATGATTTTCCCCCGGTAGGAATGTGACTAATCGTCGTTTATTTGGGATTTCTCCTGGAATATTCAATAAATTAGAAAATTAGCATTCAGAGGTCACAGAACAATGTTTTTAGCATGGATTAGCCACAAGTAGGCAATATTTGAAGAACTACAATCAATGTAGTTTAGAGTGAAACTTATTTTTTTTCGTTTTTCTCGAAAAAAAGCTGATTGGACTCTGATGGATCTTCCCCTGGACCCTACAATTCTTGTGTTCTTTGTCATCTGCATTAGATGCTCTATGTAACAAACAATTATGATAACAGAAAATTCCATTAAAATCGCATATAAATTGAGGGTGTGAGTCCATCAAAATTCGCCGACTAGTCTCGGAGTTTTTGACTGTGACAAAAAATACCTACCTATATATTTAAAAAAAAAAGAAACCCATAAAGAATCTTCTTCAGCCCAAATTCGAATTATTATATATAATATTATAATTATATATTATTATTATATTATATTCGAATCAAGTCGAGAAAAATCTATATTTAGGGAAATACAATTGATCCGACTACAATGACATCCATAGAGGACCGTCTAGCGGTTATAAAACATACTACTCACTGAATATTTGTTGGAACATGAATATCACCACAGCTAAGATACCGAACCAAATTCGGAAATGCATAATACAAGAGGCAATTTTAATTCGAATACAATTTTTTCTTTATTTCTTGCATTAACATAAGGCCGTGGGGAGTGAAGAAATAACCGTTTCAACAATCTCCGGAAATTCGCTAAATCTTAAACATAGGAACATATGGTATTCAGAATCAGCGTGAAATTTCCTATAAAACAATTATTATTGTGGAAGTGATGCGTGTCGCAAGGATTCGCGGAAACACGTACACACAGATAGCCATACCAACACCAAGCCTTAATGGTTCAGGAAGTTCTCAAACATAATGATCTGGGAGCTCCATTTTCGACTCAGCTGATCAGGGAACTCAGCTTAAGGCGAAATGTCCCTCATTTTGGTGAGAAATTTTTTCGA
>JAEMON010000002.1:40141836-40166725 GCA_030264115.1 Lygus lineolaris | reverse complement strand
ATTCTACGTATCTTAAAACCTCAAATTTTGAGGGGGGTTAAACAAATTGTTTTCGTGCTCGATTCCAAAGGTTTATTATTGAAAATAATAAACCAAAAATTGCTCTATATGAGTTCCTGGCGAAAATCTTTGTCTATCTACAAGTTACCTATAGGTTATTGCGAATCTATGTTATTTTTTATAATCACCCCAAAATTTTCTTTATGGGTGCTCAATCCAATTTTACCCCTATGGATGAACCAACATTGCACGTCTTTGGACACAAATTTATATATAAAAGGGGGGTTCCATTCGAAACACTCCACAAACAGGTCTTCAATGTGATCCATTACTAGGGACTACCAAAATTGTTGGACCCATATTACAATGGTTTCATTATTTCCGACAGTAAAAGCTAGTGGTTCTTTCATTATTTCGCTCACAAGTCATAATACACCATGCCAAGAACTATAAGTGGCCCTCAGCAATCCCGAGTTGAAAAGCTTGCGAGTGGAACCAGCAGTAAAGGTTTCTAGGAGTGAGACGTTAGGTACCTTCCGAGGAGTTCTTATTCTGAGAAGGGAATCGGAGCATGTTAGGATATGAAAATTAATAAAGTTCCGCTCCGAGTGTTTTGGTAATTGAAGTTTCCGGAGATGGAGAGCGACTGCACGCGAGCAGCGGCTGCCCCACGCACGATTCGCACTTGCGTATCGCATTGTGGTCATCGACGCTACAGCCAGATGATCTGATGATCTTACAGAGATCATTGCAGACTCTAACAATGGAAGAAACTGTTTCGATGTTCTACCGAAGTGCTGACTGGGGGGATTTGCACCAACGTGGACTCAGGTGGGTTCTCATGACTCCAAGGAAGGAGCGAATTCTCGGGAAGTTTAACGTATGGGATTCCAGGGGGGGTGTTCTGTAACTTTGGGGTTATCACAACTGTTGAAAACTACTGTTGTAAAGTCAAAACGGCAGAACGACTGTTGTAACAAGAACAAGAGTTGTGAGAAAATATCGAGTTGGTACTTGATCTCGATGTATCGATTGGAAACGATCTATCGATTGTAAATGTAAGGAGAAATGAAGAAAACATGATAATTAATGGTTCAAATCACTAAAAATTACCACAACTTGATGTATCACGCTAATAACTTAATAAAAAAAATGATTGCCAGTAAATGATGATACCTAAATCCAAGATAACTTTATTCAGTCACCTAACCTCATCTCGACAAATCTTCTCACCACCTCCCGAGGTGGTCACAAGCTTGTCCACAGTGGACAGCTTTTGTCGATGTTGCTTTGTTACAGAACACCTCACTTGCAAAACATGGCGGCGTTTATCCCCAAATTACGAATTCAACTGTTGTTACCAACAGTTGTTTGGCTTACAGAACACCCCCCAGGATTGGGACCCATCAGTAGGTACCCCCATACGTAAACTCGACGCGCGTATATGTTATGTTGTAAATTGCTAAGCAGGTAATTTTCTCGTTCAATCTTCTTTGTAATAATTACAACGAAATTATTTTATTACCTACTAAGTAACTAATTTTGGGGTTATTGATGTAACCTTGATGGTAGGTTTATGACACAAGATATTCCATTATATGATATGTTGAACACTTTCAGTGAGTAGGTACTGCTTATTGTTGTGGGGCAACTTGCCAAGTGCTGTCGAAATCCTCCGCCTCCAAAAAGCAGCATTACGAATTATGTGTGGAGCGGTTCTTATGACCTATGTCGACCCTTGTTTGTATCCATGGGAGTTTTGATGGTCTATGGAAGGTTCATTGTAGCGTCCATAATGAAGGTACTACATTCGAGACAGCGCTTTCCATCCCACAATCATCCCTACCACAACAAGAACCATGAGGACTGGAGGATTCCTCGATGTCGCCTCACCTCAAGCCAGAGGTACAACATCGACTACGTGTCTGTTAGACCGTTCAATTTCTTACCCCCGAACTTGAAGACATCATCATCGAAGCAGTTAAAACCTTACTGATTTCCTTATCAGGGATCCTATGTACTCCATTCACGAGTTTCTCGAAGCCTCTAATATTATTTTTGACCATTTGAAAGTAGGTACACATTTCTACATTTATCGTCAATGTACCACTGTTGACATCGTAGCACCATTAGGGGAATGGACACTTCCAGGTGGTTCCATTTTGTTTCTCGTGAAATCATTAATAAACTGTTGAGGTGATAACTGTGCCGTGTGCACTGTGCTCACTGTGCTGCTTATGGTAACGTTCTCCACGAGTACCCAAGAAGTTTGGCATTGAACGTAAAAAACGCTGCAAATTATTACACAACGGTTTAGTATTTTCTGTATAGATCGCCTATCTACAAAGATCCTATTGACATAAAATACCCACCTACCGCGAGGTTCATAATCATCTCTTGGCGACAATTGAGTAGGTACCTTCTTGTAATTATTATTATCGGAGAGTTGTATCATTCATTCTTAATGAAATTCAGTAACTAAGGAAGCTTCTGTAAGTAAACAACAAACTTGGTTCGGTGGAATCGAAAGAAAGTTGCATTTGAACAGCTGATATTTGAACGGAGATTTTGCCTACCCTTAAAGAATTGCGATTTACACTCGTGTTTCTGCTCTTCTTTTCGTCCAACCCTTAAGTCCTTACAGGGAGCGAACGGTTGGTCCTAAAACGCTCCGCAAGGTCTCATTCGACGCTAAAAATTGTGTTCTATTTTAAATCGATGAAAAAAATATACCTTCCTATTTGAAATTTTCGAGCTAGGGCGTTTTGAAAATTTCATCCCCTATTTTCTAACCCTTAGAGAAGACTGACCGTAACGCCAAGCTTCGCGGCGACAACTAGACCTCGAATGGGGGCGGTATACCAAATTTCATTAATTTTGGATTATGGTAACTAAGGAAAGTGCCGCGTACGGCGTACGGTGGACGGCGTACGGCGTACGGCGGACGGACGGATTTTTTCTTATCCGATTCTTGGATTCTACGTATCTTGAAACGTAAAACCTCAAATTTTGAGGGGGGGTTAAACATTTTTTTTTCGTGCTCGATTCCAAAGGTTCATTATTGAAAATAATCCTGGAGAAATTTTCAAAAATCCATGACTTTTATTGCTTTTTGTAACCAATATGTGCGTATTCCAGACGAGATTAGAGTGGGCGGGCGTTCACACATTCCCGTGAACTCTCACACTGCGAGAATCTGCCAAGTCTGCAGACTTTGTATGTAAACGGAGTCTCGGCCCAGTTAGGACGGAGGAATGCTCGAACCTACATATCGGACTCAGTAAGTAGCGATGGCCTCGGTCTACCTGGTGCTGGTGGCCTACTAGTACAGACAAGATCCGGCGCACAGTGCGTAACTTTCGACTTCGAACTTGGTTGAAAAGATACGTTTTTCATATTTTCAGAATCGTAAATTCCCACCATTTGCTCCCCACGAGGACCTAGTTGTGAACAGAAAAAATAACTAAAACATGATTCTGAATCGCAAACCAATTTTGACTGAACTGACGGAAGTAACTATAATATATACCACTAATGATGCACTCAATCAGCTGACCCAATACGACCAATTTTTTTACTTTTATGGAATTGAGCTTCGTGTTACTTTGATAAGCTTTCAACAGTTGGTGAAGATCGTTATAACTCGGCTCTGCGCGCCTCGCCAAGGGGGAAAGCCCCCCTGGACCCCACAGGATATATCTCTTCTATACTTCGTATAGAACGAGGAGCGATTTACGAACGTAATTCCTCAATGGAATCATCAAAAATTAACAAGAGGTTGCAATCATGTTCACAATATCAATTGTTGAGAATGATCATACCTGAGTGTACACAATTATTCAAATAACTATGCTCATAACTCAGCTTGTTGGCCACGCACTTCGCAGTAGTTAACATAATATGGTTTGATAAATCGAGAGCTTTCGAAAGAATGGTCAACGAATTTTGTGGGATGGACAACGACGAAGTACCATTTCCCTAGCAACGACTCAGTTGTAAGCAGAATTTATGTGGTGACGTTTTGGGGCAAAAAATTGAGTCGGGATGAGGCTAGAATTACGTTCGTAATTAAGGGATTAATGAGGGTACTAAGGTACCAATTACATCACACCTGGTGATGATATACGGTCGATAGGTACCCATTGTTATGCTAGCATGTATCTGTACTATCTCAATAACCGGAAAGCATAATTTAGGATAATAATATAATATTATCTGTACTAATCAATGAAAGAACTGTGATCTTTGCAGAACGGTGATTACAGAAAAATAATGAAGTTTTGTTTGCAGTGATTATTAATTCATTTCAGCTTACTTAATTCAAGTTATTTTCTGTATATTTTCAATTCCCATGAAGCTGCAAATTGAAAATTCTAAGTAGGTACCCACTTGAAAGTTCCCCATTTCGTCTTTAAGAAGACGGACGGATCCTGATGGTTTCAAGTTAGATAGCAAATGTCAATGTTTTGACATGACGTGAAAACGACAACGTCAAACGACTGACGTTTTGTCAGTGTTTTGTTGGTTATAATAGGTTTCCTATTGTATGACTTTATAATATACGAGTATCAACGTTTCGTTTTGTTTGTTAATTTTCGAGTTTCGTTTGTCTACCGAAGTTGAATTCTCTACACAAAATACTATGTAGTTTACTGAAAATACGCCATTAAGTATGGTATTCATGGTATATTTTTTCTGTACCCATCTTTTCTTCTTCTATTGCGCCCTTAATTTCCTTGAAGGAATAAAGTCATTCATGATCTTCATTCCAATCCACTCTCTCGCCATGTATCTGACCTGAAAACCAATTGAACACTAGGTATATCAACTAATTCTCACCTAGATTGTTATTATATTAACTACTAGCAAACCTTAACGTCATGGTGACGGTTACTCACATTGACAGCCACAAACCTCACATTGACAGATATTATAAACCTACCTAGGTATATAAGTAGTTGAGGTTAATGCTGATTGCGAGATTATTACATCAACAATAATATTTTTTACATCTGATACCTATCTGTTTTGGTGTTGCAACATTCCAGTGATACTGGCCATGTATGTGCATCCAGTTTAGGATTAGCTTCACATGATCAGATTAATAATTTTTCAGCTCTCTAACTCACGTAGATTCTGATTATTATGAGTTAGGTAGGTTATTTTAAAGAGTTATTTCCATTATGTATCTGCAATAACTAGGGACCTATGCAGCAGGCACGTATTACTTCAGGAGTAGACATCTTGATAATGGTCTGCATCTTCTGCGGCTTTGAAGACACTAGAATCACTGGTGATTCTAGTGTCTTAGTCGGCTTTGAGTGAATAAAACAGAAACGCTTCGCTCATTAGTCTGAAAATGTAAGTATTATGGCCAGATTTGATGGCAAATCAATAATTTGCGTATTTTTGGCTAAATCACTAAAATTGAGGACAAATGTAGGCCACACGCTAACTTTGCTCAGCTTACGATAATTTTAAGAGTTCGATACGATTTGGCCATTTCGCTATTTGGCAACATAGCACGAACACCTGATCCCAAGTTACGAACGTCAACCCGTGATGGATCGGTCACGATGGACCGTCGATTCAAGATGAGAGAAAAATAGGCGAGTATTCTGCAATAGCCTATAACTTGGGCAGGAACTTTGCCATCATTGAAAAAAAAAAAAAAAAAAAAATAGAACAAAATCGTTGTTGCCAGACGATAGTCATCTCATCGAATCTCATCTTGTATTTTCAGTTTTATACAATACATTCGAAGAAGAGTGAGACCTTTGTCCCAACTTTTCTCAGTTTGTCTGTCAGCCCATTTGTTCGTCAGTTTTTTACGACGACAGGAATCATTCGATGATTGATGTGAGAGGGAGAACAACATCAATTATACTAGGAGATAACAGTGGGTATCGTGCAAAAATTATGTAAATCAAGCACACACAAGTACGCCGCAAAATGGCTAAAATAAGAAATGAAGACCTGAAACACCTATTAACCCGTCCACTCAAGGAGCTGACTACAGCTTCTATATCTGCGCAATAAATTAGGAAAAAACTATGGAATCAATAACAACCGATGATCTGGAACATAGGGGGTGAATACGGGAAGGATCTCCAGGAAAAGCAATAAATAAATTATGGTTGAACAACCGTTAAGATGTCACCTTTTTTTAATCTCCTAATCGCAAAGATGGAAAAGGTAGTTAAATTCACCTAGATACCAAAATATCTGGATCCATTGGCCTAATAGTAGGTATGTGTACATCTGGTAGGTAACCCTTGAGTTCTTCCCTTGTCTTGAGGCAGACGTCAGAGCCGCGGAGCGCGAAAGGGCAAGGCCTGGGGGACCTGTGCTATTTGTACTTTGAAACCAGTTACATTGTCGTATGAATGCGGTCTCTCCGTTGACTTCTCAGAAAAGAGGTCTGGAGAATTAAGCGGGTGAGCTGCTTGGCTTGAGGATCGGCTTGGCAGAACCCAAGCAATGATTGATGGAGCTCATCTCATCGGTGGGCCGGACCCCTACTTCCCTTCTCCACCGACTAGCATTCTTCTGATTGGGGTTCGCCCTTCCGGAACGACCCACGGAGCTTCGAGTAGGTAATGGTCGAAGTTGTTAAAATTCCTATACATACTTACACCATTTTCTATGAAAATTAAAACTTTGGAATTAAGATAGGGATCTAATTTAAAAAATCCAAGACTTCGTCGTTTGATTTTAAACTTTATCCGATTCATTTCATGATATTTTGGTTGAAAAAAAAACGTGTGCCAAGTTGGGTGGACAGTATAGCATTATCACTTTGGTAACAAGGACGTACATAGAATCAATTAGTTAATATTTCAGCGAAATTTGTAGAATAGTTCCGGAGCTATTCCTATGGCAAAAAATTTCAAGTTTGCGCATGCGCAGTAGCCATCACTCATCCAAGAGTGGCGAAATCCATAGGTGATTGTCTTGGAGTCAGCCCTCAACCACACACTCCGAAAGAGAGAAAGGAACTGAGAAATCGTTGTTTCGGGAAATTCACGTTTGTGCATGCTCACTCGATACTGGTGGTCCGATGCCTATGAAATAAAATAGGGGACTGTCTAGTGGCTTCCCCGCACAATCTCTGAAAATTTCACCGAAATTGGTCGGGTAGTTCCGAGTTATGGCTGTCAACCACATTTCAAAATTGAGCGTGCTCAGTAGGTAGGTATTACTGATGCAATTGTGTCGAAATTTGAAGCTAAGCCTACCTCCCGAATTTGAGCGAAATAGGTCAATTAGGAACAAAGAAATCGTAATTTCAGGAAATTCACGTTTGCACACACACTACTAGTGGTCCGATGGCGATGATGAATTTTCATAGGGGACCCTCTAGGGTCTAATCAGCTTAATCCCTGAAAACATCACCGATATCGGTCGAGTATAAGTAGTTCCGGAGCCTATGACAACAAATTTCAAGTTTGCGCCGGCGCAGTAGCTATTATTACTGAACCAATCTTAAATATATTCATAGGTGACTCTCTTGGAGTCAGCCCCCAAGTACCCTTAAGATTGAGCGAAATTGGTCCATCAGGAACTGATATACACCTGTACCTGTTTCAGGCACGTTTGCTCATGAGCTCACGCTACTAGTGGCCCGATGAAGATGAAACATAATCGGGGACCGTCATGAGCATAACCCGCACAATCCCTGGAAATGTCATCAAAATCGGGCCATAACTTCATACAGTTTTGCCTGGGACAACAAGGACTTGACCACAGACAGACAAGGAAAGAAAATTGTTCAGAACGCTCTGAAACGTTAATATAACGCAAGAGGGAATTTTGATTTAGGACATTTTTTTTTCATTCCTACACGAGTGCATATTTGGTAGTGAGGAAGCAAAAGGTAACCCGATATAAGCGCTGTGCCTCACTAGAGTTATCGTCCATTAGTACAATGTTCTGTTGTCGTCGTGTGTTAAAGGAAGCTACACTGCCCACCCAACTTGGTATACGATTTTAGGACCCTCCCCTACTCATCCTACCCAAGTGGTTTTTAAAATATTCTTGGTCCAGTTTTTCGGATGTTCTTCCGAGACCATAACTGCTTCGGGATGAGGTCACAGGCACCAGCGGGAGACGGGGAGGGGCTCGCCTATCCGGTCTGATAGTAAACGACCCCGAAAATACGAATTCCAGCCGTTTGCTCGAGAGTTGAGTAAAACCGAGTTGGACGCCAGACTGCTTGCCGACTCGCTGCAGTTGTAATGCCTCATTCAGACACAGAAGTAGGAAGGTACCTAACCATAATTAACCATAACAGGCAGTTTGACTCACTTGGAACTTGGAAAAACTCAGTTTTCTCTGCTCTTTATCGTAAGTATGGTAAAATTACACTTCTGCACGTCTAGTAATTTTCAGCAACGTTTCCAAAGATCGTATGCGTAATAAATTCTCATCAACAGTAATATTTCAAATGAGACCCCTCATTTCTTATTGCAGAATCAAATTCTACGTAACATTTTCAAGAACCAAAAGAATCAAATTCTACATAACATTTCAAGAAAAATAATTCATCAACAATAAACTGTTGAGTGAAAAGAACGTAAAATGCGATAACTTCAGCAAGTGCACGCAGCTCAAACAGCAACCACACACAGCACACTCTCGTGTTCAACAACATGCTCGCATAGATCATTGAAATGTACCTGTAGATAAATGGGTGGTGGCGGATACAACGCGATTTTTTTCGAATTTCTGTGAACTGGTTACACAAAGGAATCGATACCAACTGATCACAATATGAGGCGGTAGCTGCAAAAGGGCGAATGTGACAAAACCGCGTTTGGAGATACAGCGCCTCGAAGTTTTCACAAATGTGCCGAGCATGACCAGCCATGCCTTAGTCTTGGGAAATTTATTCCCATCTGTTTATAATTTTCGAAGAAAATGAAGCAATTGCAATGGCATCAAAATTTTTCTAATGCAAATTTTTGACAATTTTCTTCATGGACATCCGTTTCAGACCATCCTAAAACGATTCCTGAAATTCAACACTTTTTCATACGTATATATATATTTATTCATACATATATTTATTGTATATATATGTCACTCCAGACGATATCTGCCCTAGGGATCGAGATAAGAAATCCAAAAAAATTTTAAAAAGTCAATAATATCAAAAGTAAGGATGAGTTCGTTGGCCAGAATTTTCGGGGTACTCCAAGGGGTCAAATTTTGAAAATTTAGTTTCAAAAATCGCTAAAGAACGTGTTTATTAGGTTTTTGGTGTGAAATATTATCCAAAACTTCGGAACATAATTGTTTATTCGGAATCAACGTGAAATTTCCTATAAGAATCACCCACAAAATCGGTTAAAATTATTCTTTGAAAATTCGCTCACCAACTCATGCTGCATGAATGGAACTTCTACACTATTCATGACTAAAATCCAACCATAAAAATGAATTGAAAAAATGTTTTCAATGAACTTTCTCGTAAAAACCAACACCATGTCCTACGCCCTTTTTGTGGCGAAACGCGCTTTTTGCGTAGAATGTCACCTTCGCATGCCCTTTTCGTCAAGTAAAACTATCGTTAAGCGATTTTTTTCAAAATTAACCCTTTTGTAACGCTACACAATCCGAGAACCTAAGTATTTCAGCCCTGCTGGACAATTATTGAGGGGAGAAAATATTCCAAATAGATGAAAAAACGTCGTTTTTAGCCCATTTTTTATTTTTTCCCCAAACTGCTATAACAATTTTTATGAAATTCACAGGATTTACTCTTCTAACAAGTAGAAGTTCCGATATACCCCTCATCTCCACAAAAATAGATTGAGGGCCGAAATCAGCGTTAAAATCCGCAAAATAGCCATTTATCAGGTTTTTAAGGGTGAGGAAAGTATTGTGAAGCCTCGCACCGTTTCTTGATCAATTCAAAGTTTTACGTTTTCTCAAATTTTTTTGTATTCATGCCTGAAAAAGGAAAATTTCGAAAAATCGTCGGAAATCATGGCTACTGTGTTGGTGAGCTGGCGTTAGTCTCAGTTTCCTCTTGGCTCCCTGAATTCCTTTGAGAACCTCCTTTCGCGGCGACAACATCCTACTGTATTATTTAATTCACGGTTTAAAACTTATTTGACACGAGCTGGCACGAAAACACACTGAAAAACACCTCCAAAAGCCGGTGATAAGAGATTCTCTACAAAAAGAGCGGCAAAACACCCTTGATAAAATCAAGCATAGGTACCAACAAAACGAATTATCAGATCGACATGAAAATTTGTGGGTACATAAATGAGACCCAGAGGAAGCGTTCTCCGTAAAAAGGATGGAACGATTCGCCCTTTTTGCAGCTACTGCCTCAATTGTCTTGTGCAACGCACAGGCTGACCACTTACACTATTGGAAATCATTTCGGCATTCGCATCTTCGATGGACCTAGGAGGCTTATTGGGGAGTAGCCCAGAGTTGCTCCTGGTGCGACCGCCTCTGCTGGACAAGGCTGTACCAGACCTGGTTGTCTGAAGACCTGCACCAGAGCGACTTGCAATGAATATCCCAGATCTGCTGCCGTGAACAATACCCGATCGGCTTGGCGGAAGGCTGATTCTAGAGCGTCTGCTCGGTGGTGGCGTCAGTTTTTCTTGTTGTGTCGGCATAAAACTCCTGTTCATAACAAAATATGTATTCCCAGCAGTACCAATATATTGTGGGTATGTACCTTAGTAAAATGACTTTCCATATGCTATGTTTCTATCTACTAACGGATTTTGTTAAATTAAACAAAAACAAAATAATTAACGAAATTAATTGAAGGAAAAGTTATAAAATCCTCTGATAGCCCTAGCACAGAGAGATATGCTATCATATATTGGTAAATAAGTCGAGGTGTTCAACACATCAATACTACAGTAATACGACCTCATGACGAAAAGGTCAACATAGGAATAATGGGGTAACAACCAGCGGGATGTGGGTGTTATCTTATAAATACTTACCTGAGAAAGCTCTGATTACTCCAAAATAACTGCTCCAATTCTCTGAGTTCTTCTAAATCTTGTATTCCGAGGTTTGGCGAAGTCATTGGGTCCTTTGGTTTTTCTGCATTATCTTTACTGGTCTTTGGCTTCTGCCTTTTATCATGAAATTAAAAATACGATACATGTAAAAAATAATTTAGGTAAAATAATTCTACGGAACCATCGAGTAGGGTGGTATTTATTTCTGAAATTTGCCTTTTGCTGTTGCTTTTGGTTATGCTTTTGCCTGTATGGGCCGAGAGATGACGAGAAGACGAGATACCTGAGTTCTTACAAATGATTAGAGCTGACAATGTGTGGTTCATGACAAAGGTCTTATGGCTTCAATTACTTGGGTACCTATTTTATTTACAAATCTTTTTTTTTTTTTCAAAGTCGAGATGATCCTTCGTGGTGCCCTAATCACGCACTAACCACTGTTAATATCATTCACAACTAAATTTTTTTTTTTTTTTAAGCCTTGCAAGGCAAGTACTATTTGAATTAATTCTATGCATATTGGTTGCCGTACTACTGTTCAATAACAAATAAATATATCAGACAACGAGCTGCTACGATTGGAGCTCTGGAAAGTAGCCATAAATTGGAAAGAAACAATATTTCTGTTTGTCCTGAGCGAATATAAGACTTGTAGAAGTGCGAATTCAAGATCGATTAAAAAAGGTTAGGTACCTATTATAATATAATAGATAAGGTTAAGTCGGTAAATCGATCTTGAATTCGCACTTCTATAACTTCTATAACTTTGGTTGGGGTGAGGGTGAAGAATTCGCTCGCACAATAGTACCTATCATAGGTATATATTTCCGACCGGTTTCGCTTCATAGCCTCATCAAGGAAATAGTAATGAATTGTGTGTGGTATGTACAGCACACGTACAGAGAATATTATTTTGATCTCCCTCTCTTCTTGTCTTATTTCTGTCGGTAGTATTATTAACATGCTTCTAAATCGTTGTATAGGTGTATGACGCAGCGTATTTTACAGCAATAGTAGGTAGGTACTTGTGAAAGAAAGGACATTTTTGCTATCGAAAATGTAAAGGTACAGAATAAATAGGTAGCAGGCAAAAATTTCATGAAACAAACCACTCACTAATCATTACAACAGGAAATTAGGTACCTATTTCCTTGACGAGGCTATGAAGCGAAAGTGGTTGGAAATATGACACAATTGAAGAATCCAGCGAATTCTTCACCTTCGCCCCAACCAAAATTGTTCTAGTATGGCAACCACCCAACTGAACTTACCCATCTATTAGCATTCTCACCAACTAACTTGTGCTCCCTTTGTGATTTAGTCATTTTGTAGATAACTGCTTATTTAATGTAATTTTATACATTTCTCCGTATTTGTTTTATTATTCTCAAAACTTAAATCAAATTTTCAAACACTGTAGGACCAACCGTTCGCTCCCAACAAGGACAGAGGGGGTGAACGAAAGAGAGCAGAAACAAGAGTGTGAATCGCGTTGTTTTCTCTCTTTTTTCACCGAAACGAGTTTCTTGTTTACATAAATATATCCTATCGTGATATATAAGCTTAGTTACCTTACTGAATTTCTTTATGAATGACCTACAACTCTCGGGTGTAATAATGTATTGCAGGTATCGTAGGTACTTATTGTACACAAGAAAAATATAATTTCGGTAGGTAGGTAGGTAAGTACTGCGAGTACCAATAGGATCTTTACTGATGGGTGGTTTGTATAGAAAATAATAAACCGTTGTGTAGTAAATTGCAGCGTTTTGGGGGTTTTTAGAGAGATGTATTCAAAAAATATAATTACCTATCTACCTACCTACATTTTTTTAAATTTTTATTATGAATTCGAATGGGAAAAAATCTTTTGAACGATTTGAATTTTTTCATTTTCAATGGAGCGACTAGCAGATAATCCCGGGATTGGAAACCCCGGAACGGGGTTACAATCCTTAATTCGTAATCACCTGTTCTGCGAAGTCTTGGGTTTAGGTTTCCTTGTCTGGGGTCTGACTGTCTTCCTAGACGCAGATATTTTGGTTTGTTTGGTTTGGAGTTTCCTTGTTGGTGGCCGAATTTCCGACTTCCCCCGAGCAGCAGTGCGTTTCCTCCGTAATCCACTCATAGCCGTCCTCCGCTTTTGATCCATTATTATAATATTATAAATTTAATATTATATTCTTGGTTTATGAGTTTGTCCCGATCAATAATGCTCGTTCATCGGTACTGTAAGTTACCCTAGTGAAGTAATGATAGCTGCGAAGTAACTCCATGGATACCTACCCATATCACTGAATAATAAAATGTTCATACGTAGGTAACCTAGATATTTTGCTTCTGAGTCCACCGAAGGTAGCGGAAGCTTTGTTTTGAGTTTGAGAATCGAAATGAGAAATTTTTGTCCTCCATAATTGAAATTTCCACTAGAATTTTACGTTTCAGAGCTTCCTGAACAAATTTGGTTCTATGTCTGTCTGTCTGTCCGCATTTCCTTGTTACAGCCATATCTTCCAGAGTTTTCGTCCGATTTTTTTCTAATTTTCAGGGATTACGATTGAATCGACGCGCTATGTAAAATTCGTTCACGATTGTGATGACATTTTGTCTGAACTGACAAACATCAACATGATCAAGAGTTTTGAACTTACACAGTTTTGATTCAATTTTCGATTTCAAATTTTCTTGCACGCGAGGAAACTTTGTGCCATTTTCACTTGGCAGAGTATTAATTGTGTATATTTGGTAATAAAATGGATTATACAGCCATATTCTCGTATGTAGTATAGTAGAATAAAGCAAAGTTAACAACCATTTCAGGCTAGATTTTCATCCGTCTGCCACTCCCGGTGCACAGTGTGAACTTTGGCCAATCTAGGTGGAAAAAGTCTGAACCCTTCAGGGAATCATCGAAAAGAAGTATTTGAGCCCTAGAAGTATTTGAGTTCCGAGGGAGTTTTAGGGAGTTTACAGCCCCGTCTCCCTCGTTTCAATGTTTTAATTATGTTAATCAATTATGTTAATGCCAAATAAATCCTCGAATTCCCCCATTTCCCTATTTTCCTTTTTTCCACGCAATAGAGCTAAAAGTTCATAGCCAGCCTTAGCCAAGCTCTTTTGGGCTTAAGTTGTTCAGAAATTCTTCTAGTTTTAGGATCTGACCAGCTTTTTTGCGATTTTAAGCGTTTTGGGATCTGTGACGTTATTTCCAGAATCATCCATCAAGATCACGCGGCAGCATTTTTTTTTTTTTTTTTTTTTTAAGAGTGGAAGAAGTACATATCCAAAAAAGAACGAACACCCCACATTTTCAATTACGTTTTGAACGTTTGATTAACTTCCATCCTTCCGGAAAATCGCTGGACTGAATGGAGAAAAGGTGCGAGGCATTCTGCAAGAAGTTCTACAGGTCGGCATTTCGAGATGATAATGAGCGCTCGTTCAAACACGACTTTCGAGGCTCTCCCGCCGCCAACAATCTATTATTTTTCAAAACTGTCATTACTTATGAAGTTCAGCACTCACATATTGACCTCCTATGCATCAAAAACAGGAATATAAGAACACCACTTTTTTCCACCTGGATTGGCCAAAGTTTCACGCCGGTCGTCGCGGAAATCGTCATCAGCTGTCCTCCTAAGAGAGGATCAGAAATTGATCTGATGATTTCGCTCATGGCTACTCATTGCCTCACCCCCTTGAGTGGAGAGGGGATCGCCGACTGTATGTTGAAGAGGTGTGAGTAACTACTCGTCGCATCGCATACTCTATGGTTCGTTCTTAGACGTGAGATGGCTCGACAGAACGCCTTTTTTACTTCCAATCCATGGAACCAAAGTTGTTTGGGAGGGTGACTTTATATCCTTTGTAGAATTCTCCGGATGTTGCATTGATCATTAGTTGCTTTATCTACTATTCTGCGAAGAGCAATCCTATAATCGTCGGTACAGGAGAAGGTGATGTGAATTTTCAAGTAACCGCCTAGAAAATTAGAATTGGAGTGCAGGATTCCCAGAGAGTAAAGTCATTGACATTGAAGGAGATAATAAGAGGGAATCAATGAAGGTTCGACAGGACGCGCTTATCGTCTTTCGATCCACCTACCTATTATAGAGGTAAATGTACGTCAACATTTGCAATCGAATTCGTGACACATCGTGTGGTCCAAAGAGGCGCGGCCAAACGGAAAACAACCATCAACCCCAAACGCCATCGGGGTCACCATCATCTCCTGTAATTTGCCATTCTGGTCCCACCAGATTCTGAAGGTCACCTAATGTAAATTCAATTAAAGACGAGGTGTGTAATGATGGATAGACCCCGAGGTAGGTTAGTCTGAATAGCTTTTCCTTTTTCTTAAAGGTCAACGCTCGGCAATCACGTCCGCAGAGACTCGAGAAACTATATGACACCACCAGGACCTATTCATCAATATAACCTTATTATGTGCTTGAGCTTTCAGATTTGTATGCCTATTCACCATTTGAGGAGATTCCCAAGCTCAATGGCGTCGAACTGCCCGATTGCGAGGTACCTACCTACACAAAGAGTGAACCAATCTCCTTTCTTATGCGTTTATCCATTCATGAAATTTTGCGTTGGATCCGAATCTGCAATTTAAAAAAATGGGGGTTCCCATTTTAAATAGGTAACGAAGTTGGTGCCAGTTTGGCCACTATTGACCAGTCGATTTAGTCTGGGTAGGGATTTGTAGGTTTTTAAGAGTGCTGAATATGGCAGGAAAAAAGACTGGTCCATGTTCAGGGACCACCCTGTATACAATGCACGTGAATCTGGCTGACTGGTGTTGTAGTTTTTCTCGTAATGCCGGGAAGTTTCTACGATGCTTATAGTTTACCTATTACTGCCGTCGATACTATATTCCGGATATGGGCGTGGTTTTAAAACGGGAGCGTGTCCGCTAGTGCAAACGTGCATTTCCTAAATCACTGATCTCTCAGACATAATAGCCCGATCCCGCTCAAATTCAGGGGGTAGTTGGGGCTGCCTCCGAAATTGCCTGTGAATTTAATCAAGGTTGGATCAGTGCCACTCCCCATGCACAAACAAAATGCACAATTTTGATGAAATTTACATTAAGCAGGTAGGCCTCTACACTGGCCCTTATACATTCCCGTTTATGTAAAAGTAGTAGGGTGCTGTACTGCGATATCCTAGCAAGGTATCTCAGCCTGTGAGAAATAAAAATGGGTTCGTGCTTGCTGAATTGACCTCAAGGTGGGTGAAAGAAGAACACACAAGTTCCAAAAGAATCTTGAAGCTTGTATTCAAAGAATTGCACACTCAACGTACAAAACCTGCCTTGAAATTCAAAGTTGAACGTGTATATAGTGTTAAGTCAAGATAGAGGGGGTATCGCATTGAGAGGTGGAAATAGGGGTTAGAGTGGGATTTTCAGGAGGGGATGAAGATGTGGATGGTGGTGGAATATGGGCGGAATTATGGGTGGAGTTAATGGACGAATTTATGATTGGAAGGGAGAGGAGTGTGGAAGTATTCCCTGGTGGGGAATGACGGATAAGGGGGAATTCTAGGGTCAAGCCATTTCGGCATTCCCTCAAAAGGCTACCTCGTCCAATGGCCTTTTCTAACAATAGGTAGGTACTTGGAAGGAATATGCATTCCCCTGGGAAATAAGTTAACCTGGACATCCCTAGTAGTTAGGCTGTGTATTTGAAGGTGATAAAAGATGTAGGTAGGCCCTAATGGTCAAGCAATTGAAAATGAAGAAACGGCATTTCTGAATAGCCCCTGTTTTGAGGAACGTGGGAACTACAACAATTTGAAGGTTTTATGGAGGGGAAAAACGCATGTGTGCTTTTGGGGGGAAACCCGTTGGGCTGATCAGGTCCAAAGGAGTTTCTCAATAAAGGCTTTTATATACTTTTAAATATTTATCTGTAAAGCAGTGAGGGAATATCACAATACATAAAACTGCGTTAATTTATGACGTGGATAATTTTCTCGATTTAACCTCAAAAATCGTCCATTTCAATGGACGAATGTTCAAAAATTTGGGTTGAATATGTGGACCCATTGCTATAGCTTCATTTTTTCGTTACTTTGTCCATGAAATTTGACGAATCAGCTATATCTGGAAATACATACATACCTACCCAGGGAGGTACTTCGAGGATTTTTGCTCAATTTTGTGGTGTAAAGTACCTATTAAAAACCAAATCATTCATGAATTACCCAGGATAAAATTGCTCTAAAAAGAGTTGTGGCATATTTCAGAGGAGGTCCTAGTGGAGGGGGAGGAGTGTTTGTAATGATGGTTCAGCCAGTGGTGGAATTGAAGGGGGGATCGTTGGGGCTGTAAGGAGAGGGGGGGGGGGGGGGGGGGGGGGGGTCAACTGCGATCCGTTGGGCAGCCACGCCACCAACACTACACGTATTCCCTTGAATGGAAACCCTTCCACTCCCTCTCACCCCCTCCACAGCACTTGCGGGTCCACATCGAAGTCCACCTCGTGTCACCTCTGCCACGACCTCAACAGGTGCGCTATGGTCTACAGAACATACTGACAAAATTTGACGAGTTCTGTTCCGAAATGTTCCGGGTTGTTCCAAATTCATGAACAGCGCAAACGTGAATTTCCTGAAACAACTCACGATTATAAATCCGTCCACGATTGTCATTTTGTCTAAACTGACAAACATCAACACGATCAACAGTTTTGAACTTATACAGTTTTGATCCAATTTTAGATTTCAAATTTCCTTGGATGCGGGGAAGCTATGTGCCATTTTATATTATTGACGTTGTGAAATGAGGAAAGTAAAAAATATGACCATTTGAGAGAGGAAATCCTTGCGAATCGATTGAGGTATAATTCCTGGGTAAATACTTTGAAAAAAGTGTGATCTCCATAGTCATAGACCCGCAACTGCTTCTCGGGATTGAACGTAAGACAGTGATGTTAAGAGGCCAAGGAACGGATGAAATTCGTTTTTCTGATGCGGTTTGCGGAATTTTTCTTGTTATTTAATTCTCTAGGGGGATAAGCTATGTATAATTTTCATTTTGTAGTTTTAACTTTCCTGGTCCTTTTTTAACATTCAAATTGGCATAACGGCACTTCATCCCCCTAGAGAAAACCAAAACTCTTGAGACATCAAAACTAGGTAATATCGAGTTATCTTCAACATCAAATTCTACAATATTGACCCTATCAACAAAATTTCTCAAATAAAAAAGCAACAAAATTTTCGAAAAATTCGAAGCAAATCTACTGAACGGTCTCCCAATACTCAAGATCAAGAAACTGGATAAATTTGGAAGAACTAGGCAACGATGGCTTGTGCCTGAGATGCGGTAAAAATAATCACAAGACCTACAGCTGTCAAAGTGACCCCTCTAAATTGAAATGTGACGAATTTTGAAAACAGGGCATCTCAGAAAAGTCTGTATAGTGACACTAACAAAGAATAGGAGGGGAAAGCATATACATGATATACATGAAATCGACGAAGAAGACTTGGCTGACGAGGTCAATGTACCTAATAGATATCTACGGAATAGGAAACACATTTCAACATCATTAAACACCATCAAAACCTCAGACTGATTTTATGCAACGATAAAAATCGGTAGCGAATTCCAAACATTTGAAGTGGACTCGCCATCTTCCCAAAAGCCAGCATCGATAAACTAGAAATGAATCATAGAATCGAACCAACACTAGATCAACTCAGATCATACACCAAATTGATATTCAAGCCGATTGGGAAAGCTGTGGTACCCATAGAATCCAACGGAATTTCTACATCGGACAAACTGTACATTATCCAGGGAGACTTGACACTTCTGCTCGGTCACTCATGGATTAGGAAACTTAAGATCAACCTTGAGGACCTCGACAGATCCAGATCAATCCATACTATCAAATCCCCTTCAATTGACATAGACAAAATACTAGCACCGTTTGAAAATATTTTCAAACAGGAAGTGGGGTGTATCCAATGTTGAATGTTCCCTAAAGCTGAGGCAAAATGGTTCTCCTTGTTTCTTGAAACACCGCACTATTCCTCTTGCCTTGACAAGGTTGAAGAGGAACTCGATTCTTTGGAGCAGCAGAGGATAATAACAAGGGTTGATACTTCTGATTGGGGCTCCCCCCTTGCTGATAGGTACCTAGTAGGTAAGTAGGAAGGTACCGTGCACGCTCGAATCAAGAACTCCCAATACGATAGTTACTTCCGATTTTCTCTTGATTCAGCGATCTACCAACTTATTGTGACTGAAGAAGTGACTTTAAGTGTGATCTGGTAGTTTCGATTGATTGGTTTATATATTTATATGTCTGTCTTTCTAGAAGATACATTTTACTAATGACGAAAACCCAAACACGTTCATCAATAATCGGTACATCAACATATTGGGACATTGAAATAATCGGTGGTTCAAATAGATGAAGAAAAACTTACAGATGCTCCTGGAATGCAACATGGTGTGATGAGGCCCCACCAGAAGAATACTACTCTGCCTGCTCGTCTGCTCGACCAGTCCCATTCAGAAATTCAAATTCTGGGAATCCCTACCAACAAATGAGAGGACGAACACAAATCAAAGAACTGGAAATTGAAAAACTGATCTTCTTACTTTTATGGAAAAATGAATGGTTGTGTTTGTTTGACACACATCCTAGACAGTGAAGTCGAACAACAACAATCCCTTATCAAATCCCGTTTTCTTATCACAAAATATTTTGCGCTATGCAGATGCGAGATGCACTATGCAGTGCGATCTTAGTATTCCGTGGTGCAGTTGAATTGCGGATTTATGTTTCCGCTGTTCGGGCTCGAGAGATGCATTGCATTCCTTGTTGATGATCGTTTCGGGTTAAACTCGTAGCGTCTTTTGTCGCTTTGTAGTAGCATGAGTGTTGATTGTTGTGTCTCGATTCAACGAACATCTCTCAAATTTAATTCATCTGTAGAAAGCACGCCTTGTAGGTAAGTAGTTACTTCAGTACATTTTTGTATCATCCTAGTAAGTAGGTACCTACCCTAAAATAGATTAAATTAAGATATTTACTTAGGATAGGTATTTACTAAATGGGGAACAACTCCTGTTGAGTTGCTTTAAAGTAGATTGGTAGGCAATATGAAATTGAGTTACTTACCTAGATATAGGTAGGGACTTTCCCACTAGGTTTGCTCCAACTAAGTAGGTATTTGAATATTTTTGCTGCACGGGACCCTCTGCACATTCTCTTGTTGTAGTAATTCAACGTGCAATATTTTACGTGAGAAGAACTTTCTGCTCACCTCTAATTGATAAGAGTGTTCGCAGAAGGTTCTAAGTAGTATAATATTCGTTGGAACAGACCTACTACCTACCATTTACATGTGTACCTATGTACCTACCTACCATCATGGAGAGCTACTATAGTTGAGATGGACTCCAACTGGGCAGGAAGTTCCTGCGACTGACAAAAAAATTGTTTTAAGTAGGTACTTACTTATTTTACTCAACCTCCAATCCTGAGTCAATTCCAAGGAAATTTACCTGGATCCAGCAGCTCTCAAGAACTCAGATTGAGATTTGAGGTGGGAGAAAATTCACTGGAGTGGGAAACAGTAAATTTCTAGGTAGTTATGAGATTGAGAAGAACCACCCCAGTGAAGTTAGCAACGGTCCATAACTTTCGTAAATTACGTTGTACAGCGACCAAACTTCGCTTGGCACTTCTATGATATTGATTACTGTCAACCGCCCATTCGGTCAGAGGCAGCAGACCGGGGCTGGTTTTGGAGGAAAAAACGCTTTCTGGTGGGTGTGTCTTCAAAATAACCATCAGAATCGTTTTCAGCACCTCAAAAAGCCACCCCTGGTTAAAGACCGTTGGTTGAGACTCTCCCAGAGTAGGATTCCCTGTTAGAATAGGAGAGCTTCGCTCAGAAGCGCTATACTAGGTTCCAGGATTATTCCTAGAAAAGGAAGAAATGTGATATAGAGAGAAACACGTAATGTGAGCCATCCACCTCCCTCAAAACGGAATCCTGTCTAGAGTCGAAAAACTCCTGCTTTCTAGGAATAAGTACCAGAAATCATAGGCCGATTCCCAGTAAATTAAAATTCGGCAAGAACTTCCTTTACCTACTCATCTAGTTTGGAGGACATTGTAGAGGAGGCACCTCACTTAAGAGATTACCTCTCACCCTGCAAATTTGTGTTGTTTTAGATCTGCGAGTTCTCAGATTCGACCCATCAGTAGACCATGCCGCCACTTGAAAAGGAAGGGTTTTGGGGAAACCCTACATCCACCATCGATTGGTGTGAGAACAACTACGATTTCAGTTATTTCATAGCCGAAATGAGTGAGTAAAAACCCTTTCCTGGAAAAATATCACACTTGAACAAGTAAAGTTAAATTTCGAATTTACCTAACTCTGCCTGTAGATCAGGATAGGAATTCCACGAATATTTAACGTCGTAACACTTGAGTTTTGTTGTTTGCAACGTTGTTTGTGCCATTCAAATGATGGCCAGGGTAGGAGGCCATTGTGGGTACTGATCTCCAGCCCCCTTACACTGCGACCTAAAAGATCTATTGTGGAATTCAGGTGATTAGTAGTTACATAGTAATAAAATATTTTCATGGAGGGGCTGGAGCGCTTGTCTCTTCTTCTAGTAATTTTGCATGCACTTTTCATGATTTAGCCAGCGATTCGTATCTCAAGTAACTAGCAGTGCCCGTTCCTCAGCTACCCTTCGAGGATTTTGAAACTTGAAATGCCTGCATGCTTCCTCATCTTGATTGTGGCATAAAGGAATCCTTCAACTGTCCCTCAAGCTAGCACTTCCGCATTTTGCAGTGGATGTACCCTTGGGATAGGGTACATGTACATACGGGCACAACATTCACATCTCAGTCTATTTGACTGACTTGTTTCTTTTTTTTCTTCAGCGAATACTGTCAGCAACCTGATGATGATACTCCCTCCCATCTGGGGTATGATTGAAGTCATTCAACAAAAATTTGAGAAGAAGTTCATCTATTGCTATTTCTTGATCTTGAGTAAGTAGGTATATGTTTTTCACAATTTAATTTTGTATAGGTATCTACTTCATGCATGTCAATATAATGAAACTAATAATGATTATAAACAATGATAAATAGGTGAATCAGGTGTGCACAGTCCATTGTTCACCAGCTGTGTGTACTTGAATTAGTCAGTTATTTATAATGTGTTAATGCTTCATAATATTTTTCCCACAGTCGTTGGCCTCGGATCTTGGGCGTTTCACATGACTTTGCTGTATGAAATGCAACTCTTTGACGAGCTTCCCATGGTTTGGGGTACCTCCGTTCTAGTTTACAACTTGTAAGTTCAATCACGTTATTCACCCGTTCAACTGAATTATAATCTAAGACTTAGGAAGGAGAGGTTCTGTCCCTATCCTCTGGCAGAAGCGAACCGAAGAACTTATTTCGAGAGGTGGTTGGGTTGCCATTAAATTTAACTTCATAAGAAAAAGTTACGTAATATTATATAGTGTATTGAAACGCGCAGGTTCTTTTAAGATAGGTTTATTACGAGTACAAAGAAAATACGAATAATAAATCACAGGAACTTCAGACGATTAAAAAATAACGCGTGAGCAATTTTTCGTTACTTTTGTTTATTGGTATCGCGTGAGCAATTTTTCGTGACGATTTTTCAGTTTATGTGCCAAAGCAAAGACATAAAATGTCAAAAACACCGAAACCCAACATTTTAGAACCACATGTTGCATCACTATTTCCCAACAACCATGTCCAAATCAATAATAATATTCAAAGTGACACGAACCGCATATCATTATAGTTACTTAACATGAAATATGAACCCTCTAACTGAACATTTCAAGCATCAAAACCAAACATCAAGGAGCAGTTAGTAAACGCCTCCTGGCTAGTCTATTGACTCTGGGACAAGTTTTTTATCAAGTTTAGGGCGAGATTTATAGACGGTCCTCGAGTTTCAAGGAGACCTTGAGATGGTCTCCTTGAAATTTGGAATGCGGAAAACCATCTGAAGGTCTCCTTGAAACTCAAGGACCGTCTATAAATCCCGCCCTTTAAGCTGATAATCCGTCCTGCTAGGTTGTTTGCTGATGCAGTTCCTCTGGTTGTTGAGCCCCGAAGATCCTCAATTGTCTGGCTTTGAGTGCTTGACTACGAGAATATCCTGTGATGGATAGAGAGTAATCCCCCTAGAAATGACAGAGGGTATAGCCTGGTTATTATGACGAACATGGTAGTGGGCCTCAAGCGGAAAGATTGAATGGTGGAGAGAGCATGCATGGGGTATCGCTCTTTTCATTAATCATTTACTTATTTACTTTGCTAACCCCATTGCGCCTCGCCTCAATCTCATCAGCCGCCATCAACCACAGCTCCTCGGAAGCCTTTCACATTCTATATTAATCCTATCGTTTGCCTCTACTGGATGCTTCCGCCTGATGTGGAGCCCAAGACCAGATTTGGCCCCGAACGCTCAACCACATACAATGCATTGGTGGTCCTGGAACAGTGGGAAGGGAAAAGGGGTAAGACGAGGAAGAGGAAGAAGATGAGGTAGAGTATGCCCTTATGCTGGGCTTGATTTCTATGCATAACGGAGGGGGGGGGGGGGGGGGGGGGGGGGGGGTACGTAAAACACAGGGTCTATTGGCATTGGCACTCCAGCGCCTTAGCCGACTCTGGGAAAGTGGGGGTACCATAGGGAACCCTATTGTGACCACCCCTATTCATACCAGAGACGTCCTTGCTGCGATCATGACATGGGTTGGCATAAGAGGGTGCTCCTAGTAGGTAGAATCACCAACTATTACTCTACTCCATGCAGCCCTAAAAATCCTTGTGTATTACTACCTAATCCCTAGTGGAAATAATACCCCAACTTAACTTGTTAGGTCCGAAGTCCAGAAGCCTGTGAAAAACAGGCCCATCTCCAACGTGCCATTGTTCTTCTTCCTCACCGCCTTCTGTATCTTCTTCACCATCTTGTACCTGTACTGGCCTCAACCAGTATTCCAACACACCTCCTATGGAATCCTCGTATTCGCCTCTTTTGTGCTCGAGATCCAACTAATCTGTGCAAAAGGCTGTCAAATCTGCAAGAAGCTGTTCGTCTCTTCAACTTCGATTTACCTCTTCGGTTTCTTCCTCTGGAATCTGGACAAAGTATTTTGTCCAAATCTGAAGTAAGTTACCTTTTATAAACGAGTTTTCATTATTTATAAACATCTTCCAGACACCTTGTTTGTATATTTGATTGATTTATTGTAAGGCGCTATATTCATATTAATAAATTATGAACGCATATAATATTTTGGTAACAATGGGTAGTAATGAGCTTATTGTCTGTCTGATCTTGATGAAATTCAGACACGTTCCTCGTTGCACAACTGTTTGCAATATTGAACCAAGAGTATGTACATTTGTACAAAAAATACTGGATACTGCGCGAGTTATTTCGAATCATCCAATTTTAAAACGTGAATCATCTTCTGCATAACTGGGCTTCGTGGTAGTGGTTATTTTGTAATCGGCCATCTGAGTCTTGCCCAAGGCCTTATGTTTTCCTCCCCACACTTATTAGACAAACTTCACTATTATTAAACAGTGATGTTCAAGAGTGGTCTCTCTATGGTTTATATTTATGTAAAAACAAACACTTATCAAACACGTAAAAAATATAAATTTTAACTCCTTCAGATACTTGAGTATGGGTGTGTGTGCGCATGTGCGTACGCATTTATGCGAACCGCCATTACTTCACGACCCAATGCTCCAAAAAATCTGAAATTTTGGTGGTAGTAACGGGTTAGACCCTTCTTTTTAGCGAATTTTCGAAGAAAATGAAGCTATTGC
>JAEMON010000002.1:40104486-40124921 GCA_030264115.1 Lygus lineolaris | reverse complement strand
ATAAATTTGAAAGTCATCAGCGAACAAGTGGTAAGAGCAGTGATGGAGAATGTCTGGGAGATCAATGAGATCATTGATGAATAATGAGAAAAGGATGGGTCCAAGGAGTGCCCCCTGGGGTACACCGATAGGGTTAGGGAGGAATTTAGACTGGTAATGCTGGGATAACACCCGTTGAGAGCGGGAGGAATGGTAAGAAGAGATTAGATTGCAGGCAGATGATGAGAAGTTAAACAAATAACGGAGTTTTTCAATTAGAAGATGGTGTGAGACAGAACCAAACGCATTGCGGAAGTCCAGAAGAACTAGAACAGAGGTAGGTATAACAAACTAGGTAGGTATATATAAACTAGGTAGGTAGGTATAAACTAGTTAGGTAGGTATAACAAACTAAACAAAGCCGAAGACTGGTTTTTTCTCTTCTCCAAAGGTTTTTATTGAAAATAAGTATAATTTCTCAGTATTTAGTATACTCTTGAGACAATTACCATAACCTATGTATCTATTCTTAAATTCATTCATTTTGTCACGTACAGGAAGTCCCTTGGCTGTCTGAAGCTGCTGAGAAATACAAACCTCGTGATAAGGATATGCTTTGCGAAATGTATGTTCTCCAATACTACGTTGATTTTGAAAAGAAAGAATTTACTGGAGATGTGAAGATACACATAACTTTGTTGTCAGTGATACCGTTCATTGTATTGGATAAAGGCAGGTCAGTAGTTAACAATGAATTTAATTAAATGATGAATTAGATAGTTATTACATTTATTTAGTTATAATTCAATAACTCCTGGATTCTGGATGAATTTCGTATGTTTTGGGGGAAATTCCCGTTATAACCCGTACAAAATGGAGTCATGTTAGGTTGCCACCAGTTGAGGGTTGTTGGTTGGCAAGAGGGGGGATAGGATGTTCCACGCACAAATTATTTCTCTCACACTGTAGTTGGGTACTTATGTAAAATGTTGGCTTCGCCAGTGTTGGTTTCAATGTCACACCCCCATCTCTGGATTGGTTCAACCCCCACCTCTGGATTGGTTTCAACGCCAGTCCATTTGAGCTCAAATACTTTACTAGGTAGGTACATAGGTTATGATTATACTGATTTAGATGAGGCTAATAGAGAGATCTTGTTTTTGGAAGAGTAATTACTTCAGTTCTACGCCAGAGACAACTGAAGTAAATACCCTTCCAAAAACAAGATCAATATGGAGTTCTACGAACTAAAAAAGAACATACTCATCAAAATTCATTGAGTTAATAGAGAGAGCTAAAAGAGACTTGATGTACATAATTATTATATAGGTAGGTATGTAGTGGGATGTAGTTATGTAGGAACACACATCAGTCCTATCTCTCATAGGTACTTCACAGTGTCATATTGAAACCATTATTGTGTTCTCTTGAATGTTGTGGCAGGTGTACAATTGAAGAATTGAGTGTCCGCAGAGGGAATGATTACATCGACATTGATGGAGCATATGACTATACACCGAAAGAAAAACTCATCATATGCCTCAGCAGAAAACTCATCCCAGGCAAATACAAGATTGTGGCTTCAGTCAGAGGAGATTTGTCTGAAAAACCTGAAGGTTTTTTCCTCATCAACCACTCGCATGATAGGTGCGTAGGGCAATATAGATTCATCAAACGTGTTATAAATAATAATAAAATAATTCGCAAGGGTAGATTTAAAAAAAAAGTGTGAATCTGTAGACTCGTACCTTTGACCTTCAGCACCTGATTTATATGCCATACTCACTACGCCAGTGATGGCAACGCAAACTGTTGAAGTGGGCAAGTTCTTTGGATTTGTCACGAATATTTTTGGTGTTGAACCTAGGTACCTACATAGATTCAAGACCATTTCGTCTCGTGGAATTGGTTAATGTGACTCCTGGATGTTGACAGATCTTTCCAAGAGTCACAGTAAAGGCCTGGTCACACAGGGCGCTTTGTAACGCAACGTTAGGCGTTCCTATACCCTCGCGTTGCAGCGATACAGTTGTATAATGCAACAGTGCATCATCCCCACCACACACACGGCGTTAACCCTAGAGAGATAGGTGTGAGTAAATCTTGCTCACTAGGAGAAGCATCCGTTGGTTTTCCCTAGACCCAAGGGGTGTGGCTCTTGCTTTTCCCCTCCTGTTCACTCAGTAGGCAGTTGCAGGTTGGCCAGTCAGTGTGAAGGCCGCCCTTGTGGATTGTCTCACAATGTTAGTACAAAAACATTGTGAGTCAATTTTACTCACCCCTACCTTCTAATGCTTTATTTAGTTGTAATAAGGTGACCCTAATGAATAAAAGAAGTATTTTTTCAAATGTTACAAATAAAAAGTTTATAAACAGAAGTAAGATGATGTCATTAATCCTGACTCTTCCCACTATTACGACAGAAGGGCATATTGGCGAGTTTTTCTTCACATGAGTAAAATCTACTCACCCCTATCTTTAATAGCTTTGTGAAGAGCCCTATCTTTCTAGGGTTAAGACTCAGCAATACTTTCAGCAACGCGATGTCAGCCGTAGGGGTTGTAAAAAAATCACAAAAAAACGCGAGCTGAGGGTGTTACACCTCGGTACTTTTCCATTTTATTTTGAGATGAGTGAGGAAACTGAGGCTCTCATTCAAGAAGTGCGGAAGAGAACGTGCGATATTATGTCGCGGTGTATGTCACTTAGCTATATCGCCGAACATCGGGGAGTGCTTGTGTACCCTGGGTGCTGCGTTATAACGCGTTCTGTGTGACCAGGCCTTTAACCAGTCACCAGGAGTTAGATATTTCAGTCACTGATCAGTTCTTAGCCTACTGTACACTGAAGTACACTAGTCTTCACGGAAGTGATTAATAATCAGGGAGCAAGGGGCGTTCCTCCTTATTGCTCTTTTTTCCTTTTTTTTTGTTGCTATGTTGCTATTAATTCATAATTATCTTGCATTTTCAGATTGTTTGCCATGACACACTTCTGGCCAGATCATGCTAAGCATGTGTTTCCCTGCTTCAATGACCCAGCATTCAAATCCGTGTTCATAATCAGTCTTGTCCGACCTACTGGTTTGGGGTTCAAAGCTATCTCCAACATGAAGCCTGAAGTGAGTATCTGTAGAAGATTATTATTAATAATAATTAGTATTAGTATTAGTATTATTAATAATAATAACAAGAGGTAATGAAGAGTAATATACACAATAGAGTACCTACCTGTAGACGATTATTAGGTACCTACCCTAAAAGCTCGTCGAATTTCAATGTTACACACACTACTACCAGCCAATAGCTAATGTGCCGGTAACACGAGTACTTATCATCCCAGTTCTGTTTTCAACCGTTTGGAGATCTTTCTGGAGTGAATAGTTTGCGAAGGCCTTACTGATATTCGAAATTAAGATAGTTATTACCTCCAATATTACTTTGATTATGTTTGCGTTTGGTGTACTGAATTTTTTGGTTTGCTTTATGGCAACCCTGCTCTTAAAATTGTAGGTATTCTTGAATTGACTCAGGGTATACTGTTGCTTTAGTTCTACACAGGGTTACTTTGATCCAATATACTTGAAGCCAGTTACAACTCATTCGAGTCTGAAATGAAATAGGTAGTTAACCAACCAAAACTTAATCTAAGGGCATGATTACCTAGGACATGGTCAGGAACTTCCTCCCTATTTCCCTTCCTCACGTCATAGGGGGTGCTGTCATCGACCCAAAATATCCTCAAAAACGCCTGAATCTCGGTTGTTAAAGAGTTTATAGGAACTCTTATTATAAACCTTATTACTACTTCGTGGTAATAGATGGAAAAAAGGAAAACCGTCCCTTCCATTTGAGCCCCATTTGAGAAACCCCTAACCATTAAATTTGAGCATAGACAAGTGTTTTAAACCTTCCGTCAACAATCGATCAATTCAATATCTGTTTTCGGCATTCTTTCTATTATTTGATTCTGAAGAGCCGTCAGCTATTGAAATGTCAAATTCCAAATTTCAAAATTCCAAATTTTAGGGATTTAAAATTTGGATACCGTCCGTTGGAAAAAGAAGGCAGAGATTGGAAAAAGAAGAATTACGAAAACAGAAATAATTTTGGTTAATTATTGGCTGAGAAAACGTTGAAAATATACGTCATTAGTCGGTACTTTGTCTGTATTTTCAGAAAAGGATTTCGGATTATCCCAGCGAGAAACTTACAACCATCTACTTCATGGCTACCCCACCACTGCAGGTGATGTCATTGACGATGATCATCGGGAATCTGGTTACTTCTGACCCCAGCCAAGCCAAACTTGGCTACACTGTATCTGTGTCCTGTAGAGAAGAACTTATCAACCGTACCAAAGAAGTACAGGACATGATTTGCTCTATTATGGGAGTCATTGGAAAGTTCATACGAACTCAATTCAATCTAACTAAAATAGGTAGGAAGTAAATTTTTAGTGAAATAAAACTGTTTTAGTATAACTGTAACGAAATTTAGCAGCGAGGGAAATGATTTAATAATTCTTTCCCACTCCTGATTTTTCCTCAGTTTCACTTATCTCTTGTTTTGTGAATATACTAGTTTTTGGTAAATTTTCTTAGGCAACCGTCTTGATTGACACGGGTTGCTGAGGTAATTTGCTTCTTCCTGATGCCAGTCACAAATATCCGTGATCGTGATGGTCATAACTCACAAGTGTTACATGCTGAGGCGTTTCGTCTGATTAACTTTTACATTCAATCGAATATTTGTCTACATACTATGTTCCTACTCTATTTCAGATGTTGTGGCTCTACCCATTCCAAATTTCCCCCCGTACTGCATGGGAAATCCTGGAGTGATCGTATTTAATGAACATGAAATCTGTTCTGTTAGTGACAAAACTGCTATCTACTACACGAGAGTCGTCAGGAAGATGATTCACGAAGTTATGCACATGTGGATGGGGAACATGAGTAAGTGCAAACAACTTGAATTGATATTCTCCACCTATCAGTCAGTCACCATAACTGATCAAACGCAGGCTGAGGTGCTGAAGAGGAGAACTTCGTTCTAAACTGCTGCCAGGCCTAGTGACCTGATTCGCTAAAATTCTCGCATTTTTCTTGGATATAGGAGTAGAATTTTCTGTCTTCCGTAGAAAAGGGAAGCAGAAAGCTCCTTTACAACTTCAATCTCAGGCCTCTTAGTTGGGTCTTGGATTTATTATTTTCCTGACACTGTAGATAGTGGTCGATTGACGGGAGAGCAAACACGTAGGTCTCGCTATATCGCTGCAATGTTTCAGTGATTCCCTCGGGTCCTTAGCTCATAAGTGGTATCGTCGACATTGTGACTGGGCTTCTCATTCGTTCTGTCCACAAACCCAGATCCGTCCAATCGGAAATTACGAGCAGCTGGGCGAAGTTTCCTTATTTCCATCTCTCCCTAGTAGTTTTTCGAAGCTTGTTTGCTTCTCTACTTTCCTATTGGTACACGCAGATGCGCTACCCCCAGGGATGATTGTTTTCTGCACCTTTTCCCTATACATATTTATCATATATGCTGGCGTATCTGCTCTCTTTTTGTTTTTATTTCTTATAGATAATTTGTTTTTAGATAAACCATGTCGTTTTCAAACTAGGCAGAGTTGTTCACAAAAAACTCCTCCCGGGTTAGTGTTTAAAGGTGTTTTTCGGGAATATCCCCGAGTCAGTTGATGATTTCCAGACAAAAAAACTTCATAGTATTTATAGAGTATTCTGCGTCAAATTAAATTCTGTGGAATTTGAACCCCTTTTTTCATTTTTTAATGGAAGAAATGGGTTTTATTCTGTTTCACAGTAAATTCATCCTAAATTGACTTAGTTAATATTTGCTCAAATTTTTAAAGTAGTCCTGGACATAGTCCCGTATTAATTTCGTCGCAATCAAATCTGTTATACCGGTGCGGATTGCGCGAACTGTTGAACTCAACAACATCAATTTTGATTTCGATTTAGGTCTGTTCCAACATCGGGGGTGCAAGTGCAATTCGAATATTTTAGCTGCGCATGAACCTTCTACGCACACTCTTATCGATAGGAGTTTGGGCAGAAGGTTCTGATCGCTCGAAGATTTATACTTTTTACACCTCATATTCATATACAGTAGAACCTAGAATAAATTCGTAACGCAACTTTTGTGACACCTCTACTTGTAATCTCGCTTATCGGAACATTTCGTAACGCATTTTTGGGACTTTTACACTTCTTACACCTCATACGTATGTACAGTAGAACCTAGTATAAATTCGTAACGCAACTTTTGTGACACCTTTATACTTCTAACCTCGCTTATCGTAGTCTGTCGACTACAAAAAATGAACGACCCATAATCCATGGAGTCCTCTTGACATGATTTGTCTAGGTCTCAGTTCAAGGATGAGAGCATTTTGCAGCAAATTGTACCTACCTGTTAGTTTACCTAGTAGTGTGTGGTTACACGACGAAATTTCATTCATTTTCCCCACAGTTAAAAAATGATGGTCCCACATGAACATTTCGTCGTCAACCAGGTGCGTTCAGCCAGGTGTTACTTATATATTGTTGAACCCCGGGAAAAGTTCTTGAGGTTACTCTTAATCGTTTTACACATCAGTGACAGGTCATACAACACGAACATACACACGTCGCTGACCTTTTTACCTTCGGATACTGCAACGCAACTGATTCTTCGACTTTTTTTGCGGTAGTGAAAAATTAAAAGTTCAGTGAAATTTCTTGAACAATCACCACTCAAAAATCCGATCGATTTTTATTGTTAACAAATAATACCTAGACTAGTACAATCTGCTGTTGGCTTTTGAAGAATAACTGGCGACTTCTAATCGTGAAACATGACGACCTACTTCAACTACCCTCCACAAGCTCTGCAGGACGAACTGAAAAAAATTGCTAAAGCTATCGTCGAACCGGGTAAAGGCATTCTGGCGGCTGACGAATCAGTAAGCACATGCGGGAAACGACTGCAAGAGATTGGAGTTGAAAATACTGAGGAGAATAGACGTCGTTACAGGCAGGTTCTGTTCACTACAGACTCGTGTATCGGAGACAACATTTCGGGGGTCATCCTTTTCCACGAAACGCTTTGTCAAGTGAGCTTATTTTACCTATCACTTTTCTGATCTTCAGATATTGCTATCTCAAATTTTATCATTGAAAGAAAGCGAAATCCGGGGAGAAAAAAAAAACAGGGAAGAGGGTTTGAACTGTAGTTCACAGTTCTCCCACTGAGCTACAAGTTCTCTTGGGAGAGGCATGCCAGAGGAAATCCCTGGCAAATCCCATCCCGACATATCTCCCATTCTAATCTTATTTTTGAACTTTGGAAGGAACCCGAATCGTTTGGAATGTTCAAGAGAAATAGAAGAAGATTAGAGGGCTTGAACCTGATAAATTTCTCAGACAGAACAAGCTCTGCCATTGAGCTTCACTTTGAGGGAAGCGGCCCAGCTTGGATCAAACACTTTTAGCATCATCTTTTTGGGAACCGCTCCCAGTCGGGTGGAATCAATGGTGCTCCAGAATCTATTTTTGAAAAAATTGCCGGAAATGCTTAATTATAGTAGGTACTGCATGATTGGAACGTAGGCGTGTGCATTAGTACCTTTGTGGTATTTACTCGTACATGCCCCGCGGAATAGAGACTGGTGTGGGACTGAAATGTGAAAACTGTTTAATGTAGCTGTGAAAACTGTTTTATGTTAATTGGGGATGTTGCTGTGAAAAAAATAACAAGTACTCCAAAAATTCGTTCTATGTAATATAGAGATCACGACGTTTTCCCAACATGCCCTAAAATGCCCAACAATTTCCCTATTTTCGATTGGTTTCAGTATCATTCCTCAGGAATTCCACAAAGAATATGCATTGTAAAAATTTAACCAAGTAAATTGCAGTTGAATCTAAATCAAGTTGCAATTAAATTTGTTGTGTGCAATTTTCTGCTTTTAGCATGGAACATGTTTTAGCCATCACCTAACTCGTGAAAACCGTCCGTCCGTTACGTTCTCTATTTTCTTATGCTTTTCACGTACAACCAATCGGTGCTAGGGAAATATAACTTCCTCATTTTCTACCCCACAAAAATCGTTCATCACTCGTTGGAAAGCTGTGAATTTATTACACATCACACTACATCTCATGCTGCCAATTTTCCCCTCTTTCCACATCCTTCAGAGAACTACTGGTACATAGGTAAACAAACAAAGTTGGTTGGAGTTTTCAGTTTGGCATTATGATAGGTAGGTACCATCATATGAAGCACATATATTATGAAGCACGCTAGTAGAAGCATGTTCCACGTTTTTTAATTTTAGCCGGTAGGGCTTTAGTTGAACTAACCGGGGGTGCAGGGGGCTCCCCTTTGCTTTGATACTGTCGGTTAGTACTTGAGTGATCGTCACTCAGTAGAATAAAAGTTCCAGGCAGGCAGCGAGAGTTAATGAACAAAAAGAATCATTCAATTCAATTTCAACGAATCATTTTAAACAATGTTTATCGATTTTTGAACCACCTACAAAATAAACATGTTGATTCATTTTCCTCCCGAAAAATTGTAACGATGATCAAAACAATTTTTAATGGTTGCTGATGGTTACAGAGGGCTGACGATGGTACTCCATTTTTGGAGCTCTTGAAACAGAAAGGAATCATTCCTGGTATAAAAGTCGATAGAGGTGTGGTACCATTGTTTGGATCAGAAGATGAATGCACTACTCAAGGGTTGGACGATCTAGCAGAAAGGTGCGCTGGATACAAGAAGGAAGGATGTCACTTCACCAAGTGGCGATGCGTCCTGAAAATTGGCAAGAATACTCCTTCCTACCAGGCCATCATGGAAAACGCTAATGTGCTAGCCAGGTATGCTTCTATCGTTCAGTCCCAAAGGATGGTCCCCATCGTGGAGCCAGAAGTTTTACCTGACGGATCCCACGACCTCGATCGAGCGCAGAAAGTGACTGAGACTGTACTGGCAGCTACTTACAAAGCGCTCAGTGACCACCACGTATTTCTGGAAGGCACTCTCCTCAAGCCAAACATGGTAACTGCTGGGATGCAGTGCCCCATAAAATATTCACCTGATGAAATAGCCGAAGCAACCGTCACCGCGTTCCAACGCACTATCCCGCCTGCGGTGGCTGGTGTCACATTTTTGTCTGGTGGTCAGTCCGAAGAGGAAGCCTCTGTTCACTTAGATGCAATCAACAAGTTCGTCGGACGAAAACCATGGCCACTGACGTTTTCGTATGGGAGAGCTTTGCAGGCTTCAGTGATTAGAGCCTGGGCTGGTAAAGACGAGAATGTTAAAGCGGCTCAAGATGAACTCATCCAAAGAGCGAAAGCTAATGGTCTTGCGGCTTTGGGAAAATACAAAGCTGGCACAGTCCGGGGAGCTGCAGCTGATGCAGAACTTTTCGTCAAAAATCATGCCTACTAACCAATTCTCCTTCCTCAATTCGTCCCTTGAAAATTATACAATTCATTTGTTTCAAGAATACCTATATGTACATAGGTGCTAGTATTTTATTAACTTTTGGAAGCTAGATTAGTTATTGAACTTCTTCCGAGAATAAAATCATGTGGTCTCCACCACCGTCGTGTTATTTGGATTGTCGCCTCATGCCTCCCCCATCTGGCTCTTCTACTCTTATTTATTTGATCCCGAAGCTTTAGCTAATATTCGGAAGTAATAATTGTTCCTGTCATTAGGTACTACTCTGAATCTTACGTCTGCTAGGGTGGGTCGTATAGTCCCAATGTGGCATTCATATGAATATTGCGAGATCCCAATAAGTTTTGTTTTCTTTACCTCTGGCGTATTTTTGTACCTAGATCGTGAAACATTTCTTTTGTTACTGTACTTGAGTGGTGTCAAGCCTGGAAAGGTCTCTTCGTATCCAGATTGGACAAGAAGTCCTACTTCTCCTTTAACGATAGGAATTTCTTGAACTAGACTTCCTTACTAACATTTTTGCCTGCGGGTCTAGGCGAACATGAGGATAGTGCACATAAAATTAGATTAAGTATTTCAGAGACTTTTTGGACTTGATCTTGAAGACCTAGTACGTAAAGCAGGCTAGGGCAGACTAGAGACGTGACTATTGTGCGAGTATTATTCATTCCATCTGCATTTTTGGATTTTTGTAAGGCTATACTAGGGTCACTCCTCCGACTAGGTTGGCTGAAAGTAGAAACATATACGTAATTATTGTGTCAAGTGGATTGGCGCATATTGATTTGTCGACCTGTGGGTACAGCAGCTGTTTGATCAAGTAGGTATACCTGGTTTTGTTCAATTCAGACAAAGGTCAAAAATTTGAACTGAAAGTTGAAATCCTCTCGTGAAGAATATTATTGGTTGTGGATCCTGAAACTCATCTTCATTAGCAACGATTGTATATTAGGAGCAAAACCATAAGTTGACGGTTGATGAAGAAATCACCTAGGTACCTTGAACCTTGAAATCGTAAGTGACATCTCGACTGGTAGTGAGCAGGGTGAGTTGCTTATTTGCGAATAGATAGGGGTATTTTAGAGGGCCTAAAAATTAAATGAATTTTGCAATATTTTAGTTAAAATACTAACTAAATTAAAGGAAAGTAACTGAAAAGAACCTACAGTGTGGGAGATGAAGGTGATAATTGTATAATATAAGAAAGGAAATGTGAAATAAGTGTAAAGGTCTTCCTGATCTGAAGTTGAAGTGGAAGAAGGGCGCTTTTTCCCCAAGGCCAACTTTTCCAAACCCTCGGTTAAACGGATACTCCGTGTCTGGACCAAAGATTAAATTAATAACTTTTTTCATAGCAACAAAATTGGAGTGAATCAGTCAGCATATCTCTGCAATCAGCTTCAGTATGGATACTATTGCTTTCTCAGAGATATAGAAGGCAGTGAATTACCTCTGTCACAAACCCACCTTTCCTCAAATCCCAAATTTCTATTTTATTTAGCATCAATTTTATGTTAACAGTTTTGTTCATGAACCGATTTTCGTTAACCCCAAGCAATATAGTTAATTAAAAAAAAAAAAAAATGACTAGAATACCTATCATCCATTTTTAATCGTTATATTACTGTTTCAGTGACTAGTGTTTCATGGGAACACTATTGGCTGTATGAAGGAATTGTTGGTTATATGTGCCAAATTCTGGGATCACAGATGTTCCCAAGCTGGTACACAGTAAGCTGTAACTAATTCTTACTACCCTCCTAGTACTGAGCGTAAATCTATTAATAATCCAAAAACTTCATTAGTTATTTGTTGATACCTTTTTTCGTTCGAAAAACTATTCAACTATTCGATTTTAAAAATTATCCTTAGGAATGGATTACGCTTCATTACGATTTACAACCTGCGATGGAGGTGGAACCATGGTTTCCTTCGACCCTGTCAAATGCAATGAATCGCGAAAAACCACCAAATCTGAATTCGTTGGCAGCACAAACTCTTTTTTATGGGAAGGTAAACTATTTACTAAGTTCAAGAATTGATATTACGGGAAATCGCGTTCTCAATAGTTCCCTAAATTTTTCTGAGATACTAATAGTGGTACTTGTTGCAGAGTACTTCATGTTTAAGAATGATGGGGTCAATGGATTTCACAAACTTCAGGTCGGTACAACGTGTCCTAAACTTCTCTTTCTTCAGAATGGGGAATTCCGATGTGTCGGAATTTTGCATTTTTGACTTCAAATTCGGCTTCAGCACCCTTGAAAACCCCTAAGTTCTAATTTTCAACTCGAAATGTTCATTAGGTTGGCTGTAAAACGGGTGAGAAGATCACGCGTGACGTCATCTGTATCTTTTTTATGGCACTCGTTTTCGCTCCCTTCCAAACATCGGATACCCCACGAATATCACCTTTTTGGAAAGCTCTCACTGAGATCTTTCAGTTTAACGTATAAAATGGAACAGCCGGAATTGCCCATTGCTAGTTTGGAACTCATGTTATTTTAAACGAGAACGCACTTATGTAAATAAAGAAAAAAGCTCGGGGAATGATTTTGCCGTCAACTAACTTGATTAGGTTTGTTCCTCCCTCTGGATTGAGGACCTACGAGTATACTCTCTGCATACTGTTGAGAAGGCTCTTTGTGGCAGCATGTTCGACTATGTTTAGAGTGTAGTGCATGCTGTCAGTGGACCTTCCCTGCGTTGCAGTATCACTGGGTAGGATCCGCAATAAAAAAGGAACTTCCACAAACAATTGGTGTTGACCCTCAAGGAACTCGCTGAATATAATTCAATATGGGGAGAGGATTTAGGGAACATGCCTTCATTGGTCATCATTCATCAATGACAACAAAATGTTGAGTTCAACCAAAATAAGACTTTCAGATTATAGAAACAAAGGGTGGAAACGAGTTCCCATAGCGAATAAGCCATCTGACACCTCCCCATCTGAGCCTGCCGACCATATAGGTAAGAGTAGGATAGAGTTAGTGCGGAAAAGTGTGTGTGGAAAATGGTGGCGCCTTGGGCTCCTGCCAGGTATGAGGGCACTCTCTAGGAGAAGAGACCTACTTAAAACAAACGCTGCACTTGAATGATTTCAATGCCCTAGCCACATAACTCACAATATATTATGAGTAAAATGTCACCTTCGAAAGAAGCCCATAGCTGTAGCGTTGCTCTTGCTGATTGGCTCCTTAGGAGCTCGTGCAAGGCATCATGGGTACCTTCGTGCAGAGATGTAAGGTGGACAGTTCTTGGCTCCCCTTGCCCTCAGCACTCCCAATACTACTCGAGGTGCAGGCCAAATACAAGTCTTCTGCAAAAAAGACTAGCGGCTTCGTAGGGCTTTCAAACCCTGCTAGAAGCTTCTCCATGTTCTTGAAACGTAGTCTGGTGATGAAAAATTATAGAACACCTAATTCATACTGATGGAGTGATTTACTTGTGTTGATTGTGATGGACCATCAATTCTTGATGAAAGAGGGTGAGAGTACAATTCTGCTATAGCCTATAACCTGCCCATGAACTTACCCTTCATTTTGCAAAAAATCCCATGAAAATCAGTGTTACCGATCGAGGATGATAGAGTCACAGGAATAAACTTACTTAGCGAATAGATGGATACAGTGCCAGTTGTAGCGACTATGAATTTGCACCGGTAGGTATCTACCTGAAAACAGTCGAAACCCCATAACTCACTAGTCATTGACTATGGTCAATCTAGATCATAGATGGCAGGTATCGAACAAATGCTGTCACTGTCCCACAACTCCCATACCTCACATGCCATGAGTCCAAATCGCTCAAATATGGATGGTATTTTTTAATTATTACCCTATCCATCCTTGGATTACACCTAGGTACTCATGACAAACGTTTGATTTCAGGTTCCAGATGACCCAGTTCTTTTCACACAAAGGAGACATTTCTAGGAAAAAACTACTTTATGAGAATGTGGACTCAGTATTAGAGACAAAGAGGTTAGAAAATATGATTTTCAGCTGGCAAGATACGGAATCATTCCCACTTGTAACTGTGGTGGTAAATGGCACAGGAAAAGTCAGTCTAGAACAGAAGCCTTTTGGTCGCAAATCTACTCATAAAACAGAAGACCAATCTTCTACTTCTTCCAAGTGAGTAGGTAATTAATTTTTGTCAATCTGGTGATTTTGGTAGGTATCCATTTCTATTAAGTATCCCTTTGGGGATGTGTGGTTCCTACTTACAAATAATAACGCCATTTGCAGCCTTATGATGATCCCCATGTTGTACTTCGAATTGGAGGATCCAAAAAGAATAAAAACTATATGGTTCGAAGAAGAAGGGCATCCAAGTAATTTGCTTCCTACCTATGTGTAACCCATTTAGGTTTGCCGATGGTGCAGAAATCTTTACTCACCTTTATCAATTCGTGGGGTTGGGCATAGTTGAGTGTTTTTTTTTTTTTAGCATGACGGAATTTTTTTCATTCAATAAAGGAGGGAGGTTACAGGAATATCAAAGAACGTTAATTTATTATTACTAATTTGACACCTTGACAGCACACATTATACCTAATTACTAAATTACCTACCGTTATAACAAATATGAGTGGAACTACAGTCAGTCGTATACCTAGTCAACTAGTTTGGTAATAATTTTAAAAATCGACTAGATAGGTTGCTTGTTTGAACTCGTTGTTTTTATTGCATTCAGTTCTACTACAAACTGTGCTGAGACCATTTAAACTGAATTGGCATCAGAGTGGATATTACCGTGTAAATTACACTAAGGACATGTGGGCCCATTTCGCTTCTGTTATAAATGAAGAAGAAAAGGTAGGAATTGCATTTTTATTGCGTGCCTACCTACTTCTCAAATAAGCATCTTTACTTTTGTAATGATACCTCCAATCTACCTACGTTTCAGCATTGTGAGCTGGGAGGACAGGACTTCTTCCTGAATAATAACAATATGTCAAAACTAGGCAGTAAAGGTACCTACCAGTACATCAGTATTCCAGTGATTTCATTTGTGCATCCGAATTTGGTGGTTGTGTTTATCGGTTCAATAACAGGAAGCTACTAAATATTTCCTTTTCACCTTTCCTACTGTTCTGTGATCTGCTACAGACACTGGACACGGAGGATAAAGCTAACCTGATTGATGATGCTTTTGCACTTGCTGAGTATGGTCATCTCCATCATGGTGTTCCACTCAGCCTTGTGGTCTACCTCAGGTCTGGGAATGAGACCCACCCTCTTCCGTGGTTGATAGCTACGAAGCACCTGGAAAGAATTTACCATCGTACACTCAACACTCAAATTACATACCTCTTGGAAGCAAGTTGATACTTATTGTGATATTAGTAGGTACTTTAACCATGTTACGATGATTCCCCGCTATGTCATTACGGACGCTTCACATTGTTTTATGATATGACTCATAATCATGTGCCAAATATTTATGCTTAAAGCATTACCTACCTCCTTTTTGTTTAAGTTAAATAAAACTTCTATGCGGCTCACCCACATATCAGTTTTCAGCTTCCATTGATCAAGACTTCAAAACCAAATCGTGGGTTGTATTCAGTTAAACCTTGGCAGAATGCAATATGACCTGGTATGCTTCACACCTGTTATCGTGTTTTGTATAGCATGGTCACATTAGATTCAATGCTTTCCTTTGGAAGCTGGAAGCATTATTTCACTGAGCAAGTACATTACCGACTGAACTGGGATGCTCCTCTTAGTTATTAAATATTATTAGCATAACTGAGTCTCAAAAATAATATACCCAAAAAATAGCATATGCCACGGAAGTCTTGTTATGTTATCAATGTTGTTAGTTCCTTTTAGATTTAATTTAAAACATAGAAATCTGGTAGTATCATCTCACGAATGACACCAATTATGATCCAAATAATCCAATATCCATATAACGATGTTCGCCCTTACACAAGACAGATAACAAGAACGAACTTGAGGTTAACCTCTTCCGAATTCTTCCTGTAGATGTTGGTGAAGATGCTAATCCAAAGTTACCTCGAAAGTGAATCTATCTGGACACTCGCGAAGCAGCCTATCCCAGATGTGATCAGAAAATTGGCCATAATAAATTTAGGAGGAACATTCTTGAATGAAGATATTATTGAGAGACTAAAATACGTCTTGAATAGTTTCCTAGAAGAGGACACCATCTCGATGGAGTTGAAAAAAGCAACATTTGCTCATGGTCAGTTCCAGTTTCCCTAAAATATTTCACTAATTTGAAAAAATAATATTAGTATTATTGAATGTGTTAATAGCAATGACCGTAGGCCATACAATGTTTATCGAATACCTACATCCTCATGGCCACTCGTCGAACATTCTGCTGATGAAAAATTGTGTTTGGATCGAGCCAGGCAGTGCTAGAACGAGAGAGATTATTTGAGATAATAATAATTTTCAGTTAAATCCCAGCTTTAAACTCTAGCATCCATCTAGTGTATTGTGTGATTCACAGTTCTTAAAGGAGAGGATGTGGATGATGAACTGTTTGAAACTCTCCTCAGTCGTTTCAAGGAGGAGAATAATATTTTCAAGAAGTGGATGTTTTGGACAGCTCTGGTTGGAGTGCAGAGTGAACAACATATAGCAACGTGAGTTTCCTTTCGCCCCTTTTACCTATGAATATACCTACTTTTTTCTAAAGAACCTAAATAAATATTTTTTGTAGGTTATGGGAAATAGCCAATGGACCTGAAGAAGAGGAAGATGGAGGACGGTTGAACCAGCTTTTAAGGCTCAGAATTTTATCTACAAATCCAATGTCTCATTCATATTTCTGGCCCTATATCATGTAAGTGACAAGTACTTATAATTGAGGAATAAACAGGTTTGTGAAGTTCATTTATAATTATCCAGGGTTAGTTCTATTGCCCCGCAACCTTCTACTGTTGTGAAAAGGAATTTGGCCTCCAGCCGTGGACGCTTGTAGCCATGATTTGCGTTACTCTGTGCTCGTAGGCATGAGAGAAACTGTTGCCAACCAAGCCAAGCGTCTGGCCCCTGATCAGTAGATTTTCAAAACATTCACTCAGTTCAGTGATCTGATGTTTACTAATACATAGGGGGTAGGGTTTTCTCTCAAGAAGATCCAGGCTACTCATCTATGCAGAAGTTAGTATGAGTATGTACACATGCTATGCATGAACTGCAGGGTCTTGAAGATCAGGGGCTAGGCGCGCCAAAAAATAGCTGAGTGAATTCACAGCTGGAAGATGGTGAGATTGAAGTACGAAAAGGTAAAATCTATATCTCTACTTAGCCAGGCTAACCTTATCCGGAGAACAGATGACCAGGATGTCCGGCTTCAGAGAAGGCTGTGGCGGTTGAGAATTGGCAATGTAGAGAATGTCGCCGTTCAGGCCATCCAAAAGCTCAGAAACGAAAAATGTAGGTGACCATTTATATTTTGGTCTAAAATGTTTTCGATTTCATTGATGGATACAGTGCTGCTCTACATGTAGTAATGAGAAGCCAAAATGAATAAATTCTTTGAAAATGCATTAATGGATTGTAACTAATAACCAACGAGTTGCCAGAATTTCACCAACAATATACTTGGGGGAACACGCTCGATTTGACATCTGTTCAAGAGGGGTACCTATGCATTCCAGTGAGTAAATGCTCAACTTCGAGCTGCTCCCACATTCTCGATCTAGTGAAACTACACTAATTTGACAAGGCTTTTCTGGCTGGATGATCCCCCCAAACTGCCATCCAGCCAGAAGGCTTGTCAAATTAGTGTAGTTTCACCAGATCTCATTCTCAAATGTGGGGGCTGCTCGAAGTACAGCATTTGCTCACCAGAGTGCGTAGGTACCCCTCTTGAACAGATGTCCAATCAAGGACATCCCCAGCACTCCCTGAAGAATGTAAGGGAATAATGATAAGGGTTGCAAATGTCCTTGAAATTTCTGGATGTGACTTTGCTGGACCATTTTACTGCAGAGAGGGCAAAGTGTGGGTGCTCATCTTCACATGCACTGTCTATAGGGCAGTAAGTTTCAACCTAGTGACATCGCTGTCAACCGATGGTTTCTTGTTGGCCTTCAGAAGGTTTGTGGCGTGCCAAGGTTGGCCCAAGATCATGTTCAGCAACAATGGCACTAATTTTCGAGAGATGAGTAAAATTCTTGGAACAGTTGACTGAAACAGGATTGAAAACCTGACGTCAGTTGAACAGATTGAGTGGAGGGTTTCACCACTATCAGGTTTCTGGGAGAGGAAGGTGGGCCTCATGAAGAATCTGCTTCGCAAGACCCTGGGGAACAGTACTTTGACTCATGAAGAGCTCTGACAGAGTTCTGACTGATTGTGAGGCCCTCGTGAATTCTCGCCCAATCACCTATGACTCTGAAGACCCTAAGGACTGATGTTTTTGCAGGAGATACCTGAAAATGGACCTACCTACTTTTCTCAAGTTCCCACGTTTCATGAGTTTTTTCTTAACGTTTTTACTATTACGTTTTTGCAGGGACAAATGGACGACCTACTGTAGATTGTCCAATCAAGACAGGGACAATATAAAGGGCATCCTTCTAAACCTCATCGAATTTTCTAGAAATTTGGAATTTTTGCAACAAGTGAGTGTCCACTATCAACCTGCGTTGACTATTTGTCAAATTCTATCAACTTAATCGCAGGGCTTCCCAAACTGTGGTCCGCAGACCCCCTAGCAACACACCCCGCGATCAGTACAATGACCAGCATTTTTGGATGACCAGACTAGGGATCTGCTTTCAAAAATGCAGGGTTCTCCATAAATTGTTTTTGGGTGATGTTAAATGGCTCCTTGATCACATCTTTGAATATGATGAAGGTCATAATAACGTTGTGATAACAATTACGACAATTACGACCGTAATCACAGGAAAGTTTTTGATTAAAATTGTAATCACAGAAAAAATTTGTGTTTACGAGTGAAATCGTAATCAAAACTGTGATTACGAATGTAATCGTCATCAAAATTGTGATTGCGAGTGTAATTGTAATCACAATGGCAGTCCCTGGGATTGTAATCGTTATCACACTTCAAGCGCTAGTGATTATAATAGTAGGTAATCGTTAACATGATTACGATTATGCCCAACACTGGATTCAGGGTGGACTTTTTAATCATCCCCATGTTCCCTCCATTTCGAAGATAGAGGCATAGAGAGTAGAAAGAGTCATAATAATAATAATCCTCATCTGTTGAATCACCTCTGAGGCTAGGTAGGATAGGCATGGGGTATCCCACGATTTCAGTGTTCCATGGTGTTTACAGATCAGTGAATATGGCGAAGCGAACGAAGACCTTGACGTGCAATTGTATGCCCTCAAAGTGAAAGCTGACTGTGAAAGGTGGAACGCTCACAATTACATGCAATTTGTTGAAGAATGGCTGCATTTGTTTATTATGAACAATACCTGAAGTCACCTGCTTCAATTGCTGTGACATCGTTGGGCTCTTGAGCACTCAGCAAAGGAAATCAATATTCATGTAAATTCAATATCTTTGTTAATTTAAATGTGCCCAATTGAATAATCACGTCTTAACCAAATAAAGTTTCATTGCCTACTATCAAAAACTATCTACCAACCTGCATTGTAGTGGTCTCTAACAATAATAATATTGTATCACAATAATATGTATAACAATAATAAATTGTTATTGTGCATCCTTTATCCCATGAAGGAGAAACATATACGCATGATTAGGGTCCTGCTCCAGGACAGAAACGTTGCGTGAATAAAATCATCCTGAACTGAAGTTTTTTTATTTTATATTATTTCCCTCAGGTATTCAACAAGGTACCTTGTTTAGAAAAAATGCTTCAAAGAGTGCCCTATAACATAGTTAACATTTCTCTTTATACCAACGAATAGTCTTTTTGAAGTTTCCAATTTTCAACTGAAGTTCGGGGTAGAGGAAGTACCCCTGAAGTTATGAGCCCAGGAAATCCCTGAAGTTCTGGATGTCTAAAGGTGCGTACACACCAGTACGAGGCAGCGCACGAGCCATTCGAGGCAAAACGTTCGCCTCGTACCTACGTTCGATTTTTTTGGTTTCGAGACGTCCAAGAGCCTCTCGCTCCGCTGGTTTAGTTTACCGTTCCGTAGCAGGCGCAGTGACTCTTTCTGTCTATCCTGGCACGTAAGATATTACGTTATTAATGAAAAAAATCAAAAAATGTCTGGTTCTGGTCTCAAACTCAGAGGCAAGCTACGAAGAAAGGATTCGTAACGTGTATCAACGGTGTTGAAACGCTTGCATATTACGCTTGGGACATTTTATGTCTTTGACCCTGGGCATCGCCAAGTAAATAACGTCCTAAAGAGGCTACATACGAAATTACAGCTTCCTAGAGTGTAAAGTATAGAAATTACCTATTAAAATGATTTTACCACCGCTTCACAAATCAAACTGTTCTCACAACATTCGGATCACCTGCTACGAATCAAATCATCCAAACATCAGCTCAATGAAATCTTCAGAAATTAACAAGCGGTTGCAATCATGTTCACAATATCAATTATTGAGCATGATCACCTGAGTGTACCTACACAATTATTCAAAAATAACTATGCTCATAACTCAGCTTGTTGGCCACGCACTTCGCAGTAGTTATGCTTGGATAAATTGAGAGCTTTCGAACGAATGGTCAACGAACTATGTGGGATGAAAAACGACGAAGTACCATTACCCTAGCAACGACTCGGTTGTGAGCGGAAATCATCAGAAAAGCAACCGTAACGCTTTTTGTTAACTTTTTTTTCGTTTATGTGCCAAAATAGACATAAAATGTCAAAAAGTCCGTATATTCAAAGAAATCGAGACTATTTCCAATTTTGAAGCCAAACAAAAAGGCAGGCCAGGAAGCTGTTTAAAAGTCTGTAGGTATATCGAAAAGTTTCGACTGGCAACTTAACCCTAGAATGGATTCGGTGGGTCAAAATGACACCA
>JAEMON010000002.1:40083908-40096771 GCA_030264115.1 Lygus lineolaris | reverse complement strand
GATCTATTGTTTTTCCCATCAAGGGAGAAATTTCAAAGTTTTGTCCACAAAAAATGCAACGCTCCGGCACTTTCTTAGATTATTTTTGCATAGTTCCAGCATAATATAATAGTACTGTTTCACGTTGTAAGTACCAATAACATGAGTAATGTGGATTAAGAGATTTAACGGTGAACAACAAGATAGTATGAAATTTTGAGTGAAGACTGTACGGAATATTGGTAAGTATAGTTCTGGACGCCCAATCAGAGTAATGGTTCCCTATAATATAAATTCGTTAAGCTTCCATCCCGGACACCTTACCAACAATTTTTCGAGAAAACGTTGACCATAAAATTGGAGTGTCAAATAGTAATTTGGGATTTGAGAAAAGGCAGGCCTTGTGACATAGAGGTCTCCTATGTTTATGATTGAAAGAAAGCATTAGTATCCACAGTGCAGTGGTTCTCAACATTCCCTAGGTCATGCCCCTCTAGCGCCATGAGAGTTGTTTTGAGCCCCCCTCCAGGGCCTGGACGATCCCCTGTGAATGCCATCGCCCTATAGTACCTAATGCAAATTTTGAAGTTGGATCTTTACAAATCAAAGGGTCACAGAAGTACAGCGATTCTGATTCATGTTGCAATTACGCTTTCAAAAGAAGTGAGTAACACGAAAGTGAAAACACTCAATTTTGGGATAAAGACTTGAAAAAATCGATTGAAACAAATTTTAACCTTCGTGATAAAGGGTACTACAGGGAAATTCGTCACTGTGACAAGCACCACATTAGCTGGGTATTGAACTCAGCTGTCACATTGGTCTCATGACGCCTTTCTGTTAATATTTACTGATCCTATGTTATTATTATTATTATATACTATTTCAGTCAGTCTTGCGCTCCCCTAAAGTGCGCTTGCGCCCTGCAGGTTGAGAACCACCGCCATAGCGGGAAGAAGTTATTTGATTGATTCACTCTAATTTTGTTGCCCTAAATGAAACTATTCATGTTCGTAGTAACATAAATGTAAGTAAAGTAATTAAATGATAATTTATTTTGATGAAGTAACGTTTGACTGAAAGTGATCTTGATCATCAAAATCGTACAATCTTAACACTTCTAGGCACTCACACGCTCTACTTAGGGTGTGTCATGCCGTACTGGTATAACCCGCGCTATTTCAACATCCTAAATGAACAGTTGAACTAAAATATTGCTAAAAACATCTCATTTTAAGACCCATCTAAATACCCAATTCAGCTGCTAACATTTCCATAGCAATGTGTATTGGTTTGCAAAAATATCGTTGTTTCATTTTTGCCATCTAAGATATCCATCGAAGATAAATTTCCGTAGCAAGGGTTTGGTTGTAGTAGGAAATCAATATTAAATTGCGTAAGGCTTTCCGGTTTTCGGTTTTTGGGGTCGTTTTTGCCTGATAGGTTCCAGTAAAAGCGTGTCCCACGCTAAAATTGTGTGACGTTTTGTTCAGTCCGAAAAAGTGTAACGAACGTATTATATTTCTGATACTCTTCACGTACAACCAATCGTTGCTAGGGAAATGAAACTTCCTCATTTTCCACCCCATAAGAATCGTTCACCACTCGTTGGAAAGCTCTGAATTTATTACACATCACACCACATCTCATCCTGCCAATTTCCCCCTCCTTCCATGTCCTTCAGAGGACTACTGGTACGTAGGTATACAAACAAAGTTGGTTGGAGTTTTCAGTTTGCCATTATGATAGGTCCTTCAGAGAACTACTGGACTTTTTCATCATGATGCTAAGAGCCCAAATCAGCTGAGCGGCTCCTAATGCCGCTAGACATATCTATGATCTATTGTTTTCCCACCAAGGGAGAAATTTTAACTATTTTTTGCAATTTTAACCCAACTTCAGTAATTTTCAACCCTATAGAATATAATTACAATTATTTGATGGTCCTTCTTATGAAACAGTCTTTTTGCTGATTTGGATCATGCTTGCCTCAATCAAAAAAGGTTATTTTTGGATAGTATAAGTCGGACTTCGGAAAAGTTTTTCAAATTAGGTAACTTTGGTCGTTGATAGTTTTAGCAACGATGACAAAAATAGTGTAGGGATACAAAAATTGAAAATTTGATACCTAGTGAAGAACGTACTATTTACCATTTACAAAAAACCCTGTCCAAATCGGTCCAGTATTTTAGACAGAGAAAATGTACAGACAGATAAATAGAAAAACACTTGACAATCATAATAAGAAATACATACTTTCCAGTTTTAAAGTCCCTACGTTTTCTTATGATTTAGGCAAGCTTCCCTGGCAGCAGCTAAAAAATTGGCCGATACACCAGACAACGATTTGGAAGAGGAATATGATGAAGACATCTATGCAGCACATGCTATGAATCTGACGAGGGAAACTGTGGTTATGTCTCCTGTCTCTCATCCACCCACTCCGCCTGAACCTGAAGCGAAAGAAGAAGAGATGGACGAGGAGCCTCCACACCCACCTATTGTGTTGAGGATATTCAAGGGAACTGCACAACTTGTAGGAGCTGACTCTGAGGCTGTCGAAGAGAAGGAGAAACACGAAAAACACATCAAAAAGGATGGCCGGAGGAGATCCCATGGAAGTGATTCTGGAGATGGCGTCTCCCCCAAGAGGCATAAGGGCCGGTACAAAGAAGTTGTGGAACCCAAACCTCCCACCCCTCCACCACCAATCACGGAAGAACATGAAGAAGAAGAAGAGGAAGAACGTGAACAGGATGAGGAGGAAGATGAACTACCAGTCCCTAAAGAAGTTGGGTTTTCAGGACAGACGTTGGATGAGCAGATGGTTGACGATGGCCCTATTGATGCCACTGTTCAGAAATGTGTGGACAATGTCAACGTGGAACAAACTGTGAGAGGCAATGTGACTGAAGACGACCGCGAACGGTTGTTAAGGGTATTGGAAGATGACGACAATCTCCCTGAAGAGAATCCCTCTGAAATCCACGAAACTCCATCTGAAGAATCTGAAGAACTGATAAAAGAAGAAATCAAGGAAGAAGCTGCAGATGCACCCTCAGGAGGGGAATGGGTGGCGTCTGCCAATTACGTACCACCTCCAGAGATTAAGGAAGAAGATGCTATCACGGCTCCAAAAGTCGAACCGATCGTTTTAAGGAGACCATCTGGTGGAGGTATATCTAGGCCCCCTAAAAAAGGAAGCATTTTCAAATCTCGGGGAGGAGAGAAGAGAAATGCTCGATACATTCACAACTGGTCTGATAAAGACGAAGGTACGTATACCTCATGAGCATGATATCTAACAGACTATGTACATATTTATGTTTACTATCTGTTTATATGTTGGAGACCGTAAACGTAGAAGCTCTGTTAAACTGTTCTATTTCATTACTTTCAGCTTCCCAGAGGTCCAATAAACCGACACCAGCACCCACATCATCAGCTTTCGATGAGACAGATTTTGACAGTGATATACCCGTGTTGACGCGTATCACTCTGAGGGACGGGCAGAAGCAAAGTGAAGAAGACAATTCCATTACTAGCGTAACATGTAGCAAGAAGGCGAAAGAGGTGAGCAGAAATACCTTTCAATTGATGAGTTTTAGTGTTTTATTAAATTTAATAGATCCTGGAATCTAGGATTCTGGCATGGTGTGGATACCAAACGGTAAACTACTGGCTGGTTCATGTGAATGGACCCAAAAACAAATGGATATAACTCAAGATGTATTAGACGTACAAACCTTTTATTTACATTTTCTCTTAGGGAAATTAGTGCTGTTTTAAGTTTTAAAAATTACATCAACCATATGGCGTCCATCTTGTTTTTAGCACGAAGCAAGCCTTTTGAGAAAGTTTTGGTGGACACACTGTAGCCCTCGACGATTGACTCAATTTCGGTTGTTATTCCAGCCTTAGATTCGGTTTGGGGTTTTGAGACATTAATATGCGACTCTAGATATCCCCAAAGGAAGAAGTCACACGACTTCAAGTCAGGAGATCTAGGGCGCCAGTCTTCAAAACGTGATAGAGTCATCCAGGGAACAACTCGCGTACGACGACCATAGCGGGAATGGAGGTTTGAGGAAGGACACGTGATCACCACGTTTTTACTATTGCACAACTACCAACGAATAGGGATGGAAATTCAACTTTGATCGTCCATCGAACTGAACTGCGATTAATTTGCAGGGCCTGGGCTTGTTGGCGCTGGGGAGGGAACGTCTGGGACTCTGGAGAGCAGCTGCCCTTACCCTCTCTACGTTATATGGGGTTGTTATCATCTTTAGAAGGCCTGATGGTTATTCTTCCCAAAGTTTCTTGTTGTTAAAAAAGCTGTGCCATTATTGTTTTCCAATTGGGAATAGCACTACAACTCCTGATGTTGAAGAGGATCCTGGGCGAACACGCAGTGAACCAAACCCCACCGTTCCGTGACTAAATGGCACAATCCGACGGTTCGAATGAGACCTTTTCTGACCCCCTACTACCATCTTGAGCCGAGAAAGAGCCACCTACTTTTGGGTCTTTCCCCTTGAACTACCCTGTACTCGTATACCATAGGGGATTCCTTGTAATATCCACTCAAAACCTCATATCTATGGAATTCCAAGATATTTAGTGTTGTGCCTAAACCACCATCGATGAATGAAGATTTGGCTGGTACCTACTGGGTTTAGGGGTAGAGCAAATAGACACCACAAGCTCTCATCATGTGAGGGTGAGGTAGATCCTAATTGGGTGGGGTTAGACCCATTACAAGTCATCAGTATTCTTTGGAAATTTGTTTTCCGATATACTCTGCCAGAAAATGTAAATACCTAAGCAACTACTTATACTGCAACATTCAAAATGGATGGTTACATTGAAGTCTGTCTACTATTTCTCTATTGAACATCAATCTACATCAATGTTCGGTAACTGAAATTTATAAAAATTGGAAAATAAACGAACTTGTGAAGTTCATTTTTATAATTATTACGGGAAAGGGCTCCTGAGTACGTTCTACATGTAGTATTTCCCCGAAAGATGTTGATAGCTCGTTCAAAGAGACTACGAGTTTTTTTTTTTTAACTTGGACTCCCACCAAAAGGCGAAAAAAGCCTGGTTCTAAAAATCCCCAACAGAGTGCCGGACCCATCGTGTCACCTCATCGACCGAACCTCAGAACACTGTAGGGAACATGATTGTGGCGGCGACTACATTATTGTTTAGGTTAGTTATTCTATAAGATAGACTCTCAAGAACTCAACATCAGTAGCTTTAAGCGGTAAAGATCATTCTACTATTGATTTTACCAAACTTATACGTTCTTTGAACATAATTAACCTGTGTCCTCCGTTGTTCCCAGTATTATACCGTTGTACGGAACGTGAAAAAAGTCCACCAGCTCCAGGAATCTGGCGAATTCCAAGAGTTCAATGACGATGTTGAATATATTCTGGATGCTTTAAAAGACAATAACCCAATTAGTACTCGGTGAGTGTTATGTTAGGATTAATAAATGTAAATAGTTCTTTTGACTGCTTGTTAACTTTATATTAATCGGGAGTTCCTAGGAGGTCCCTCGAGGAGTATGAAGATTCGAATCTAATTTTCTAGCCATTTTGACTTGGGCAAGGAAAGTGGGAGCTCGTATCCCAACATTTTTCTGTATCCCGAATTTTGTGCTGCATCCTAAAGTGACAGTTTTCATCATGGACAAATACTTGAATTCATTCAGTCTCGGTATATTGTCTGCTGAAGACCTCAACATTATTTTTCAAGTGTATGGCGTGAGATAAATGTGCCTCGTTCTTGCTGTGGAAGGTTATACTGCGTTATGACGTGACTGATACGAACTAACTTCACACGGTTTTTGTATCTCGATACGAAATTTCGTAACTGCTTGAGCATGTGCAGATGCTCCTGCTATGTGATACGACAGACCACTATGCGAAGTTTCGTATCTTGAAAGTAATTCTAGGAACACTCTAATATTGGTAGTGTGTGAGTTTAGCATAGGTAAGTGGTATTTGTCAGAAAGTACAACATTGTGGAACTTTTTACGATTTTCAGGTGCCTATCAGCTATTACTCTTGCTTCAAAGTGCATGTCCCCCGAATTCAGAATGCACGTGAGAGCCCATGGCACTGTCACCAAATTCTTCAGAGCTTTACATGATGCCACCAAAGATCAGGTATTTACAGTCTATAAAAATGGTCTAGTGTTTTGTTTGGTGCCTGCCAAGAAAGTATACGCTGAAAACGGTTGCAGATCACGGGTACATCAGTGTCCGTGTAGGTACTAGGGATGGGTATCGACAGGAAAAACATCAATGTTTGACATGGATGTTTTTCCCCAAGCGAAAATCGATGTTTGAAAAACATCGAAGAAAAAACGTTGATGGTTTTTGGCATTCGTTAGCCACATATCTACATTGTAGCCTCCAAGAAAAATATTATAAACTAGAAAGTACCTACATAGTAAATTAGGGACGAATGGTGATACTGATAGCATTTCTGATTTAAGGGGGAAAAGTAAGTCAGTGATTTTTTATGAGAATAGGGCAACTAAACCAAACGGATTCTGGTAGATGAAACAGCATCAGCAAACAGGTGGCATGGATATTATACTATATCCATGATGGTTGTTGATAAGATACCAATGATAATGAATTATTGATTCACTTAATTATTATCCACGTCCCGTGTTATCGTTGGTTTTGTTTTTTGTTAGTTAATTATTAGGATAATCTGAAATATTTGTATTCGAACTTAGTAAGAGTCTTGAAAAATGACCAAGAACTGGGGAAAATCGTTCAATAAAGAAGCATCTGGGTGAAAACATCGATGCATCAAAGAAAAAAGGAAAACTTCGATATCCATCCCTAGTATGTAGTTACCTGTACCTACTATTTTCATGGGCTCCATTATTTTTTCACATTTATTAGTATCCTCATTCTAAGAGCTCACAAAGACGTACACTTTTCATGCCTGCAGCTTTTAAATTTCAATTTATTATAAAAATGAATATTAATTTACTGTTGAGCTGATTCTGATGTATATTCTTGATTGTCTTTCAGCGGTTGGGCATGTGCACGGCGACAGTCATGTTCGTCCTAAGTCAGGATCGTCTGAACATGGACATCGACAGAGACAGTTTGGAGCTTATGTTGAACCTATTGGAGAGTGATGCTTCTCATTCATCCGCCCTGGAGGGTTGTGGTCTCTCAGACTCTGAGCTGACCAAGACCAAGGACAGGGTTCGCTCTCTCTGCCAGGAAATCCAGGAGCAAGGCCACGCCCGGCACCTCAATCTCGACAACATCACGGTAGTTACACAGAATTGACAGATAATATCCTGTTTCTGTTGACACAAATAGACTGGGAGATTGTGTTGTACATGTACATGTCGTCTACATCATGCATGAGAAGGAAATAATACAATTTTGGCATCGTTCCATATGATTTTCACTGAGAATTGATATAGTCTAGTAGGGATGGAAGATCGAATCGGATTTTCAAGCGGATCGATCTTTTCGGTCCGATTAATCGATATTTTAGATCGATCCCAACTTGCGAGAGAATCGTGTGTATCAATCTTTTCATGGGCGATTTTCGATTCAATTCATTGCTTGACATACGCTTTAATTTTTGGGACACCATATTTTTTCTAAGTAATTCTTGTTGCCAAAATATCTTTTATTTTGCTTCAAAAGGGCAATGTATTTATATTTTATTTCAAGCTGTGATAGAGCACATATTATTTGTGTCTGCCGATATGTAACTTCAACGATTTGTGTAGAAATATAACGAGCGAGAACCAATTTCATTTTAATGGAATAAATAACTTCCTATTTGTTTGCAAATATTTGTTTGTTATTTACTACTCAGACAAACAACTCATCCAACCACATTCTTGACCAGCATGAGTAAAGAGAGAAGTCACAGCAGTAATTTAAAAAGCTTGAGCAAAATAGAATCGGAAGATTGATTCACAAATATCGATTCTTTTGAGCCAATTTATCTATCTTTTCTATTCAAAACTTTCAATACATCAATTCTCAAAAATCGATTCTCTCCATTTCGATCTCTATCCCTACAGTCTAGGTACGACGGAATCTTGCATTGGAAAATGCAATTGAGCATGCGTGTAGAATTACTCTGGATCGTGTTAATTAGGTTTCATCAATACGATTGGTTCAATCTGTTTGCACTGATGGATTCTTTAACCTGGTTATGACATTGTTCATCTTCAGGTTTCTGTGTCTTATTGTGTATTTGATGAGGTTTCTGAGCAAGCGCGGCGTTGTTTGTTGATTCGTTCTATCTGTGAAAAGCATCTGCTGATTCTCACATAAACTCCCTATTGTTCCTTCAACATTACTCTATTTCGTTCTTCAAATTTTGAACACACCCAAAAGAAGTGCATTTAGGTAGAATATTCTGTGAGATTGCTTCTCCTGGTTGATTCTTCCAAATCTGCCAAACTGCATACATAGTATTACCAGTTGGAATACTTGAAAATACGTGAATTCATTTTGTTCGGTTTTTGTAATTTATTGTGCACTAATGGATATCCGTTGTTGACAGGTTGGTCAGTTAGCGATGGAAACTCTTCTGAGTCTCACGTGCAAGAGAGCCGGCGAATGGTTCAAGGAGGAACTGAGGGATCTGGGCGGTTTGGAACACATCATCAAAACAATTGTGGAGACGTGCAGGCCAATGGACACTTCAGTGATGATCTGGACTCCCCAGCTTTTGGATCGACTGAAGAAGGCAGATCGATGTCTCAAAGTATTGGAAAACGTAAGCGGTTTTGAGTCAGTCATTACTTCCTTGGTTGATTGAAACATGCTCGATTGACATTTTTGCTACCCATGCTCTCTCTCAACTAGTACCTACTCCTAGGTTCCCGAGCTCCCTGGCCTACTTTAGTTATGAGGGAAGCAGAGTTACTGGCTTATTTGGACCTATTTCTATTTGCTTCTCATTTGTAGCATGGTGCCCCTGTTACTTCTACATGTTATCCTTTTTTACTGCTACAGTTATTCCATGTTGTTACAATGCAAAAATAATTATTTCGTGGTTTTCAATGAAAAATTACCGATTTTATATAATGCTGCACAGGTGCGCTAGACGACTGGCTACTATGACAGAGACTACTGAAGAGGCTTTTGCCTGTACTGATGAGGCTCTGGCCATAGTAGCCAGACGTCCAAAGCACAAGAGTGGCGTCATTTGAAAACAATCGACGTCATTTGAAGGTCATTTGAGCTACTTACCATCCTCTCCAGCTGGTAAATGCAGCCTTCTCTTCTTATTTGAATTATGTTTATCCATTCTGGAAAAAAGCTAAAAACAGAAATCCTTTCGATGTTTTGGCGACAAATGGTTGTATTCGAGAACCCTGGCAGCCAAGGTCATACTGAATTGATAACATCATGGAGGACCTATATTGAAAGTTGGGAAACGAATCCCTCCCTCGCCCTCTGAAGTTGGGCGCATCAGGTATGGGGAGTGACGCACTGTTGGTAGACACCTATCTGGGAAAGAAGGCATACAACACAAATCAAATCAAACAAATCGGTGGTTACATAGTGTCCAGCTCCCAGTTCCTAACTGAGCCTAATCATCAGAACTATGTCATCAAGCAGTTAATTTAAATCTTTCAGATGAATCTATTATTTCCAAAAATGAACATTCCAATAAATTATTAAACTTTTACTTATATATTAATTATCATTTCTTCACAACTTTTCAATTGTTTCACACGTGTATAGAAAATACTGCATGTTGGCTTCCTCAAATCCCAAGGGAAGTAGGTATTTACCTACTCCATTCTTTATAATCCTTACAAACCGGAATGTATTTTCTAAAATACAAATAAAGTTATCAGTAACATAAAGGATATATGTTACTGATCTTATATCTTTATGTTACTGACCTTATATCTTTTTAATAACTGACTCAATAGAAGACTCAATAGAAGCCTCAATAGATTTTAAATAACTGACTATTAGACGCCGTCTTTGTTTTTTTCAAAGGTTCTTTATTTCGGTGACGTTTCCGCCTTCGTTGTGAGGCCCTAATCATACCTTAATATAATGAATGATGGATGGTTTTTTTAATTTAATCTAGTAGAAAAAAACCATCCATCATTCATTATTAAGGTATGATTAGGGCCTCACAATAAAGGCGGAAACGTCACCAAAATAAAAAACCTTTGAAAAAAACAAAAACGGCGTCTATGAGTCAGTTATTAAAAAGGTATAAGAACATCCTATAATTCTACAAGAGCACCAGGAGATCAACCATTTCCAACAATCATCAAACTGTTATCAATAACTTCAGAAAGTTGATGGTAGCACATAACTCCTATCTCGAGTATATACATAGCATCAAGAAGCGCCACTCTGTCGACGATTTCAATTTATTTGGATTAGTCTTCAAAATTATTTCAATATGCGCAACCTTCTTCAACTTTTCAAAATCTCGGCTTTGTATGTTTCCTTAATTACACCAAATCCCCTCCTCCAACCAGTCCTATGCTATCATGATCATAAGGCGTCAACCCTCTCTTTTCGGAAAATCCTTCAAAATTGCTGGTGCAAGACTGTGGAACTCCCTCCCTCTCCATATTCGGTCGGTGCCCTTCCTTGGACAGTTTAGATCCAGACATTCAATTTCTATTTTTTTTAAATCAGAATAGAGCACATTCCAGTACTGGAAGATCCAGTGAGGTAATTTTCTTTACTCGGCAAAACGAGACAAGGAAGATATTCTATGCATCTTTAGTTCTATTGGTTAGTTAGTTTTTGAGAATCCTGAGAATCCCCACTTTAGCTAAGGCACACATTGAGCTGTGTCACGCAGTCCACTCGCACAGCGCAGGCCAGGCAGGTGTGAAGAAAATGCTTTGGATCGCACATTGGGGGGGCTGTTTTATTAAGCAGTCTGACCTGCGAGGGAGCTTTGGCGAATTTCGCGGAAATGCAGAGAGTGGACCGAGCGGGGAGCCGGGTCCCAGAAGCCAGAAGAAGAAGCGGTCAGGGGGGAAAACGAGTGGCTGCGCGGCACAGTTTTTGTGGAATTTCCACAACGCGAGTGCCAGAGGTGCGAGTGTGTCAATATGCGCCCCTCAGTTCCAATGCAGGTGCTATAAGAACTGTGCTATGCTGAGCTGCGCTGCCCTATGTCGTTCGTGTCTCAATGTGCGCCTAGCCTTAACCTCGCGTTTTCGTGCCCAAAAGTTTAGTCAGCTGTTTAGTTTCTAATGCTTCTTCATTGAACTACATTATCGGATTTCAGAGTTGACATTTTGTGCATGGTGTTTTTGAGTACTGAATCCGAATCTGAGGTCGAAAATGCCGTATTCCGACCAATTTCTGTAGCCCATTGACCATTAGGACGAGGCAATATACTATTTGTATAGCGTTGGGTACCTGATCCATTTTGGTTGAACCCAGGGCCCAGGAGGTCTTGTTGGAAAGGTGTACTTATTGACTTAGTATATATGATGATTGTATCAATTAAATTTCCCACCATGCCAACATGTGTTATAAGTTCGGAACACTGTGATTCTCATGAATTCCAGGTTACTCTCCAAAACGAAGAGAACAACAACTATCTATTGACCTACGGTGACGGAATTTTAGTGGACACTGTGGTCCGAGTTTTCCAAGTATGCGACCAACAGTTGATCTACTATCCCACACTCAATGCTAAGGACAAGGAGTCCACTGGAGCAGTGATCAGGGAATGTCTTATCGCCAATCTCAAAGTTCTCATCAACCTCACCCACGACTATGGAAGCAAATGTTAGTTAACTGATATTATTATCATTACATCTTAACACTCAACCTGAGCCAATATATTTCGTTCATTCCAAATTTATTGATTGTATTCCACTTTCCGCAGCTTTCGGTTCAACGTTGGCCGGTAAGAAAGAAGGTGTGATTGAAACTAGTCTCCATATCTTGTTAGAGATTCCAAACTTTGTACCTGAAGAACAGAAGTTCGACGTCACCGTACTAGTAAGTAAACAACTTGAGTTTCTGACTTCCTGATTTACCATTGACCTCTGAGTTCCCCAGTGTTGAAGCATCATTTCCATACCTAGTAGCTATAATAGCTACTAAGTATGGAAATGATGCTTGATTTTTATAATAGTGTATCGCTAGTGTTACTCTACAATATCCAAGAAAGCAACTGAAACTATGCTTTATATGAGATGTAAAATATGGGGACTCCCTCCATTAAAATCCCTGACTTCTTAGGGGGAGCGTCTTACAGCTCACGCCCGGCTCAGTGTCTGTCGTGGACGAGCAGCAGTCTACTTTTCATGATCAGTGGTCAGGATGCCCCCAAAAAAAGTAGCAAGAAAAAAAAAAGTAGCACAAATCTGGGAATAGCATACCACTGGACAGGATAAATAAGAAAAATTAGTCTCATTTGAATCTAAAAATGTAAAATATAATTCCATCTACGCCGGTGTCTCAGCCTCTGATCTCCCCCTTAACTTTCTTGAAAAGCGTAAGTTTATTTTGCGTAGTATTAAAATATTACATTTTCGTGCGCCACAGTGGCGCGTTTGGCGTGCCAAATTAAAAACCCCTCATTTATTTTTCTATTGCGTATTCGGATTCAACATTTCATAGAAAAATGACCTCATACTCGTAAATTTGAGTGCTCAAATACTCTCCGAATTTAAGGAATCGAGTTTTTTGGATGACGTAAACTATCAAGTGACATACATGATTTGAATGTGGGCTTTCACGCTGAATAACGTGGCGATTTAATTTTGTTTATTATTTGTCAAAAAATGGAGCGATTTGAAATTTTGAGACTTGAATCGAAAAATCACCATCACCACGTTATTCAGCTTGAAAAAGTTCCATT
>JAEMON010000002.1:40065042-40075620 GCA_030264115.1 Lygus lineolaris | reverse complement strand
AATTGTAATTAGTAATTGTAATTACTTTTTGCCCAACTCTGACGGAAAGTTCGTATCAGTGGCGTCGTATCGCCGTATATATATTTTACACCCAGGACATTTTGTACATCGTACAATTTTTAGCGAATTTTCGAAGAAAATGAAGCTATTGCAATTGCTGTGTGTGTGTGTGTCACTCCAGACGATATCTGACCGAGGAATCGAGATAAAAATTCCAAAACAATTTTAAAATGTCAATAATATCAAAAGTAAGTATGAGTTCGATGACCAAAATTTTTGGAGTACTCCAAAGGGTCAAATTTTGAAAATTTTAGAGCCAAAAATCGCTTTAAAAAACGTGTTTTTTGAGGTTTTCGGTGTAAAAAAAACATCTTAAACATAGGAACATACGGTATATTCGGAATCAGCGTGAAATTTCCTATAAGAATCACCCACCAAATCGGTTAAAATCATTCTTCGAAAATTCGCTCATCAACTCATGCTGCATGATTGGGATTTTTTTTTTAATGTGGTTATTTTTTCTTCTTTACTCAACAGGCCGGAGCCGGTAGCAGCCGCGGTATCAAAGCAACTGAAAGACTCATCAAACAGCTCTCAGAAATCGATCAAGCCATCGGCGGAGGGGACCAACCACAAGCCTCGTAACCTTCATCCACCACATCATAAATAATTACCTTAGTCGTTCCTTCGGTTTACAAAGAAAGTACCAACTTACCTATTTTAAAATAATCCCTTCATTTTAATTTTCAATATTTTAAACCCATTCGTAAAGTACTTCGAGCAGAAAAATACTCATGCTGTACGATTTCTGGATAAAAATCTCTTAACGTGAACCGGGCCTTTTGATCACAGATTTACGTTCAGTAAATCCGAAAACTCTCAAGTATTGTTCAAATTATTTGTTTTATTGTTTAGTGTACGTTCTAATTGGAAGATATTGGGATGATATTCGTTGAAAATCCTGTACATACTAATTTATTGACAGTTTACGCTCGCTGTTTCTTTTATATGTTTGTAATAAACGATTTTGTGTCGTGGAAATTAAGTCGTATGTATATTTCTCAAATTAGCAGCGTTGCTGTAAATTGCTGTGTGCTTAATCATTCGTTTTGTTTGGTAGAACGGAGTAAGCGGGAAATCGAGGGTGTACTATTTGAATCATAGCTAACTAATATTATCGCGATGGAATAGACTTGCTAGCAGGAACTCGGATTCTTCCATAGGGAAAGTTTAATTTTTTACCCAAATCTCATTTGCTCCTGATGGTCGAAATTGTCCAACATTAACAAGGGCGTTATTTCGAGTTCTTAGTTGCTACACGAACTACTTATCCACTGATGAATACCTACGACGTGATAGTTTTATAAGTGTATTTGAATCTTAGAAGTCGATTTTTTAAGGCTTTTGATTCCCTGTCGTGAGCCACTTGGAGAACGACTAATACTCGTAAGTTGAGGCTCTAGCTTTTTTTTTTTTTTTTTGTCTAGCAGTTCAGTGCTGCGTTTCTAAGCTCCGGTACGGAAATGCAGGATTTGACTGTTTCTTTCGGTGTAGGATTGAATGAAATGCGATACGTTTGGTTCAATGTCTTGTTGAGGCCTCTGCGTTATATCGAATAAAATAAAATCTCGTTCACGTTTTTCTTGAGACAGAGCGCTTGCTGTACTTTTGGATGGGAGAACTCATGAGGTCTCATTCATATATCGCTTGAGTCTTATTAGGCTACCTGCTACGCGAGACACTTCCCGCAGGCCAAAAAAGACCACCCCTTGAAGGATGACTTGAATTGTAGGTTCGTGAAGTGTCTCGAAGCCGTCTCGTGCATTTAGTCAGTACAAATAACAAACAAAAAAAAAGATCGCGGCAATAATATCTATCCAACTAAAAAACTTATTGTCAACTAAGAGCACGGAATTTACCAGTTACAAAGGCTCTCCCCAGGCAAAGGGCTTCTCTAACTCTGCTACCTTGAGATGTTAAGTTCCAAGTTACACTGGGGGTTGGATGATGGGAAATGGATATTATTACTAGGCTGTTGCAACTCGAAAAATTCATAGTGTAGACGAAATGAGCTTGCGGGAATCAACTTGCCACACTGTGTATCCCTACTCAATGCAGTATTGAAAATTGATGTTCTCAGGCCTTCCGTAACCGTTTTCATGTTCCTCATAGTCTGATAAAATTGCGGATGTTTCAGAGCCACCTAACTGGTGGTTAGACGATTACAGTGCTCGGACAATGGAGGTACATGGTACATTATCATGCGGTCATCATTTTTAAAATGAAGTTACACGCTCCCTGTAAGCCTTCAATCTAACTGTCTAGGATTCGAGTTGGGGTTTGTTATGGTTTTATATTGTTCTCTTCTGTTGACCTCCTCCTAAACGGGTTCCAAGAATACAATATTTGAGTATATTTATTTCAATAATGGAAACTAAATTTTATCACGAAGAAACGGACTTTGAATAGCAATTGTTTCAATTTACCATTTTACTTACCACAAGAAGAAATAGGGCATGGAACCTCTCATAGTTATAAGAAGCAGATGAAAAAAAGTAGTACTTCAGATGCTGTCGTCAGTTGGAAAACTTGTTGTATATTTTTATGTATAATCAGCATTTTATGTATATTCAACATCATGAACGGAATAAATAAACAGCAGGTTTGATGTTAAACTAATAGGGAGAAACCCCGCTATTAGCTGGGTCTGATAGCTTTTGAGGATCACTCATTGGCGGTTTTTGTTTAGCGGCCGAGTCAACAATCTAATTTATCTATCTGCCGAAGTACCTATGTCTGCTTCTAGTTGGTTCATTGTACTGGAAGGTACCTCAAGTTTTCTTAATAACAACAACAACGAATGACAATAGTGGGATAAAATCAGCTCTCATAGGAAGCGTAGTTCCGTCTTCCATCCAAATTTGTGAAGGTCGCTGTAACCCCCACTCCTTCTGAGCAACCTATCCTTGTTACCTTTCATGGATAGAGTTCACTCGTGATAACCTGAAGCATTCCCTGAATGGACTGAATGATTGGTCAGGTAGGGAGGCCCGTGGGTAGAATTGTTATTGCACAGCCCACTCTCTCACTTCTACCACTCACTGCAAAGCTAAGAGGCCTCTCTATGACTTTGTCCCAGTACTTTTGAAAGACCTGTCACTTTTACAGTCATCTTTCAATCGATCAAGTATATCTGGTACGATCATAATGGGTACTTCCTGTTTTCAACTAGGATCAAACAAACTAATCAATTTTAGTTTGATAGGTTTTTAAGGTTTTTAATTCTTTTTTAGAGCCCTCAAAAGCTACTATTCTTAAGGAGGGAAATAGTGCACAGGGGGGTGGATATGTGTAGCTAGAGGGGTTATAGAGGAAGTTACATGCTGAAGAGATCTTCGGTCATAGAGAAGGTTGCTCTCAGGAGGAGAGTATGGAGATTTTTAGGAGATATGCCGAAGCCCGCTGCGTATATTGTTTTGTATTTATTGTACAGTCGCATTTATACCTGCGCAGGCGTAGGTCGAGTCACATGAAGAATTGATTTTCAATTTGTTCTGTCTCTGCTGTACACGTGACCACATGGTTTACCTGTTCTGTGCTTCCGCAGTTTACCTGTTTGGTACCTGAGCGTGTACAGCGCTGCCTAGGTTATCCCGGGTGAACTCTAATTGAGTTTTAAATTAACGTCAGAACTATATTATAGTATAGAACTATATTATACTATATTATTTAAAACTCAATTAGAGTTCACCCGGGATAACCTAGGCAGCGCTGACACGCTCAGGTAGATTGATCAATAGATCAATCAACCGAAAGATCAATGGAAATCTGAGTAGCACTGATTTATATTATAAATCAGTGCTACTCAGATTTCCATTGATCTGCGTTATCTTACGAATTGTTTTCCCCTTGTACAGGGGCTGTAATCCCGGTGTTGAGTATCTACCTGAAATTTGATCAACTACTTGTTTTCCGATTAACAACAGCGATATTCGTACAGTATAGAAACTACGCTTTCAATGCAACCTCGTTTGTTCCCACTAATATTATTGAGATGGCTTTATGAAACTATAAATACTTAACAGGGGGTTCATTGGTCGATGATTTAAAAAAAAACACAAATTAGCGATGCATGTGAAGCAAAAATATAACTGTGAGGATGGCTTATTGGGCAGCTGACACAAAATTACTTCACCGCTACTTTCAACCCCAGTAGTGGTTAGTTACCCATGTAATCTAAATTTATTGAGACTTCCGTTCGTTTCATTAATTTACGGATTTCTCCATTTCATGTTTCAAGGTTTCATGTCAGTTTTTAAAAACAAATTTCACGATATCGAAGTACCTGCTCAATCGAGGCTTGTAGGCTATCAGCTTGGGGAGGGCGTTCCCGGATTTGTCCAAGGAAGTTCACCACACAAGGCACCACACACGTGGTCATTACAAGTCACCAAGTAATGGCTCATATTCTTAATAGGCTAAAATGTTTTTATTTTATTTTTTTCGTTCCTTAAGAGATTGATACACATCATAAGTACCATTACAGATCACGCATACCTACTCCAAATCGTAAAATCTTGATTATGTATGTACCTAGGTACTTGTTTTTATAGGATATAACGAAACATGTAAAAATAATGTAAATAGCATGCCATTCTGCACATTGAAGCAATATATTTTTATTCTTTACGAAAATAAAAAGTTCAAATACGAAATGTTAGTTTTAGTTTATCGTCATCAATCTTGACCATTCCCTCATTATCTCGACTGCTTTTAATTTCTCCTATTTCCTGCTCAGTAGAGAGTTGAACAATGATTGGCTCTTCATTTGAGCAATCATTTTAATAAATTAGCTACTAACTACTTCCCTACCTAAGTACTTCACAGGTATATTATTTCATTGGTAGTCACCTTAGGTAGGTCCCTTCCTAAATTTGTAGGTTTTAGCGAATTTTCTAAGAACATTAAGCTATTGCATGTCTTTAAAATTTTAGTTATGAAAATTTTCTCAATGGAAATCTGTTTTAGACCATTCTAAAACGATTCTTGAAGTTTCTTCAGGTTCTTTATTGCAGACGATATCTGACCCTAGGATCGATGTAAACAATTGAAAAAAATCAAAAGTCCCATTCGTGCAGCATGAGTTGATGAGCAAATTTTCAAAGAAACATTTTAACCGATTTGGTGGGTGATTCTTATAGGAAATTTCACGCTGATTCCGAATATACCATATGTTCCTATGTTCAAGATGGTGATTTACAAAAAAAAACCTGTTTTTAGCGATTTTTGACTCTAAATTTAAAAATTTGAACACTTGAGGTACTCCAAAAATTCTGGCCAACGAACTTAACCTTTCTAGCTTCTTTCGAGCTATTTTTAGCTCGATTCCTCGGTCAGATATCGTCTGGAATGGCACATATATATGTATATATATATATATATTATATTATATAGGTTTTAAATCTTAGGAATCGTTTTAGAATGGTCTAAAACAGATTTCCATGAAGAAAAATTTCAAAAAGTTGCATAGGTACTTTAAATTTTAAAGCCATTGCAATAGCTTCATTCTCTTCGAAAATTCCCTAAAATCAAAATGTCTATTGTAATATAATGGGTGCCTAGGTATCCAAAGAATGGATGAGTTCGTTGGCCAAAATGTTTGGAGTAGGTACCTACTAAAGTTAGCAACAACTGCGATTCCTAGATGAATGCTTCCTCGGGTTTCAAATCCAAAATTAACTCTTTCGCTGTCGAAGGATCTATCATGTATATAGAACAGCGGTCCTCCCGTGGGGGGGGGGCAAGACTGTATGAAAATAGTATACAGAATAACTTAGGATCAAAAGATATTAACAGACAGGCGTCACGAGACCAAAGTGACAGCTGAGTTCAATACCCAGCTATTCTGGTGCATGTCGCAGTAACGAATTTCCCTGTTTCCCAAAATTGAGTGTTTTCACTTTCGTGTTTCTGACTTTGGTTGAAATCGTGATTGCAACATGAATCAGAATTGCTGTACTTCTCTGATCGTTTGTTGAAGTTCCAACTTCAAAATTTGCGCACGATAGCTAACTATATATTGGGCCTCCGTTTCTCATGTTTTTTGGTTAGGTACTTAATAAATATGATGGACAAGTTATTTACTTTAGTCGTTCAATTTATTTTTAGGATTTGTGGAGTCTAGTTGTAGTTGGTCGCTGATTATGATTAACACTGAGTTTACGTTCTTTTGAGCGCAAGTTGATTGTCTAAGTAATGAACATTTCTAATTAGTTTACTGGCTCCTCATTGCTCGGCTAGAAGTAGATAGGTACCTACTCACGACTTTTACTTTACTTATCTACCTACTGGCTAGTATTACCTATACTCATATTCACTAGTGCGTGAATGATAAAAGGTGTTTGACGAAATTGGAGAATATAGATATTTTCCTTCCGATATTTTGGTATCGATGCCTTTCTTCCAATATTTTTCTGATACCTACCTATCGATAATCTACATCCGAAATTGGAAATATCGATTACAGTTCATATAGGAAATATTGAACACGTACTTTTGATATTGGAGCTATGGAATACTTACGATATTGGGAATATCCAAAGTTGTAAATATTGAATACTTTCGATATTATGTTAACCCTCGAGCAGTCGCGTGTGCGGCTATTTGGCCGCATTTTTGAAAAAAATAGGCTGGTTTTTCTATATTCATACTATACCGCGCAATAGCCGATGTGTACCTTCAAGTTGCTGTTCAAGAAGCTAGACTGCGCTAGGCTCGGACTTCAAGACGCGCGTAGGTTACCTCAGTTCAGTACCAAAGTTGAAGTCGTCCTATCAACCTCGTATTTGCGGCCACATTGCACGTTTACTTCTCAAATTTGCGGTCATTTTGCCGCAAGGCGCATCATAATGTAAGTTTTTCCTTATTTTTTGTTTTGCATTTGTTATTAGGCTTTGTTATGGATCGTTTGAGTATGTTACAGTTCGTTTCTTATGTGTACCCTGCGTATCATTTACATAAAGAATATTTGCGTATACGCGTTACACAACTGAAATTCGACTAAGTTACGAAGTGCGGCCAGTTTGCCGCCACGCGCTCAGTTATGTGTTTTTAAAACACGCGACTGCTCGAGGGTTAAGGCTGCGTGGGACGCCCAGCTTGGGAACCGCCTCAACGATACCCCGACACAGCTCAAAATCCTTTTTATTATTTTTTATGTTCGTGATTTTGAAGATTTATCGAATTACATATGTTATACAATCAGAATTACATACTTTACGCTGTGAATCATAATTTTAAGTTTATTCCATCCAGAGAAAACTGGAAGAAACCTATGAAAAACCAGGTTTTAGCCAGTTTGGAACAGGGTTTTTTTTATGAGGAAGCCGACGATTTCCCCCATACTCCCACTTTGCAAATGTGATGCCGCCTTCAGATTTTTCCCTCCGCAAGCAGGAACGTCTCGGTCAGCAACGATCACACATGGCCTCCTTGCCCAGAGCCAAGCCTTCCGGGTAGGCTGTGATGAGCTCACAGCTCTTTGTTTGAGAGTCAAGTACATCAAAATACAAGGGTAAGGGTGGCCATAACTCGCGCCACCAGTGTTTTTCCTATAGGCAAGTGGGAACTGGGAACATCCTGCCGAGGGGGATCGAATTCCATGCTCTGGGTTTGACAGGGGAGATGGGGGGATAAGAGGCAGCCAGTTGAATTTTTCCATCGTTGGAGGCGTTTGACGCTCCACCAAAACCTGTGTTCCCTGATAGAGGGTTACACAATTCCATTTCCGCGCCCGTCATTAACCCCCCAACCCCCTCAGATGGACACTGTTTGTTGTCCAATCACTTCTCAAATCAGACATGATTTCACTTTTGACAGAAACCTCCAGTTTTGTCTCCCCGATGTTCTTGGTCTACAAGAACGAAAGCTCTCCACGACCAGTCTTCAACCTGAAGCGGCTCACCAACTTCCCCCAACCAAAGAAATTCAGGTTGATAAATCATTTCAAGGTTCCATCCTTCTTACAACGCAAGGACTTTCTAGCAAGCATCTGTCCCACGCTTATTGCCATGTAATTGCCCCTCGACATCGTCGATTTCTGTCATTAGTCTACAGGGAGACTGTGTACCAGTGGACATGTCTCCCATACGGTCTGGCCACAGCTCTACAGGCATTTGCTCTACTCACAAACAGGGTGGCCTCCTATCTGCGGAATAAGGGCATACAGACAATCGTATACCTGGATGATTTTCTTTTTGCTCACCAGGATCCGTCTCTTCTAGCGGAGCATCTTCATTAAGCCACTCAACTCCTCCTGTTCCTGGGCTGGCAGGTAAATTTTGAAAAGTCTCATAATATGGTTCCGACTCAGCTAATAGATTTTCTGGGCATCGCATGGAACACAAAGTCGCTGGAAATGTCCCTGCCAGAGGCGAAGATATTGTCCATCTCCAAACAGCTCCTTCCTACCATCCAAAAATCCCTGTGGTCTCTGGAATCAGCCCAGTTTTGATCGGGGTTCTGAACTTTGCAGCATTTGTGGTTCCTATTGGGTGTCTCCACCTGATAATGATTCGAATAGCCACCCAATCGTTATGCTGCGTCAGTCTCCATCAATTGCTACCAATACCCCAGCAAGTGCTGAAGGAACTGCGTTGGTGGCAAGAAAACCTGAGCCATTCGTCTTTGTTCCATCCTCCCATGAATCAAGTATTCCAATTGACAGATGCGGCCTCCAATCGCTTGCTCTACTTTGGGGGATGGAAAAGCTCTTCCAACTCAAGTCGTCCCTCAATATTCACATCCTGCCTTTCTTCATTCCAGAGAAGCTGAATACCCTGGCCGACAGACTCCCTGCGTTGGGTGTACCAGAGATCAACCTGTTTGCAATGAATCGCTCAAGGGTGGTCAATGCATATGTTGCACGAGATGGACATAGCCTGGGTCTTCCAACCACCTGCTCTACTTCCCCAGGTCCTACATCACTTGAACTCAGCAGAAGGTATCTTTCTGATAGTGGACCCACGGTGGCCAAAAGTCTTTTGGAGAGCAGACCTCAAAGCGAGCGAATTGGCCCTCCTCCCTTAGTGGTCAGAGACCTCAGGCAGCACCTTACAGACCTGACAACCAACCGACCCCCCTCACCCAGAGGAAATAATCTTGGAGATTTGGTTGATACGAGTGTGGTCAGCAGATTGTGGATTGGTCTGAGACTGATAGAAGACTTCTAACTGCAGCAAGGAGACCTTCAAAATGCAAATCCTACAAGCGACCCTGAGCTCGCTGGGTACCCTGGGCTTCAGCATCTGGCATTTACCCATACAACCTTCTGCCAAGACACCTGGACCGTTTCCTTGCTCATTTACATCAGTCTGACGGCTTGGCACTACGTTCCATTCTGGTCCATAAGTCGGTGGTGGCTACACTGTCTAATCCGGATTAGTCATCACACATCTCCTCCCATCCGGTGGAACGAAAATGATTAAAGGTATTGCCGCATTTTGCCCAGATTAGGCAATGCGAGTGATCTGGAACCCATCAGACCCCCTAGATTGGATTTGAAACCATCCACCTTCGCGCCAAAGTTTGTTCGAAATATCTTGCAATCTTACTTCTTTTGGCTTCAGGCCAACATGTTCATGATGTGACTTTGTTGCGGGTTACCCCCTCACATCTCCAACAGACAACGGAATTCGTTATTTTCTGGCCCAGCTCCAGTTCCAAGATGGACTCTGCATTGTTTCAGCAGTCAGGTTGACGTTTCTCTTCTTCAAGGCTAGAGGGCACTCTATGGAGTGTTCCTGATTGGTTGACCATTTTCCTAGATCTCCGCTCCAATTGTTGTGGGTCCCGACAAACGGATTCGCTTTTCATATCCGCAAGAGGTAGAGGTAGAGTCCATCCAGCTTCATGCAGTCATTGGTGGCTGCGTTGCTACTGCTCTATCAGCTGTGGGTCTTCCATTCCCTGCAGGCTCCGTCTGGTTGGCAGTCAATTCTTCTCTAGCTCGAGCAATCCTCCCGATCAGTGGACACATTTTTCTGACACTACTACAGAGTACACACCTCTGGCGCTCAATTCTTCATGGACCCAGACAATCAATCCTGTGAGCGCTGGGTTCACTCGGACAGTTTGACTATCTACTTAACATGGCAAGTCGCTTTAAGATTTGAACCATTTTACGCCTTTGCTGTGCAGTTCATGCAATTTTTCTTATCACAGTCTTGAGTAAGCTGTCAGAGTTCAAACACATCTCAATTGGGTCAAGCGAAGTGCAAACCCCAAAATTATACTAGTTTTTCCTCCGGAGGGGAATTAAAAACTAATATTTTGGGTCTCACTGGAGCTTGACCCACCATTTCTTCACTAGACATCTTCGTACGTTCGTACTGAAACTGATGTAATGGATGCAGCTTCGCGGGGAACCTCTCATGCACATGCGCAGTGGTAAGAGTTGACTCCAGTGTGACGTCAGAACGGAAGGGATACAGGGAGGTGGAGTAAGGATAAGGTTCTCAAGTGGATCAAGCTCCAGTGAGACCCAAAATAATAGTTTTTATTCCTTTGGGGGGGGGGGGG
>JAEMON010000002.1:40030955-40051424 GCA_030264115.1 Lygus lineolaris | reverse complement strand
TTCGAGGATGATGACGATGAGCTGGACATTATCATCCAGCTGTAAAATCCTTCCACAACGGTTTACTATTTTTTTAATATATGACTTCTGTCCATATCACTAATCCATCCGATTAATTTGATGGATGTTTAAAAATACGTCTTTATGAATAATTATGAATTCAGCTATAAACTATGACCAAAATAGATCAAGGCTACAGCATGTTCCATGCTAAAATCTGACTCCAAATTTACCTACAGTTATGAAAAGTTTGTGGGATAAACCTCGGGTGGAACTTTTTGATCCAAATATTATTGACTTTCTACGTCAATTCTTAAATGGGAAAAGTTGCTTGTACTTACGGCGGACGGACGAAGTTTCGATTTTATTATTCTAAGTACATATAAATAAAAGTAATACTGTTGAACTTACATTATTTTTGCATTCTTCTTCCCCACGAGCTTTTTAAGGTTTTTGTATTTGAGTTGAAGCTGTTCGGTTGTTCTAGGAACGAGAATCCCGACACTATTAAATTCGGAAGTCAAATCCTTCCAAATCGCCTCCTTTTCCTTCTACATAATTGCGTCCGTCTTCTTATTTTCCTTACTCCTCTTCCGCTTTGGAGAAATTCACATTTCTTTTCCTTTTTTGGGAATCCATCGGGAAAACTCGCCGGCGAAACTAATAACTATAAGTAATACATTTAAATTCGACTGCACTAGAAGCTCAACACAAAACAAGGCGCGCCATTTGCGTTGTCATGGGGATACCCCGTCTTGGGCCACCCATTGCGAAGCTAACCTAGGAATAACTAACTCCGACTGTTGAAGCCATGGTGAAACATAACTGAGGCTAACTCGGAGTTTCCCTTGACTCTGAGAGTTAGCTATCTCGGACTTTAACTCGAACATGGTGAAATCCACCATAAGTGTATAATGACTAGCGAGACATGAACATTTATTTTTATTTTCATTTTTTATTTTTTATTTATTTTGTGTGTGTGTCTGTGAAAATCTCATCTTTGTGTTCTTTCCAGGCGCAGATGCCAGATCCCAAGACGTATAAGCAGCATTTCGAAAACAAGCACCCGAAGAACCCCATCCCCAAGGAGCTGGAGGATGTCGTATGACTCAGCTGCGGTTCAACGTACGACACCTTTCCTCTCTCATCTTACTTTCTCCGCTCCCTTGGTAACCTCTTCAACCCTCTGTTGATTAGAAATACGAAATCCATCTCATTATGACCCTAGCATTCTCGTAGGAAGTTTTAACAAAATCATAAACATTCATAAACCATTAAAAACCAATACATAAACCTTTTGTTGATTTTGATACGTTTTTATACTACAACAGGTACTTGTATTCATAAGTTACATTTTATTGCAAAAGGTGCCTGGATATCCCCAAAGGGCGATGAGATTTATTCCATGTGTTTGAAATGGGTTTTCATGATATTTTAATTAAATTTTATATTCAAGTATTCCCTTTATTTTAGTTGCTTACATAGTTGTATGTTCACTCTCCGGTTTCCCTCTTCTACTCCAGTAATCTCCACGCAATTATCGATATTTGGTAGTAATCTGGAAATCTCGTTACTTGTATGTAGAAAAAATTATTCAAACGAACTTGGAATTTGCATCTCCTTGATGTGCAGTTATCACATTTCTGAATGTATTGACCTCTACGTATTTTATTATCTCGATCCAACGTGCTGCATAAAATCAGTACATTCAGGAATGTAGTTTTTGCAAATGAACTCGAATAATGGTCGAGTTCTTGCATTTACTCAAAAAGCTAACTTGTGTCTTCTTTTTGCCTAAACGAGTACCTAATCTTCGGTGGTGTCTTGTACCACTCTATGTATTCGTCGAAATTCAAATCGAAGTCCAGTCCAGGTCAAAAGTAATCTCAAGGCCGAGCTTTCTCGATGCATTTCAATTTTTAAGCGTAATTTTAATCCCCCATGTGGGATTAAGTTCTTGGGTACTTCAGTATGCTCTCGAATTTATTCCGACGAATGCATTTAGCGCATTATACACAACCAACAGGTTTCCATCCCCGTGATGACGCATAAACTTAGCTCATGTCCCCCCGCAGCTTGGAAGGCTTATGCAACGTGATTTTATGCTTAGAATCTTATGTATCTGATGCTACTTTCAGCACAGATTAGTGTCTTAGATGACTGCTTCTATAAAGAAAAACATACATCCAATCAAATTATTTAGGCCAAGCTCTTTTTCAGTTTTTTCCCGAATTTTGGGCTTGAAACTAGCAACTTGTGAGCCAGGTTTTATCGTATTTCGAATTTTCTCCTCTCAATGGATTGACTGAAAGCTTCACTTTTCTAGACTCGGACTATAGGCTAGGATTTCGGGTGCTTTGAACTGATATGCCGAATCAGAGGAAAGAGTAATTAAATAATTTACATTAAATATATAGGTGACAGATACAAATAGAAATATTCAACTATGAAACTATCAGTCATATTTACGTTGATATACAACGGGATATTATACGTAGTCAGCATGGATGCGCTTCGACCAATCAGCGCGCTCCATTTCCGCTTGCATTTCTTCAAACGTTCACATTTCTCTTCGTCGATTAAAAAAAAAAAAAAAAAAATAGGGAGACCACATAATTATAAAATAACCCCACTTTGGCCATTTTGAATCGATTCCCTTTCAATAAAAATTGTAAAAAAAAAAAAAATAATAATGCGCAGACCCCATTGACCTACAGTTTCATATTCCTCCCTGCCTATTACCTCCTCAAGAGGCACTTTACAATTGCGTCCGTGTTTCCGAAAAGGAGGGAAAGAACTGACCTTGCTGAAGGCAGCAGAAGTCCAGATTGTCCTTCGGGCTGTTGACTCATCCAAGAGTTGATGATTTGAAGATATGCTGGCGTCACGTCACTTGCACGACCAATTCTCACTAAAAGGTGACGGTTCTGTGTAATACTGCAAGTGTCTTCCTGGGTACTTTAGGTACCAATAGTCTCTTGTCTTCTCTTGTTTGAAATTTCGCACTTTATAATCGCGGGGAAATGTGTGTATCAATCAAACTTGACGTTGAAGATGTTTAGTGACTTTGAAGGCGGTGATCAGCTTGTCCTTTTGAATTTGGTATGCCCCTGAACCTTGTGTTGATGATGCTGGATTTAGCAATCCTGCTTCGCATATTGGGTTGTTTGCCTTCAGTTATTCTGGAAGCTGGTTTCCTCAAGAATATACAATATTGGCTTGCTCCGCAGAAACCAAAATGGGGAATTTTCCATCTCGTCTGTATCCGAAGTGTAAATGACTGCTCCACCCTCCACCAAAGAGCAAAGAAAAAAAAAACAGCAACCGCCCCCTCCGCCATATTGGCACCCAAGTGATGAGGCGTTTAGTTGCCGAATCCTGGGCAGGTAAGCCGAATGCATACAACCGCAGTAGGACAAATGTATTTTTGCAATGGTGAAACGACTGGACAATGAGACAATGTTGTTGACTTGCTTTTCGAATGAACCGATATCATTTGATTCTACAAATAATGTGAGCATAGATGTTGCTATTCTATACCTCACACTACTGAAGAAGAATAGCAATGTGAAGTTGAAGAGGAATAGAAGCTGATATCTTTGAAACTTTAACGTCACTTAAGTTTGAGTGTCCAAGGATAATCTTTTAGTTTTTTCTTGCACAAAATGGTGTTCATCATAATTAGAGTTGTCCTGAATCTGCCTGTGACCTTGAACATGCTCTGTCATGGGGGGGTTAGAGGTTGATCTTGGGAAAAAGCTGAAAAAGTGCCCTTCTTCCTCTTCATGTTCGGGAATAAGAAAAAGCCGAGAAAAAAGCTCGTGTGATATGGTCCTGAGTAAACGTAGAACATCATACAACGACCGATCACTTAACTGTGTAGAATACAGCTATACACGTACCAGTTGCGCCACTTGCTGCGGCGAGACATTCCCCGCATCCAGTGTGTCATGCGTCGTCCCTCCGTTTTCCTGTAATTTTGTGTTCATTTTTTTTTTAATCTCCCGGTTATATGGTTGTTAGACTGGAGAAAAACCTGTATTAATCTTAGTGCACACATTTTTTCTTTTTTTTTACATTGCTTTTTTGAGTTACGATTCCCACATGTACCGTTCTTTGTTTTTAGTGCTCTTAAAGGGGAGAAGAACGATATTTTTAAATTTTGTTACATTTTTTAGTTACCCACGTATTTTCTTTTGTATTTTTTGTTTTGTTTGGCAATATCGCAATAAAATTTAATTACTCTATATATTTTGTTTCACTAAAACTTTACGTGCATTCCTTGTTTTTTGTTCAGCAGTTTCTCGTGGGGAAAAAATATTCTGTAAACATTAGCTGACATATTGTAATTATTCGATTAGAGAAGTTGAGGGTCTTGGTAGGGAGTTGTGGATTTTTCATACATGTTAGGACTCCAAGGCCTTAGGAAAAATGTAGGTTTTACTCCTTCTCAAAAGAGAAAATTAGTTGGTTCGGGTAGAGAGAAAAAATCTCATTTCTTTGGCAGTCCTCGGTTGTATATACCCTGCAATTTTTATTATGTATATTGGAAAATCATTGAAATTATACCTGCAATGTAAAATGTGTTTTTGCTTCACCTTGATTTTGGTTCGAGTCATCTTTATTCTTGCGGAAGAGTTCAGTTATCTACCTCAACCAAAACCTAGGAGTTGTGAGTGAAATGGTCTTCAACAGGTTTGGGTGATTCAAAGAGCTTAGAATAGGACGGATTGGGTAATGTGATGGCTGAGGCTCCTCCTCCCCAGTGCTGCCAACCTCTCTAAGCAAGACATCCCTCAAATGTCCCCCACACTTTTGTTTAGGTAGTCCAAAAAGAAATGTTGAATTGTATTTATATTGTTGTAATTGGTCACAAACGTCGCAATAGTAAATACCTATCTGAAGTTAAAAAAAATTATAAGGATTTTCGCTATTTTTGATGGACAATTTATCGCGATTTCTTTGGTATATGCCTTCATATCTGGATAATGTTATAGGTTATTCTAATAATATACCCAATTCTTCTTCTTTATATATAATTTCGTAGTGTTAGGCTAATAATATACCCAATTCTTCTTTATATATAAATTTCGTAGTGTCCGGCTAATAATATGCCCAATTCTTCTTTATATTTAATTTCGTCGTGTCAGGCGAAATTGAAAAGCGCTCCGTGGTCAGATTTTAGCGTTAGACGGCTCATTCGAACCAGCTCGACGCCAGCATTCTCGAAAAATTGTCCCCGTTCATCTCAACACCTGTCTTGGTCGTGTTCCAGGTATTGTGGACGGGAAATTGTTAAAAAATTAAGGTACTTCGAGGGGGTTCGAACCTTATTGTCACAGCGAAATCTGATGGATTCCACTATGACTCACCAACTAACGACCTCGGCCACCGAAGACCTGGTGTCTGTCTCTCATTTCTGCTGAAGGATGAGCTTTCGTTCACAACACAGGCGTTACTTAACGACGAGCGCTGTTTTCACCATCGCAGTTGCTATCGCTATGTGTAGAGCTGGTAACGGAGTGATGTACATCAATGTCTAGTCAGGAGACGAAATGTAAACATTCGTCGGTTCAAACTATCCAGATTCCATTCTTAATTACCACATTGTTCGGTTTGTCCGAGTAAATGAGTGGATTCCCGGCTAAGAGATTAAGAGTGTTTAAAACGGTTCGGCAAATCAAGGTGGAGGACACTTTACATCGAAGGGCTCGCCTACCTACGCGTGAGAAGAACACCAACGTCCTGTACCAGAACCGAAAGACCTAGAAATATAGTACAGCAATTGGCTAACGGAGGTACAGGAGCCTCTTAAGTGGGTATTCCTACTCACTAGATTGGGGCTTTCCAAGCCCCAACAGTCCTCTAGTAATATCTAAAACGATTTTGATGATGTCTAATGATGATGATTTTTTCAACGTTACTAATTCAAGTATTGTCTGGAGTGACACAAAAATAATACCGTTATGGAAATCGTTGTTCTCAAGATCTTTCATGATACTAGAAACTCAATTTTTACTGAGAATATTTAGAAAGGTGCCTTCCTAAATCCCTAGTTATTCAACATAAATTGAATATAAATCAAATGTTGGCAGAGAAGCTCAAAAATCCCCCATGAAGGGATTAATCTCCTGAGTTGGCAGCACTGGTCCTCCTACTAACTCCTACTCTGATGGAACTAGGTATCGCTATTTTCAGGGTGCACAAAGGTTATAATATCCAAAACCGACCGGTTATATTTCCGAATTCTGGCGCTGTTGCACCTTCTAATAATTCAAAATGAATTAATACCTTCTTTTAATTTTAAATATCGTCCACAGGATCCTTCACACCATTGTGTTGAGAATCCTGTAGCCTCAATATGGTCCAGTATCGTAATGCTTATTGCTTTTAACCCCCCTGCGAATTTAGGCTATGCCTCAGAAGGTTAAGTTGACTCAAAAGGTCTCCTATCTTTGTTCCTTTGGGCGAGTATATTAAGAACATTACTTGACTAACACCCGGGGTATCTGATAGTGCTGTCTGCTCGAATAATTTTACCTTTCATTTGTACCCTAAAATAGATAGAAATTCTACGGATCTAGATCCTGTCACTATGGCCAACAAATTAGTAAACTCGTCCATGGATACTCTTTTCAAAGAGATATATTATGTACTTAACTCGATACTATACAATTATAAAAAATCAGGAGTTTAAGAATTTTGGTAGGTAAAAATTTTGGTACCCTAGATAAGATACTTATGATCCCAATTCATTCCCTCAGTTCCCTTAAGCCCCTTGCGAATCCTCAGAATGCCAAGGGGATCCAAGCACTTCAGTTGGTTCCTACAAGCCTGGTCCTTCGTAAGTCTGGCTGTATCGCGATAGGGATCCTTATCGTTAGGGAAGGATAGGGAGCCCTATCTCGATAAGGTCTGACCTATCGGAGATATTGGGAGGCCTTATTGACGATAGGGCAGGCCGCCGATCGGGGCTAGGCATTCTCCATTATTGCAAAATTTGAATAATAGCTTTTCTTTTCGGAAATGGCATGAAAACAATCAGTGCGATAATTTACAGAGATATATTTTGTGTTTCAATACAAAAAAATACAATGGCATTTGACTCCAGGACGCCTCTCTGGGCTGGCATCAATCGCCTAGTATCAACACAAAAAATTCACAGTAGTCTTTTGATAGATGAATTTTGAAGACATTTCGAAATGTCACTAATTTACAAGATTAACCATAGCGTAGGAAAACTAGGTAATTAAAAAAGACATTCTCATTTTTCAGTTAGAAAATATACAATAATAAATTAAAAGAAAAACTGAGCACGCATTTTTCCAGACACAATCTTCAACCTGGCCGAAGATGAGGTGCGTTAACCTCAACTTACCGGTACATCAACATATCAGGACACAGAAAGAAGGACCTAAACGATTATGGGCTCAGAATATCAGAAAGAAAAGTATCCAAAAATAAATTTAAAAAAGAGTTACAAAACGAATGCTTCCCTCGGAAAATGATGTGGCTAGTCCTTCAGTCCTACGGCTTGACTTTTCTATTGAATGGCAGCTGTAGCAGACAGGACGGAGAAGTAACCACATCAATAACACATAAATACAGAACAGTTTCGACCAAAATGGCTCGTCAAATATACAAAATATCACCTAGGGCCACTGGAAAACAATTAATGCACGACTTTTACCTACTTAACTTCGAACGTGATTTTCATTTTATCGAAAGTAGGGTGGTATTCAACCTATTATTAGGAAAATTCAGGTATTGTCAATGAGTTCTGGTAATATAGAGAAGGAGAAAGATTTGGAAAGTGTACTCTGATCCAGATTACAGTGGATGATCATACAGCCGATTATGATCAGAAGGAATTTATGAATCATCAATGAAACTATCTACCAATGTGGTAGCCATTGAGGATACAAAAATCTCCTTCAAAACTGCCTAAACATCAGAATAATCCTATAAATTGTGGTTCCACAAAACAACGGACTTGATTTTCATTCAATTTTTTAAATTTTTTTTCTCCTTTTGTACAAAATTTAAATCAGTGTTGGTAAAAAAAAAAGCTTCAATAATTTACACACAATAAGGTAATATTTATATCACAGAGATCTAAGTGTACAACTTAGTACCTATTGTAGAGTAGTAAGCACGTTTAAACGATCCTACACATTTCCTTTTTATTGGGGACACCCCATCCATCTCATTGATCGTTAAAATACATTAAATAAGTCTACTCAAGTGATCTGGTCTCAACGCTAACTCTGATTTTTTGAAGTAAGAGTTAGAATTGTTTCGATAAGTCCCTAGTATCATTTGTTTTAAAAACCAGTAATAAATAATGGCTTTTCATGGCATTCGTTGTCAAGTTCATTACGTAGGTACAAGATGTTGTTCAGTGAGTTTTTAGCAGTTAAGTCCTTCATTCGTTGATGATCTCGTTGTCCACTCGGCTGTTCCTCACTCCGGATTTGCCGGTCCAGGGGTAGACGTCAGGGCAGGGTTGACACGTTCTCATGTATCGCACGCCACTCTTGTGCCACAGGTTGCACACTTTGGGGTTGTTGCATTTCTTCGGCCGGTCCTGAAAGAGGATATTTTCAATATTATACATTCGTATTGCTAAACTTCCAGGACAAAGCTTCCATAAATTGTTGGACCACCTAGTGCTCATTGGTCTTGTTGTCATACTGTACGTTAAGCCCGAAATGTCCTCAAAAATGCCTAAATCTCAGCTACCGAAGGGTTTACAAGAATTCTTACTATAGCATAATTAATACTTAGGACCAATAAGTTTAAGAAACTGATAACCTCCCTCTCCCCTAAGCGTCGCACAGTTTTTCTCAGCCAATTTTGGCGGCATTCTTCCTATTTCATCATTCTCCAGGGGGATGAGGTGCCTTTATGCCAATTTAATTTTGTTGAAGGATGTGAAGAATACAAAATTTCGAATTTGAAATTATACATAGCTGATCCCCCTGGAGAATCGAAAAACTAGAAAAATGCCACAAACTGCACCAAAATCGATAAAAAAAATAGGCTGAGAAAAATGGGAAAACTGAATTAAATGGGTCCTTGGCCCCTTAAGGCCGTATAACACGAGCGATTTTTCTAGCTGGAAGTTGAAGCAGCACATTCTGGCAACAAGTGGTCAGCAGTTCTATTACTATGAGAACTTTAACGTCACTACAAGCTTGAGTTGTCAGGTTTTAGTGCGGTTATCAATCCCCATATTGAATTATTGTTACCTTTCCATGCCTGCTTTTTTTTCTTGGACAAAATGGAGTTCGAGAAAATTAGAAAAGGTGTTCTAATCTTTGCCTAAGACCTGAAAAAAAGCTCCGCCAGGCGGTGGAAAAGTTGACCTTGGGAAAAAGCTTAAAAACAGCCCTTCTTCCTCTTCAACTTCCAGCCAGAAAAATCTGAAAACCGCTTGTGTGATGTGGCCTGTGGAGATTTTGTGCAACCATTTCTCAATACGATGTAAGTCGAGGGGGCGTGTTCCAAGCTAAACCACTGTTTATAACCTAACCCACTACAACTGGACTTATCGATTGAGGATCACAATATTGTGTAATAATCTAGGTAGGGTGGGTGGGGGCAAAGACCCGCACGGGGCAAAGACACGCAGAGGCTTTTTGGGGGGAATGCATGCAGTTAAAATTTCGGCCACCAGGCAGCAGTTTCGTTTTCATAACAGTCAGTTGCTCTCCAAAAATCGAGTGGATTTCGTCAAAGAGGGCAGAGAAAATGCGGAAAGTTTGTTTTTCTTTGCTTTCATATAGTATTTCGCCACATCATAACCTAATTATTTCAAAGATGGTTTGAGTTATTGCCAAAGTCTAACTTGGAGCAAAGAGCCTCATAGTTTAGCTTCACATTCCTGTTTCAAATCCCTCGTCATCAGTTGTTTACATTGCTAGGAGTATCGCCATTTTGTAAGTATGGAAATGGGGCAAAGCCACGCACTGCGGGGATTTGCCCCAATTTTTGGGGCAAAGCCCCGCAGATTTTTTTAAAACTAAAACTCAAATTCCCAAGTACGTATTTGTTCAATCTGGTTGCAATTGTCATGGACGTTTAGCCAACACCCAGGCCTATCTATCCCATACCAAAACTCAGCAAAATAAGCTATTCCCTTTCTTCAAAAAATGAAAAACCGAAAAATGCGGGTCTTTGCCCCCACCTACCCTACATAAAAATAGGTGTATATTATGAGTGCCTTCTACTCACTTGATAGTTGCACGAGAAAGGAGCGAAATTGTTGAGTCTGTTGATGGGCGTTGGATCCCTCACCCACTGGATGGCTTGCCAGTTCGTGACCAACCAAACCTCAGGCATTTTGTTGATGGTGTCCAGAAAAGCGATGAAACCTTCTTTGTGGTGGGGCTGAGTGAACCAGGCGGCGTGGTAGAAGAGACCGAATGGAGCCCTGATGACAGAAGTTCGATTAAGACCATTTAGGTCAATCAAAGGAGAAACATTGAACAAATATCTTTTTGATACAAGTTTCAAATAGGGAGGTCTTAGGGCTGCAACATCGATATCAATCGGTTTCCAAACATCGATGGCTTGTCAAAGGAACGGAGTTATGGGTTGAAAATTGAAACACGAAAAGATTGTAAGGGCGCTGAATTTGAGGTCAAATATGCAATTTTTATTATTATTGTTATTAACATTATTAACCTTCATAAGATTATTATTAATTATACCACGGTAGTTCGGAGGAAATGTATGACTATCTCAGCACGCTTTGGAAGGCTGCGAATTCGATCCCAGTAACAAGATCTTTTTAGCCAATTTTCGAAAAAAAATTCAGCTACTGCAATGGCTTCAAAATTTTGGTAATGCAAAATTTCGAAAAACTCGTTTCAGACTGTTCTAGAACGATTTCTGAAGTTTAACACTTATAATTATGCACATATGATCATGATGTATTATATGATTTTATATATATTATATATGTAAGTATATATGTAAAACTATCGATTTTCTTGCGAAAAAACATAGATGTCGCAGCCCTAGTATGTCCAGGACCATAGGAATCCATGAAAAGCCAGGATTTTCAATAATATTTCGGCCTCTCAATATCAGACTATGACTGAATTAAAGGAATGGGCTCTACGCATGGTTATTTTTTTACTTTTTCAATTGAATGGTCTCAGTGAGAAGCTTTCAAAGAACATGAGGGGTAACTGATGATCGAAAACGGGTCTTGTATTTACAACTTGCTACGTCATCCCACCCCCCTCCTGTCTGGGGGGACCCACGGCGCCTGGAAGTTACTACGTCCACCCATTTCCTGGCCAAACTTGGCAGAATTTCGAGCTGAAAATTGGCAATGAGAGGTTTTCGAGAGTGTCAAGTCCGAATTTGAGGTCAAAAGTGGAAAATTCCTAACCATGCGCAGACCCCATTTAAAGAAAATTAGAGTAGGCATCTACTACTTGAAACATTGAATGTAACCTCAAGCTTTCCTACTTATTAGGGTCATAATTATTACGTGAAAGAAGGAACAAATTGGAAAAAAACGGTTATTTGTTGTAAACTTGCCTGTTGGTGGTGAAGTGTCTCTCGAAGTTTTTGATGAGCATTTTGTAGACGCCCTCAGCGTTGGGAGGGTTTGAACAGGCGTCTCCCATTGAACACCGGCCGCCGTTCAGATCTTGCCACATAACCATCGGCACCTCCCAAACACCTGAGGATGAGGAAGCCGAAGAAACAATTACCGAGGGGCATAATGGCGAATTATCATGAATTTTTTAAAATTTTTAAAAAAATTAAAAACTCAAAAGAAACAATAATGAAGTCGTTAGGGAAAAAATTGTGTATCTTTAATTATAGAAAATGTATTGAAATATTTATTGTTGTAATATGGCGGGAAAGAGACGTTGAAAAGGGTGTTGTCTGTCATTGTCCAATTCCTTCAAAGATGCCAACCGAACAAAACGAAACACAAAGCCCATTAACTGTTTTGGCTCCTGATTAGTGAGAATAGAATTTATATAATTAATAAATTGATTGAATTGATTAATTAATTATTATTTAACATTACAAAATTAAATGATTCCTATTTTCACTGCTCACAGTACTTTTCACAGGAAAATTGAGCTCATATATCATCAGAGTCGAAAATTGAGCTCAGCTCAGATGAGTCAAAGATTTAGTTCACAGTTCAGGTGCACCAAAATTAACATCTTTAAGGGTGAAAAGGATAAAAGTTGGGCTGTGCAACAAGTTCCAGCATGTTTGATGACAGGAGTGAAAATACATTTTGAGTAATCATTTTTTCACCTGCTGATTCTATACATACATCAGAAAGCTATTTAGACATGTATCCTGTTACCAAAAAATACCTATAACAAATAAAATTGAATTAAAATACATCCATTAACACAAACCTGGATACGACTTGGTGGGGCAGGGTGGGATCATACAATCGTGGAATATTTTGTAGTCCATAGTGTAAGGCCAGGATGGGGGTCTGTTCTCGTACACAGGCATGGAAGAGTCGTAGGTGAAGTTCGAGTCGTACAACATCTTGAACATTTTGTTACCTCCGATCTGAAACAATGAAGTTTTAAATTATTTAAGTGCCTTCTAGTATTGCAGACCTAAGAATAGGTGCTGGTACAGGTAGAGTCAACTGGGGGATCCAGAACTGGAGAACCAGAACACCTCGATTGCAATTTCAATTTAAATACCTACTTTTATTAAGAAATAGGTACATAAAAACCTTGGTGCCATCGATTGTAATCCTACTAATTAGACAGGTGGTCTTAGTGGTGAGAGTGGCAAGTACTACCTACTGAAATGGAGTAACAATCGAACTGTAATCAGAGTTGACAGAGAGACGTTTCTGATAGGTGGTCAGCAGCCATTGTAATAGGTAGGAAAATAGATCATTTATTGCCATTGGTCTTTATACATTGCCGAAAGTTTGACATTTTTTGGGAGGTGGCAGATGAGTGACTGGAGGACCGAAATACGACCAGGTACTCGATTTCTATTTGGAGGCTCTTCTCATTAGCTCTTTGGCCCGATGGTATACTGTACCTACTTCCAATAAGTCTAGGTCTTATAACAGTTTCTGACGCCTAGGCAGATTCTGTGGTAACATTTCGGTTCCGCTGGAGGCGTTGGTTTATGGAACAAGTTCGACTTGTAGGTACACTGGTCGGAAATGAACAACGGGGAATTATCATCAATTTTTCTTATTTTATCTTCTGAAAGGTAATGGTTTAAAAGAAACAATATTGAAGTCGTAGGGCAAAAATAGTGTACCTATCTGTAATTTTAGAAAATTTATTGAAATGTTCATTATTGTCATATGGCGGGAAAGTGACGTTGAAAAGGGGGTCGCCTGTCATTGGCCAAACCCAGTCCAAGATGCCAACCAACCAATCAAATTAACTGAATTAAATAATTAATTGAATTAATTAATTACATATTATTATTAATCCGCTATTTAAATTAATTCTTTTTTCACTGCTCCTGCTGCAATCTCAGCACATTCTTTTTCGGTTGTTCTTTTAGTGTGACGTATAAAAGTGTTTCTCAAGAGCTCCTGGAATGCCGCCCGTTATTCAAACAGCTGAGATTTCATTCCAAGTTTTCTCCACAACAGAACGATAAACTATTTTTTTCTTTGTATCAACAGTGTTATTTCATTCCAAATAACAATACTAAAGCAGAACAAATTTGATTTCCTCGTACAGGATAATTCCAAATTAAAGCAACTTACAGCCAAGAAAGGAGCTCTCATTCCTCGGATGTCCTCCATTTTGACACCGCCATAGGCAGACAAGATTTCTCTCTGGCCAGAAATTTCCTTCGTCCATTTCTTCTGAGAGAATTGTTCTCCAAAACTGTGACTGTAATAGAAACATTACACTGTAGAAAACATTATACATTAGAACTTATAGAATTTATTAATGTCAACGAATTTGGTCCTTTAGAACGAGCAGTTTTCTCATTCAAACTACAGGAATATCCTTCTAACGGACACTCACGGGACCGCAGAAAAGTGTCCGTTAAAGAGAAGTTTTGCTGTACAAGTAATGACGTGTTTTACATTATTTTTACAAACAATAAGCCTTAAAAGGCGGAACATTCCTAAGGATAGTGTAAATAGACGAGCAAAGGAAGAGTTGTAATGTGGATCAAAGTTCATATCTCTACGATCATACCTACATACGTAGTACTGAGCTAAGAACAAGTTGTAATCTGACATAAAGAACTGCCTTACGTTCAACTTGTCTCCGTATGGAACGTGTCCGATATATTATGGAGGAGTGACTAAGCATTCCTTTCCCTATGCTGGGAAAGTAATGAAGTCAGCAAAGAGGGGTGTCCGTTATAGAGGGGTCACAATTCATCACTCCCCCTGTCTGTATCTAGGCCTGCACAGTGGGGTGAAATGGTTTTTTCCTGGACAAGACGATGTTATCAACCATTCTTATAGGAAATTTTGTGCTGATTCCGAATCCATCCAATGTTCTTATACCTAAAATGGCTAATTAGCACCCTAAACCTCAAACAACCTAGGAATAACACGTTTTTGACCATCGGAACATTGGAATCGCCAGAAAAAGTTTTGCATAAAAGAAAAGTTGAAGAAATGAAAATTCTGCATCGAATAAAACGCCAGCTCACGAACACAGTAGCCATGATTTTGGTAATTTTTCACGGTTTTCCGTGTTCACGACTGAAAAATGGAAACTTTGAAAAATCGCCAAAAATCATGGCTACTGTCTTGGTGAGCTGGCGTTGGTCTCATTCGACTCAAAATTCTCAGGCTTCAACTTTTCTTTTAATATACAAAAATAATTTTTGACGGTCCCAATTGTCAAAAACGTGTGTTTCTAGGTTTTTTGAGATTTAGGGTGCTGATTAGCTATTTTAGGTCTATACCTAACATGGGGTATAAATATTCGGAATCAGCACAACACTTCCTATAAGAATCGTTTATGACAGCGTCACGTCCAGAAAAAAACCCATTTCACCCCACAGTCAAACTGTCCGTAAAAAGAGGTGGGGGGGGGGTGTCCGTTAAGAGGGATTTCACTGTAATAATAAAACTTAAACACAAGGGAAATTTAGTTGAGAAAAACATTGAAATCAAGTTTACACAGAATTTTTCTTTGTTTCTTAGCCCTTGATTATATCGTTAAAGGAACTTCAATGTTGACGGAGTGCAAGTCTACATTCCTTCAAGACTGAGCTGTCGTGCGGGTTTTTGCATAACCACCGCAGTCTTTGTCGGCTCGAGTCTCTTTTCATTTTTCGTGGAAAAAATCTTGTGTTTCTTATGAATTCGCATAGAAACAGTGCTGGATCCAGGGAGGGAGATAGGAGTTCCAAGCTTACACAAGATTTTTATTTTTGGGATGTTTCGAATATCACAAATTAAATGTCCATAATGCATGCCTAGTCCAAATGATTACAATGAGTTATTGTAGAATGACAAAAATTGAAGCTAAGTAATTATACAACAATTATTATGATGATAATAGTAGTTAATGATAGGAATCATTAAGTGCAATAATAATATTCGTTTTGGAGTCTTCAATATATTTGATTGTCACGGTAGGAACATGTTTCTGTGGTGCTCAGCCACTTTCTTCAGCCTTATTTTGTTAATATGATGGGGCTTATCCCATTCATCTCCAAGTACACAACAAGCATTCATTGCATCATGATTTTGCCCATTTTTGATAAGGTTGTTGAATAACTGTGTTGTAAAACACCATCATACATCTTCCACTCTTCTTTCATTTTTGTTTCAAAAGGCATTTTGTCTTAAATTCCTTTCTGAGTTTAAAGGACATGTAATTTATGTTGGGGTTTTGAGATTAGTGCTGATGCTGTTCTCTCAATTAATCTGAAGCCAGTTACCAATTCTATTGAAAAACTTGATTAAAAACTAGTAAGAAAATCAAAATCAAAAGGGAGAAGCCGGACTTTTTGGATGGGCACATGGGCAGAAAACAGCACGAATTCGTATAATATTTTCAATAAACTTTAACTTACGACACGGAGTGAGAGGCGATTTCATGACCATTAGAGTAGAGGTTCTGAACCTGGGAGTAGTCGGTCCACTCGTGGGAGACGTAGAAGGTGCCGGAAATGGGGCAGCCGTTGGGGTTGACGCGGCCTTTACAAATATTTTGGTAGAATTAGTCAGCTGCATGATTTGTTGTTTTATTTGATCAAGATTCAGCCAGGGCGAATGTGGATAAAAGCGAAAATAGACATAATTTATCAATGTTGAAGTCCACTCTCATTCACCTTGGCTGAATCCAGACAAACGAAAATAACATTTACGAAAATCTCTACAACAGTTTATATTGTTTTGGACAAGATTTTCCACGAGTGTAAACAAGAATAATCAAGTAGTAAGTAGACTACTTAATGTAAACGACAGACCTTTCTCGAAGAGATCTTCGTAGAGTCCTTTGTTGAGATCGTTTACGGAATCGTCGAAAGTGAGAAGGACGATCTGGGGCGTTTCCTCCAAAGTGAGCTCACCTAGAAATCACAGAAAAAACAATTCGTATTAGTAGGTAGTAACTAGATTAGAAGGTAGTGAGTAGTAACTACATACCAAACACCTTTTAACGCTAATAAGGGGTGATAACGAGCTCGGTATTAAGGACAGGGGCGGATACAGAAATGTTACCGGCCCGGAATAACCGAATCCAAACACCAATCTCTTCATAGGTACCTATAATATACCTACTATAAAAACGCTGCAAATTATTAGACAACGGTTTATTAGTTTCTATATAGATCACCCATCTGAAAAGATCCTTTTTTGTTTTTTTATATTATAATAGTAACTACCTACCGTAATTATATCGCGGGTTCACAATCAATATTTCTTGATTGTGTAATTATATCAATATTTCTAATAATAGTAAGCTAAGGGTCAGCAATGTGTTTGGGTCAATAGCTGCGTCCGATGAGATCGATCGATACTTAACTTACTTTTATTTTGCTCACACAGGATCCACTAATGTGTCGAGGAAAGCTAAGCGGGATATGCTGCAGAAATTGGACCGTATTTGGTTGTAGTATCAGCAAGATCAGGATATTCTGGAATACCTCGAGGCGGTCAGCAATCCCCATTTCGAAGATAACAGCGAGAATGATACCGACGACGACGACGATGACGACGACGAGCTGTGATTTTCACTAAATTAATACTAATTATGACGACGGATTATGACGACCGATATTTGTATAATGATGACCACGAACAATGATGAATAATTCATACCTACCGCTGTTTTCATTGTTTTACCGGGATTTTTACTGTTGGTCCGAACCCATTACTTTTCGTCCCACAGCCTGGCCAAAACTCATTGCTTTTTCGGCCCAAACCCATTGCATTTTCGAACGAGTGGCCCAAACTCAGACCGCCCGCGTGGGTCCTTCCATAACGGAAGGAAGTAACTAAGGAAGCTCATAAAAGTAAACGAGAAACTCAATAAGGTGGAATACCCGTCTAAGGGAAGGCTAACTAAATTCCATAAAATACGTTAAAATTCAATCCCTAAGGTCGATTTCCACGGAGTGTACTCACCAGGAATGTCTTTGCCTCCACAACTGCAGTCGGGGATGAGGCAGACGTCTTTTCGGCACTTGGCAGCAGTTTTGTCAACTTGAGGGGTTGGGTAGACGTTGTCAGGCCTGCGAAAGGACCGAGAATTGTGATTATTAAGAGAAACACCTCTCCTGTACCAACCTACTCTCATTACCTACTACCTACATAATATACCTGCTTACTTACTTTCAACACCTTATTATCCTCACTCACGCCGGAATTACCGAATTAATTAGAAAACCCTTACCCTTCAAAAAAACGTTGAATAAGAGCAATTTCACAACAATTTTACCGAATAATAAAATACAAATAAAATTCTGAATAATATATCTTACCTCCTCGGTGGGTATCTGTAGATGTCAAAGTATTCCGAGGCCTTTCCGACGACGGTGGTAGACGGCTTGAGCGTAGGTCGTACCCGTCTGAAATAAACATTATTGAGACATAAGAGGTTGACCCAATCTTTGGTGAAAACACTAGACTATTAGGAGAAATCAGGACAAGAAAATAAATAAAAATTCTGCAAATAATTACCTAAGCAACGGTATTCCTTATCTGTATGTACGGGTTGGAGTTGGTCCAGAAGTATAACTACCAAGGGCGTAGTAAAGGTGGGGCAAGCGGGTTAGCTGTCCCATTATACCGCTAGTATTTCTTTTTCAATTGTAAGGCGCAGGTAAACTAATAGCCTCGTAAGTGTAGGGTATACATCAAAAGGCCAGGAAATCAGGTAGTTCCAATTATTTTTTCATTTGGTATATTTATGATCGATACGAAACGTAGAATCCAAGTTATCCAACTCGGCAACCCTGCGTAACGTTGTTAAAAACCAACAAAACACCAGTTTTGGGGAATTTTTCAGTATTTCTCAATGTTTAGCCCTTAGGATTTTTTCTGCCTCATTTTCTGCATTGAAGAAGGAAATAACCTCCCAAGGTTTTCGGCCAAAAATACTCATACTCTTTTAAAGAAGACTATGAGTATTGAGAAATATTCTGAATTTCATTTCTTCATAGGTAATTATCTAAGTTAAAATGAAAACATTCGAAATTTTTAGTAGAAAAATTTAACTCTAAATTTGAGACCAAAACGGTTTTTGTAGACCAACTTGTTGCCAAGATAAAAACGTTTAAAAAAAAAATCGCAAATTTTTTCATATTTTGTCATTTTTTCCTATTTTAGCAGTAGTTCACTTAAACATCGTACTTTAAACCTATTAGAAAATTATAAAATGTTAATAATGGGATTTGGTTTGGGTCCCCACAAGCGGTGTTGGCCGAAAACGCAGTCCTTACCTAGGGCTCAAAATTGAGAAATTCCGAAAAATGGCCCACACAAACGGTGTTCCCAAAATGGACGAGGGATCAATCATAAACTACTACTACTATAATACGTACACAAGGAAACAATAATATGGAGCTACCCGGAAAATTAGTATTAATCTTGAACCGCGAGTGGAAATATTTTAATACATATTTATATATGTAGGGTATAATAGTATACTGGTATACCAGTTTATGGTTATACTAGTTTACGTTCTGGCCCAGTACAAAAATTGGTCTGGCTACGCCGTTGGTCAGTCGGGTATACGTTGGCAGTAAGATATTTACGTAGGTAGGGGTCATGTGGCACATGATTTTTAGGTGCTGCCATACCATGTGGTGAAGTTCATTTTATTTAGATTTTTGCTCTTACCAAAATGAAAATTAATGTCATCAAAATGAAAATAATTAACGGTAGGTACATACCTAGATTTAAGCGTAATAATAAGGTATATACCTACCTGAAATCGAAATGCACAGCAACAGTTTTTTACCCTTTCTTGCTAGATATTATGAAAGTACTATAATCTCATAATTGACAGCAAATTTATAACTCCCGTTTTTTCCCTGGACATCAGTCATTCGATTATATTCATTGCCATAGTTTTACAGCATATCAGACCAGGTTGTACTGAAATATTTTAGCCGCACAGAATCTTCTGCTCACACTCTTGTCGACAATTTTTTGGAGGTTCTGCGCATCTAAAATATTCCAATATTACCTGCACAGCCGGTAGTTCGAATATTCCTGTTATCTGCTAGCATAAATTTCCCAGTCATCGAATAATTGTCTACATTAAAGAAGATATAGGTACTCACGGTGCAGCAGGAGTTCCCCTGTTTGGTTGAGGAGCGGGTTCAGCATCGTTTGGCGAGATCGTGAAGGACTGACTTCCCCTGTGACGGGAGCCTCCTCTGAAACACGAACCGAGTCACCACAAATGTCATCACAGACGACAAAAGTAATCAAAATAGGTACTTTTGAGATGGGTACCTATTCTACATAAGTGCAGCTGAAAGGCAATTTAGAGTTGGTAACGTGTGCCTGTAGAACCATGGCAACTAAAGAAGTGGTTATTTTGTTAACAGAATATTTGTCCATGCAATGATGGTTAAACTAATGATTTCCACTGATTCACAAATGGCAAGTCGGACCTCTTTGTCACTCTGTGAGGGTTTCTAACAATTCACCCGGCTCTCGGAGGATCAAGGATAAATTTCTGCTAGTATTTAATTTCTTCATAATGAGCTAAGTTAAAATAACTACCTAGATTCGAAATTTTTGGTTGAAAAAAAAAAAAAAAAAGTTCCATTCATGCAGCATGAGTTGATGAGCGAATTTTCAAATAATAATTTTAATTGATTTGTTGGGTGATTCGCATAGGAAATTTCGCGCCGATTCCGAATATTATACCATTAGGTATATTTCTACGTTTAAGACGGCAATTTACACAAAAAACCCGATTTTTGACTCTAAATTTTCAAAATTTGACCCAAAAGTGTTAAATTTCAGAAATCGTTTTAGAATGGTCTGAA
>JAEMON010000002.1:40008202-40030688 GCA_030264115.1 Lygus lineolaris | reverse complement strand
GGGTTGTCTTCTTTTTTCTTGGTATTCTTTAATTTTTCAACCCTAATCTTAGTGGGATAAATAAAGTTTTGAGGGTTCAAAATTTTATAATACACTAACTAAACAGGCCCCGACATTATCATCATTATACCTTAAAAAAATTGACTGATAGTAGGTACCTAATGAGCCAACTCCAAACCCGAAACTAGACCTTGATATTCCGAAATAAGTTTCTTAGAAATTTTGTTGTCAGTTTTCATGCTGGCAATATAAATTTAAAGGCGACAAACAATTATATTTTTATTCTAGAGGTGAGCCAGAAGTGAATCAGTTAATTTTCAAGATGCAATATCATCTTGTATAAGGACTTCATTAGTCATTATTCATGAATTGAACTGTGTTTTGCACTGTCTACATAGAAAAATGAGAAATGAGAAGAGTGTAGAAGAATGAGAGGAACTGAGTTAGCGGACATTTAAGCATGAGGATATAGATGAGGATTGGATGATAACTGCTACAGCACTTGACACCAATCAGAAACGTGTATTTATAAAAGCGCATCACCAACGAAGAATAGTGTATACTTAGTAGGTAGGTACAAAACGTTTGTCATATAATATGCAATATCCACAGCGAATTTTATTTGAATATAGCGAGATATCTGCCATTTGGATTTTCTTTGAAATCATAACATAATTGAGCTATTTCTGACCGATAAAAATCTGATCAAAATTATATTCATGGGAATTTTGAGCTGATTTCTACTAGGTACAAATCTTTTCCACAAAAATGATGATTTAGAAGAATTACTTTCTTGTAATACTCGAAGTGTAGGTACCTTGGTGTTGCGTATTAGGTGGAACCATAACATAATATTTGATGTTTTATACTGTAGGTAGCCATGCGAAAAATGAGAAGAAACCACAAAGGAAAGGCGGATACCGAAAAGCAGACAGAAACCCTAATGCCGGCCTCAAAATTACGGTGTAATTGAAAGAAATGAAGTGAAAATGCGGTTTTGTGAAGGATTGTCACAAGATTAAATATGTTGGGGGCATCACATTATTGACCAGTAGCTCAATGATTGACTAGTCATTCCTCGATCAAATTAATATAGATTATATTATTTCAACAAATGTATGGAGGATGTCTGGTACCTTTCCCTAAGAAGTACTACATCCCTACCCTCCTTCAGGTGTAGTACCTACTGGATTAATACTCGTAATTTAGGCAGGACTTAGTAGAAATACTGATGAGGTAGGCAGACAAATAATTCCCAGCCAACAGGTTACAGTACCTACCGTTTATTTTTAGGATCTTATTGATGTTGAAATGTACAATACTTCACAAAACCGAAGGAAAAGTAATATATTTATTTGTAGAGAATGATGCGCAGACTGCAGAAAAACAACCAAACAAATCGAAAGTAAAAGTTTCATCAGTTTCTTCCTATCACGGGCATAGATCTAGGTGTGAACCAAAATTGAGTCAGTAGGTACCGGCCTATATTGGTGTTACTATCTGTACCTATTTCATTGTTACCGATCAACTGAGGACAAGGGTTTTTGATGGACAATCGCGTCGGATTTGATTTCAGGGCTCATGCATCAGCTGTCAGCTCAATTTTAAATGTAGCCACTAGATGGACTGCAGGAAAATCGAGAGCATAAGTTGAAACCCGGGTAACTTCTTCAATTCCTAATATACCAAAATCTACCCACTTTGAAATCTACCCTCAAACCAACTGAAAGCCAAACTGAAAAGAAACATTCGTGCTCATCTACGTAGGTCTCATCTACGTACCTACCAGGTCTCCCTCTTGACAATAAAGCAAAGCATCATAATAGGTAGTGTTACATAGGTAATACTCGTAGTTGTACAAAGAACTTACAAACATTCACAAATAACTGGAACTACAAAGAAAAACTATACTTGATCAATCGGGTGACTAAAGACAGTTCGATAACGCAATGCAAATTTTTCGAGGGAGTTGATACCTACTTGGGCGGTAGCGGATACCTACCTTATTGCGGCCATGTAGATGCAATTCAACTTCAAACTTCGGCTACAAACTTCTCTCTATAAGTAAGCAGCCAAAACGTCGCAACCTATAGTTCCTAACAGACCGTCCCGTTGGATCTGGGGAAGCACAAGTACTTCATTTAGGGAAAGCAATGCCTACGGTGAATCCCCACGGGAGGTACCTATTTATACTTATCACACATTCACAGAATGGTAAACTAAGCATGTTCGCCAGTCGATTAGCAGTAAAGCACCGACAAGTGAATAATTAACACGTAGATACCAACTAACGTGTTTTAGAAATATTGTTGGGAGGTACCTACAGACAGGTTAATATACCTACCTAACCCATAATTTGAGAAACATAGTGAAAGGTTCAGATTTAAGAAGATTTGTTTGGGAGATTTCTTGCAGAAGTACAAAGGTTGAGAAAACGCCATGCACATAGGCCCCACAAAACGAAGCGTGTTCATGTGAATTAAAAGTGAGCTCAAAAGATATAATAAGTGATCCCTACCTGGTTAAACCAGGGGTAGACTGGGTGTCATAACTTGTCGGTCTCACCCTGTTTTTAAAAAATCAATATATTATTACGCATTCTGGATTCCCAAGGGGGGTGTTTAACAATTTAATAGCACACTGTACAAAGTTTGCATACCTTACAGATTTTTCACTGTATTCTGGATCGCTTTTGGAAATGGGGATCGGCGTGTCAAGTGTTTTTCGCGCGTTTTCAGTGTAAGTGCGTCCAGGGGATGTTTGTGTAAGTGTGTTAGGAGTTACTGAAACCGTATTGTCAGGGAATGAAGTTGATTGTTCATTGAGGTACAGTTCGTTGACAAGAGTGCTGTTGCGACTAAGATATTTCTTTGGGGGCCTTATATCTCCAAAAGGTGACGTCCGGGAAGCAGATGAGGTTACTGATGGTTCTGTGGTATCAACAACGATCCTAAAGCCTGAGTTTTGTCTGGAAAGCTGCCTATACCGTTCTGTTTTTTCGTATGGTCGGAAGGACAGATCAGAATCACTGCTGGAAGTTCTGGACGGGACCCTACGCCGAGAAAGGCCTTCTTCCAACTGCCTCTGATTTTCCAAATGCTTCCTTCTTGATTCTTCATCAGCCTTCTTTTTTGCGTCTTGCACAGCTGCTCTCTTTTGAGCTTCTTCTACAGCTGCTCTCCTTTGAGCTTCCTCTACGGCTGCTCTCCTTTGAGCTTCTTCTACAGCTGCTCTCCTTTGAGCTTCTTCTACAGCTGCTCTCCTTTGAGCTTCTTCTGCGGCTGCTCTCCTCCGTGCTTCTTCAGCTGCTGCTTTTCTTTGAGCTTCCTCTGCAGCAGCAATCCTTTGTTCCTCTTCAATAGCAGCTCTCCTTTCTGCTTCTTCAATCGCTGCTTTCCTTTCTGCTTCTTCCTTAGCTCTCCTTGCTTCAAGTACCTGCTGTTTACGAGCTTCTTCTTCTGCTCTCTTTCTTGCTTCCTCTTCCATAATAACTTTTTTCCTTGCTTCTTCCTTGGATTTCCTTTCGTACTCTTCACGTGCCTTTTTCTGATATTCCTCGATCTGTTTCCTCCTGGCCTCCTCACTAGCCCTCCTCTTTGCTTCCTCAATCAATCTTCTTCTGGATTCTTCATTGGCTCTTCTTTGCGCTTCTTCAACCTCTTTCTTCCTCGAAATCTCAGCAGCAACTCGCTCTGCTTCTTCCACTTGTTTCAACCGTGCATCTTCTTGTTGTTTTTGTCTGATTTGTTCCCGAGCTTCTCTCTCGGCATCTTCTATTTGCCTCACCCTAGCTTCTTCATACGATTTCCGTCTTAGTTCTTCTTGCCTTCTTCTGTAGTCAGCATTTGACACTCTCTCATTTTCGTATCTTTCATTAGCTTTACTTTCGTCGTTAGATCTGAGCTGTGCTTGTATCCTTGCATTCCTCTCTGCCTCAATTATGAATTTCTGTTCTTCTTCAGCATCGGCCCTAAATGTCGGGGTAGCCTGGAGTCGGACATTCTGTTGTTCAGGCTGTGAAGAAGGGGACGACTCGGTGAACTCATCAAGTTCATATACAGATTCTTGATATCTAGAGGAACCTCGACCATCTTGGGATTTTCTAACAGGAGTACGTGATCGATTACCTTCTTCATTATTACGTCCTGACTTACCAGCTCCTTCTCTACTCCTCAGGTACTCCTCCCTTATTTTGATGGAATCAGGAACTCTCAATGATGGACGTCTGCTAACTTCTTCTTGGTAGTTTGATCCGACATCTCCACCAAAACGGAAACCACTCCATTCGGCAGAATCGGATGCTCTGATCGGAGCTGGTCTCGGTTTAGAATCGTCGTTGCTGTTAAATTTATTCGAGTCTATGGCAGCTTGTGGAACTCTGATAGCAATTGTTCTCTGGGGTGCAGAATCACCTCCATTCCTATTGTTAGGCTTTGGGGTTATATCAACAACTTGTTGGGTTACAACTTCGGGCTCTCTCACAATAAAATGGCCTCGGGTCAATAGGTTCACAGGCGCCTCAGGTTCAGATTCTGGGAGTTTGAAAGGACTTGGTGTGTTGACTACCCCACCAATTTGGGCAAAGAATGGATTGTTGGAAACTAGTCTTTCAGCTTTGGGTCCTTCAGGTAACGGGGGAGTAACTGGTTTAACGGTAGTACTATCAGTTTGTTGGACAGTCTGTTCTGACGAGGTTCTCTTTTCCACCCCGGAAGATGCGGTGCTTACATGGCTCCTATCGCTTCCTTCGGCCTCCTTCACCTCAGATCTGTGTAGCAATATTTACATAGAATGGGACTTTCAATCAATTTGATATTGTTTTGTCATTTAAATAGGGTTCAACGAAATAGAAGCCGACAATAAGGCTACAAAGCCAATAAAACTACTTCCACTACCTCATGCCGGTGTGTTTATAACACCTTTGGACAAAGGAAATATACATAGTGAATCTGAGTATGTTCAGTGAAGACAGTGCATAACGTTTAGAATTTCCAAATTACGAGTATAATATTAGTTAGTAGAACCTAATAGGACACTTATGTGGAAGGAATTGGGCAGTTACAAAAGCGTATACGAATAATTACCTAGTTGAACTCTTGGTTTGTTGAGGTTGGCGATATGGAAGGTCGTCGTTCGTCTGAGGGAAAGAACACAGTTATAATAACATAAATGATTATCATTAACAATTATTATTGTCAAACAAAGTATAATATATTATATTACATAGGTAGGTATGCTTCAAAAAGCAATTAACCTACCTGGATACTATAGCTTTCGTATTCTTGAGGAGTTACGGTTTGATAGATGTCCGATTGGCTGTTATATTTATTCTTGGAGTAAGCCGACCCTCGTACTGGCTCCTGCTGAACAATTTCTATTTGGGGCTTCTTCTCCTTGTAGGTAGCTTGATTTCTGTACTGATTACCTCCTTGTGTGTTGTACTGAGTATAGTCTCCTGGAAGAATGACCGCAATATTGAAGACACTGGGAGGGCAATATTTATTAAAAACCTAGACAATTGGCTGTAAGCAACATAAACTCTCTATTTCCTAATAGATATACAGGGGTGCTTTCAAGTATATTGTTGGAGGCACTAGTAGCTACCATGAGACACACTACATGAGATACTTGATAATAATAATAATAATGCAGCTGAGATGAGATGTAATCAAGAACATTTTTTCTTCGGAAAAATGGTACTTAGGTAGGTTTAGAGTAAATTAAGTGAGAGAGGTCATCCTATTTAGGTACATCTAGTCTACAGACAGCTTTATGACATCACAATTGGATAGAATGCTTAAATCCAATACCAGTGATAACTTACCGATTTCTTTGTAAAGGTCAACTTCGTCGTCATACAGCGAGTAGAAGGGCGGGTCGTATTGTGAGGGAACATACCTAGACTGATTGTATGCTCTAGATGGCGTTGTCTGCTGTTGCGTAGTCTGTTGCTCCACATATTGCTGCTGTGCTGGTGTAACACTGGCTCTACATAACACGCCATTGAAATGGATTGATATGGCATGATTAAATGGCAGTTATTCATATGCAATAATGATCAGATGAACATAAGGAATTTGAATACCAACATAAAATAATATTTTTAGTCATAATTAGCAATACCGCTTAACATCACATCATTTTGAATTTGGTTTGTTACATCCTTTTTGATGATAATATGTACTTTTTTCTGCCAGGAAATACCAATTACAGTGGATGCCATTTATTATACTGTATATATACTGATAATACAATCATTCGACTATTTAAATTGAAAGTGCTCGGTCCCTATTGAGACATATGGTGATGCACAAGAAAAAACTAATTTATTAGGTTCACCCCTTCTGGTAATGGGGGGCAGACTGTCGAACCAATGCTCAGAAGTACCTACCTGAGTAGATACAAACCTTAAATTTGACATGTGCTGAGAAGAGCACATCAGGAAGCTGTAAAAATTGAGTAAGAAGAAACAATGAACAAGTGAAAAAGAGAAGATGTGCAGTCGGAGTATGTAGTTGTGGTCTTACCTCAATCGTGTCAGAGCACGTTGTGTGTGACCTTTATCGCGCATGTCTGTGTCCTCGCTCAGTTCAGACTTGTTTCTGTTCTGTCTTTGTCTTGGTTTTTTGGTGATCACAGCGACAGGCTCAGTTGACGAGTTGGGATAAGAAGGTGATAGGAGCATGGGTGTTTGGCGAGATGAGTTGGTGCTGTAGGGTGACGTGAATTTATGTGTAGGGGGTGCTAGAGTACTGGGCACTGTGCTAGGTGGAGGCAGAGGGGACGTAGGCCTCCTCATTCGCGGCCTGAAATTTTTGGTGGATGATGGCTGTGATGTGGAACTAGGATCAATGTAATGATTGATATTTGGAATACTTGGATACACAACTGAAGGGCGATGATGAGCTGGTGATGTAGAGGTAGTGGTTGTGGGAGAATCTAAGCATTTAACTTTACCTCTGGCAGTAAAGCATTTCTCGGTTGGGAAACTGGTAGACTTAAACAAATGATTGGGTGTAGTGTGTTCAGCGAGCTTGATGCTCTGAGTTTGTTTGGTGTTGGATGTCATGTGTTCAATTGATGCAGATAGCTGAGATGGTCTATTTGAATCTTCTTCTGATTTGGGCTTCTCTTTACTCTCACTAGTATTTTCGTTTACTTGCGTTTCCTCTTCATCGTCCTCATACTCTCCATCATCTTGTTCATCATCTTCTTCATCATCATAATATTCTTCACTATCTTCTTCATCCTCATCATCATACTCTTCTTCATTTTCTTGGGCGTGGTTGTCAATATTTTGCAACCTGAATGGCTGTTTTGGTGGTTTTGGAGGTCTAGGTGGCCCAAGCAAACTCACATTCGTACCTTTCCCTATAACAAAGTCGTCAATGTATTCCTCACCATTACCACTTGAATCAGTAGTTGGCTTTTCAGTTGTAAATGTATAAGATGAAGGATGTTTATATTGTCCCCCATTTTTAATCCTTCCACCTTCACTTTGAGAATGGTAATAGTACTGAGGGGATTGGCTATAAAAAGGTAGTTCTGATGATGTGAATACATTGTACTTGGGTGTGCTCTCTGAAGATGCATGCTTGACATGGTTTTGCTTACCAGTATTGTAGTAGTACTTCGAGGTAGTATCCTCAGGGGAGGTGTTGGGTTCGATGAAGTTAACAGGACTCTGCTTCAAGGGGGGATGATTCTTAGAGCTTTCTTTGGAGACTCCATGTGATTCTATCGAACCGTAGTTGGGTTTGTAGGGATTGTCCTTCGAGGAACTGTAATCATCTTGCTTATAACTGGTGCCTTTAGAGTAAGATTGGCCATGATTATATGGAGAATCTTTCACCAAATAATCGTTTTTTCCATTCTCGACAGAATGATAGTAGTTTGGTGTAGTTTCCTTCGGATAATAATAATCGTTCACTTGGGACGATTCTTTAGAAGACGAAGAAGGAGAGTATTCAAAATAAAGTTGGGATGTCGTTGAAGGACCCCCAGATTGTGGATGATCTCTCAAATCGTCCAAGAATTTATTGAAATCAAAATCAGGATTTGCAAATGGGTTTTTATCTTCTAAGCTTTCAGATGCACTGTTGCTGTCCTTATAGAAATTTGGGGGAGGATTTGGGAATTTCGCCCTGAAGCTTTCATTGGAGCTCTTTGAAACAGAAGCATTTTCATTTGAATTGCCTTTCTCGTTGCTTTCTCTACTCTCCTTGCTCCTCTCTTTTTCTTCATTTGTAGTATCTTCATCCTCTTCATATTCATCATCGGAGTCTTCATCTTCATCTGTTTTACCACCATCGTCTGCATCGGGTTTAGCATTCAAAACGGATCCCTGGTTCAACTGCAGACCAGAATCCTTGTGCATGCTGTTGCTCGAATATACGTATGATGTAGGTTTCCTCGCAACTGGGTATCGAATCGTAGATGATTGGTAGGTGAGAGGAGGTTTGGTAACTTGTGTCCTATGAGTAGGGCTTGGCTTTCTTGTGGTGGACTCATGTGGCTGCTGTGTAGAGTGCAGGTCAGTGTTAGTTTGATAAGGTTGGTACGCGGGTGGACCAAAACTGGGACGGAATGTAGACTGTATATGTTGTTTTGAGTGAACAATGTGATATTTTGACTCCACAGGAGACGAAAACGATGGTTGATTGTGGTATACATAATAATCAGGCCTGCTAGAAGCATCCAGAGGGGTTTGGAGGGTGGTGGTTGAAGCGAATTTGGCATTTTTGGCGTCAGAGGGCTCGAATTTAAACTCATTGGGCCGCCTGTGGGTGTGGTAGGTCGGTCTCGGCCGTAAGGCACCTGGATGTGATGAGTGTGATATACGAGGGGGAGGTGGTTGCGGGGATGGGTAGATCGAAGGAATCAACTGAGGTCGTCTGTGATGAATTATACGGGGCTGGAAAGAGCTCCAAGAAATTGGAGAGCTATCGTACGATTCCGGCCTGCCATCTTGGTGGCTACAAAGTCAAGAAAACTGTCAGAACATGGCTTCGTCAAGGTGAGGAAATCCACAAGGAAATAGAGGATAATGATAATGATATGATTAAGAGATGAAAATTAGTCAAATACCTGTCTATCAAGGAGAAATCATCAAATAAGTAGAAATTAGTAATAACTTAAGAAGTGAACGGAGAACATGACAAATGACGTTTCCTATTTGTTTTGACAAATGGCTCAATTAGTAATGAATAACTTTGTAAAAGTATGACACATGATTAAAAATTATTATTATGTTCAAGGGTTGTTAGAGTGCAAGGTTGCTTTGATGCAAAAGTTTGCTTCCAAAAGCAATTTGGCGTTAATTTTATGATCTAGCACACAAAATACTCATATGTATGTACAGCAAAATAGCAACCGGGAAATGTTTGATCGCTTTGAGATCATTTTCCAAAAACTGGCAGAAATAAAGTTAAGAACAAATGAAAATTGATAAAATTAAGAGAATTTGGGTTCTTGGATCCCCATTTAGAAGTCGTGATTTCTAACAAATAAGAAATAATTAGTCGTTTTAAGGAATGTACACGCTTCGATTCAAGTTCAATAAGCAGATAAAACTAGGATGTGATTGAGGAGCTTTATTTTGAAGATGTTTGTTCATTTGAAATACAAAAAAAATTAGTATGAAGATGAATAGAATTGACGAAAAGGGATGAAAACAGAAGGTATAAGATGATTGAATGATGGAATGTCGAAATGGTTCACCATAATTTTCTGCCAGAGTTGGAGTCGATAGAGATGGAACTTCCATGGCAAATGAAAATATACAGAGGGTTTTAGCTGCAATCACACTATTTACAGTGAATTCGAAAATGAGTTGTTGAGGCTAGGAAAGGATCGGGAGCGGGTGCATTGTGGACTTTCGTCTATTTGTACCTCCTGATTGGAGCTTGTCGCTTAATTCTCCTGGTGGCGTTTGTAAGAAAGTTGTGGTCTGATTTGTCTTGTATCACATCCCCAGTAGGTTTTAGTCGGTACAAGCTGGTCCAAAGTCAAACGGAGATGGAAAACAGAAAAACAGAAGTTTGATCAAAACAACAATAAAACCAAGTCATTCAGCGTTTACAGGTCGAGTTTGGGCAGGGCTGTAGACTCTAGAAGCAGGTCATCTACATAGGTCAACAGAAAAAGCGGAATGTATGTACTTAGTTGAAGTTCGAAGCCGGCATAAATATTTTCTCTAACCTTGTGTACTGTTGCTGAGTTCCATAGGACACCACCGAGAGCTTGCCACGTCCGGGAACCTGAAAAAAGTTGCGATCGCAAAAATTACACATACTTAAGAGCTATAATGCGTGACGTTTATTCTGCCGCATCCCACCCATCCATGTATATATTTATGGATTATGTGCAATGAAGAGGCACTGGATTTTCTGTACACAGGTTCAAGCTTTTTATACAAAGCGGTTATTTGGCATAATCCAGTTCAAGACGGTTAGTGAGTAGTTCGCATTATGAGAATACCTATTCACAGTTTAGGTATTTAGTCAACATGATGGTGATGAATGTGAACATTAACACTAATTGACGGCAATAGCATCATATAATTTTTCATATGAGTGACGATATAGGTTCAAAAACATTCGAGAAGAAGTTGATTATTTAGGCATCTGCTGGGAAATCAATGAAGGAAAGTAAAAAATATCCATCTATTGTCCACTTTAAGTGCGAAAACCCAACATACCCGAATTTGACCTGAGAAATTCCAGAAACGACTATTTTACAACGTTGGACTTACCTCAAAAGTGTGATAATACCAAAGCTGGAAATGTCTGATCAATGTATGAAACAGCAATAACTTTCAAATAACAATGTTAAAACGGGTGAAAACCTGAGTTAAGATGAATGTGCTGAAAAATCAATATAAGTAGACGTGTTATGGTTTAGCCGTTGAAAGAGGACCAGTGATTTTTATAAAGAAACTAGGAACGGGAATAAGTTGTTTTTGAAAAAATGAGTGAACGAACAATATATTTATACAGAGTTGGGCGAACGCCATTATTTGCAATTACATACTTTTGTTTTTGGTTGTAAATCAGGCTTTAACCACTCAATTCCTTAATTGAACCATGTTGTTGGAACCGTCCAAGTCTCTAGAATACTCAATCAATCATGGGGGAATCAATGAAACATGTAATTGAAACGTGTCAATTACCTATGCAACGTGTAATTATTGACTCTAAATTTTAGAGTCAATAATTACACGTTGCATAGGTAATTGACACGTTTCAATTACAATTGTAATTAAAAGCGGTCGATTACATAATTGGAGTGTAATTATTCAGTCTAATATATTATGTTATTGATTCCCGTTGGATATGTTGTATTCTAGAGATTCAGGCGGTTCCAACGGTATTGCTCAACATGGGAATTGAGTGGTAAGAGCATGATTTACATCCAAAAACAAAAGTAATTGCAAAATGGCGTTTGCCCAACACTGTATTTTATATAACATAGGGGGAACGGGGGAAGTGCACTAATTTAGTGCCATTATAGGGAGCCTATTATATATCACCTCATGATACATTACCTAGGTATGTTCTTTAGCCTAACAAATATTGCATTACATTTCAGAATAACTAGCCCTATACAGGTTTCAAGGGGTATTAGTTGTAGGTACTGAAAAAAAAGGAAGCGTATGGTAATAATATGTGGATGGACAAAAATGAAGTTAAGGAACAACATTGAAGGTAAGAGGTGTAGTAGAATGAGAAACCCTGATGGGCAGGTGATAATTTTTTTTCAAACTTATGAACAGTCACTTTAAAAGCCGACATCCTATTGAAAAAGTAAGAACACATTCACTTAAGTAATTAACATTCGAAAAACCCGACAAAAAAAATGGGCCGTATCAGAAAACTGTAATCTGACCTCTCGACAAAAGCCTTGCAAAAACGTGAACCCAGAAATTTTCCTGATTGGGGTATAGTGATATATTAGGAGATTGTAATAGTAGGTACCACATCATGACAAAAGTATCATGGTTCTAAATGATTTAAACTTGAGGCGTTCGGGAAAATCAGAAATATTCGGATTCCAATTGGATTTGATGATGACTATGTGTCTACTAACATACATGGAAAACGTTAAGCAAACCTTGTCCTATAGAGCTGAAGGCAAAGTAATAACGTAGTTATCCAATGATTTTTAATTGAGGCATTTTTTATAGATCGGTAGCAAGCCACCGTTACTTTGGTAGCGCTGGTGCCATATTAGGAGAAACAAAAATATGAAACTTTCCTCCGTTCTTACATGTAGCGTGGCAGCCAACAGTAAATGACGAGGAAGATGAAAGCATTGATAATGAGCTGAACCCGAATCATTCCTTGTTTTGGTGAAACACTTAAGACTCATAAAATAGATGAATTTTTGATGATCACGATTAATGAGACAATATTAGGTGGTAGTGGCAAGATCTTTAAGACGTATTAGAGTTTTGGACAGGTAGAAGGTAGTATACGAGTCAAAATGGAGGTTAGTGATGGGTTGGATCTGGGACTATGTACAAGTATGTAGAAGGTACCGGTATGGCGTTAGAGTGAGGGGCCAAGCCGTCTCTATCACTCTGCACTTGTCCGATGGCTTGCGGCTGCCCTCTGTACACCCTCTGTTGTCGGTCAGAATCCAGCTCTTCAGCTGGGAGCTGCTCATCTTCTGTGTAAAGATCGTGCTACGACAGAAACAACCGAACCCTCGTGTTAGAGACAGAAAATAATATATAGGAAGTCCGACAAGAAAAAGTGGATGAGAGAAACCCTACGGTCAGTAAGGATTGTTACCTACTTATATAAACTCAAATTTCTCCCTTGCGAGGGAAAAACATTAAATCATGTTTAATGTTTTTCAGGAGAGAAAATGGTCTTGGAGCTCACTCAGCTGATCAGTGACCACTCAGGCGCCTTCAGCATTCTCCATTGACCCTGCTTCTCAAATTTCAGCTTCCTGCGTTCAACAGGAGAGAAAATGGCCTTGGAGCTCACTCAGCTGATCAGTGACAATAACCAAAAGCATCTTGGTACAACTAGACCCCAAATGGAGCCGATATAACGTGGTAACTAAGAAATCGGTCCGTGGTAACTAAGAAAAAAAACGTTGCATATTTGCGTGTCGGAATTCACAGAAAGACCCCCAGCCCTAAAACATTAAACATGTTAGAAGAAAATTTTGGAACCTATGGCAAAATACGAAACAAGAACCTTTCTTTCTATATATTCAATAAAATGATTAGTGTGTTTCGAGGTATTTCCTAATGTTTGCTCATGTAGTTTACAGTTCAAGTTGTTTTCCCGATTTTTGTACATTTGTTTAAAACATGGATTTCACCATAATTCCTGCTACCGTCATCATTCTAGTTCTCACCATAATATTGAGGAAACCAGCTCAATTCAGCTTGAATACAGCGTTATTAAAGTCCATGTCACATATCCTTATTAACTACTATAATATCCTTCCGTATCGGATTCCTTATGTTTCAGGTGTGCTGGAACACTGAATATCCTATCGAGACTGAATAAATTAATTACGAAAGAGATCACCTTGGGTATCTGCTGCTGAATGATTCTTTCTCTCTGTGGTGGAGAGCTCTGCCGTTGCCTCGTTTCAGGAACTTGTTGAACCTGCTGGCTTGCTGCTGTGCCGGGCGCGCAGCCGACGTTCCTCGGCCAATCGCAAGTCTGCAGTTCATGGCTAATCAGACAAAGAGTGGCATTGAATTGCCTAATTGATTTTTACCTATGAATTTATAGATTCTTGATACAAAGACCAATGTTTTCAGGTTGGAGGTTTTCACATAAAAACAAGAACATGATACTCGTCTGTTTGGAGGAGAGAAGCACTTCAGTCAGAAATTAAAGTTTTGAATGAATTTCTAGCTCTATCTTGCAAGTTCGCAGCTTTTTGGACTCAGATGATCCTACCAACAGAATCTTCTCTGAGCTGTAGATTTGTTAGGTACCACCAGAGGAACCGTGGCTAAGTGTTTTTTTTCCCTTACAATGCCCTATTCTAACTCCAATTCTTGATGCATTAATGGTGATTTTCTGACGAGAAGGAATATTGCAAAAACATTTCAATTTTAACAACTGGGAATTAGTCCTGGAAGAAGTAGAAACCGTAGAACAATGCCGAGACACAAGTGATTGGATTTGGGACTCGCCACTTTCGGCGGAGTTAGATAAAAGTGAACTATAGTTCGCCAATATTGCTTTCTTCAAACTGGTCCCAAAATAATGAAATAAATAATGCACCCTTTGGGAAGAAGATAGATGAGGTTCGAACGCAGTCGCTATTCCAAACTAAGGAAGGAGACTTTACAATACCTAATCGTACGTTTAGTCATATGGTACCATTACCTGTACATGAGTCCCCCTGTACAGGACTCGAGGAGGGCGCCACCGAAGACGCAGACGTAGTACTGCGTGCAGTCTGTAGGGTGCGCATAGTACCCGAATTCTTCAGGGCAGTCGAAGTCTACTGGGGTGCCGCCACCACTGCTGCTGCTGCTACTGCTGCTGGCCTGTGGTGACCTCCTCTTGGTTGATCCGCTACCGCTCTCTCCCCCTATAAAATAAAAAACAAGGTATTAGTTGTACTGAATTCTCAAACAAGTTATTAGTCATGCTGATGCTGAATTCTGGAGCCACTAAAAATATTTAAAAAATGTCACCCTACAGCTTTAAAAAAACTTTGAAACCTACGCCTAATATTGATTAGACCTATGCCATCCACCATAGCACCTGAAGAGGGGGGAGCCACAGGAAACAGACAGTTTTAGTAAGCCCTAAGTATCACAGCCATTCACATTCCTCCTATTTACTTGTTTTAACTGCGTTTTGGTTGGCTTCCGAGACCCTAGGTCTATGGGTTATGAACCCCCGTTCCTAGCAGATCTTCTGCGAGCACCAGAAAAGCGGAACCATTGTATTTTAAACAGATATGCTTTTAGTAGATAATAATATAATAATAATATAATATAATGCTGATGCATGGGAATCAAACTTAATCGATACCTATACTTGTGTTCAATGCGTATTATAAAAATGATTTATAGGGATTGTGTGCGTCTAACCTTGCAGGTAATACCTAGGTGCCTACTTAATTACAAATAATATAATAATTGTATCCATTATAGTAATTGGATATTCATGTAGGCATCAATTCATAATAGGTACTAATGGTACCTCTACTTGTATGTAACTATTCTGAAGGGAAATTGGGTCGCGTTAAGTGAACAGTTATAATTTCCACAACATTAGGTATTTCTTTCGTCATACGAATAAAAGAATGAATGATATTTATTCGCCATAACAGAGCACCAACATTGGTAACATGCATGAAGTAAATACCTAAATATCACTTATAATAATTTGTATTAATAGTTATTTTTATAGGTAATTATTAGAAGGAATTACATCATCTTGTTACTACTGCCGCTGTTTGTCTTGCACTTGTCAGCTAACTAGGGATCTCGTCAGGGTCTCTCTATATGTCCCTCTCTTTCTATCAAGTATTGGTAGGTACTATACAAAGAGGATCATGAGCCATGATTAATATTCTTTAACCCTCTGGTGGGAACATGCCTTTTTCCCCCGCTTAGTAGGAACATCTGCTTGTGAGGCAGCTATAGCAGTAAATCGTCTCTAACATGTATTGACTCGTGGGATTCACCTTAATATATCAATTAACGTTGTTTGTATATTTCAAGAACACTATAATGTACTACAAAAATATAAATTATATTTGTATAGTATAGTTTGTACAATATATGTATATCACTCATCAGGGATGTGGGATTCGTCTGAGTCAAATTCACTGTCACAGTCAGATTTTATTTGCAATGCAGCAAGCTCCAAAATTCTCCTTTCTCGGTTTGAAATGTTTGGTGGGACTTTGTTACCGATTTCTGTATGTAGCAAATCACAGAATGAGTACTGATGTAGAATAGGAGTCAGTATAATAAATTATTATTTTGGCACGCAAAAAACTGTTCAAACGTCAATTTTTATGTTGCTGAAAGTCATTGAGATTTGTGAAAATTTTCCAGAATATATGGTAAGCCGTAGATCATTTATGGGTTCCCCAAACATTCGCTGATATGGTCATGCTGCATGACTAGTTTCGTACTACTATAAATCCTACACAACTGGAACCTTTGAACTAACTAAAGTAAATAACACAAAAAACTAAGTGAAGTGAAAGAATGAGAATGAGTAAAGTGGGTACTCTGTTCAGAGTAACTAACATATCTGTATCACATAAGACAGTAAAAAGGTCTACCATGTTGGGTGTGACACATAGCTTCCTCATATCCACAATGCGAGAAATTGATGTTTCGAGGATTTCACGTTTTAGCATGCGCAGAGGCTACCGTTGGTCAGCTGGTAATAATTTTCATAGGGGACCATCTAGGGCCTAACCCGCGTAATCTCTGAAAATTTCAACAAAATCTTATGGAAATTGTGGAAGTTATGCGTGTTGCAAGGATTCCCGGACAGAGAAACTGACAGACACGAAACCAAAATTGTTCAGGAAGGTCTACAACGTAAGAAGCGAGTTGAAATTTTGATTTTAGAGGTGAACAATTTCCCAAAAGTGAAAATAATGCTTCTGACTGAATAGTGACCAAACATTCAACCATACCTGCCTCACAGGCAGATGTTCCCACCAGAGGGTTAACGAAGGACCAAAAATATCAAAAGCTGACAAATAGCCAATTCATCACGTTGCACGTCCTACCTATTTCTCCACTTTTTCAAAAAAACCGCAGTGAATGGAAGGTCCGATTTGATTACAGGCCGCGGAAGCAAGGACGCACACACTTTCAACCACCGAGTCCTGTCTCCGAAGATTATAAATCCTTCATCTTCGAAATCATTCAGAGAATCAAACCGAAGACTTATCATTCATCAATCCTCCCGCAGATCTGGGAGCACCAGGTACACCGCAGTACCTACTTATTACCTACCTACGAACGAACTACAGCGAAGATACGAATGTTGCAACTGACATCAGATCTGGCCTCGCTCTACAGCACGTTTTCGAATCCTGAGAACTGAACTTTGACCTACGGCTTGACCTGAAGAAGAACCCAGGCTCTTGGGTTTTTCCCTCAACACAGGCCTCGGTGATATTAGCGGAACGTCTACCTTCTACCTACCACTCGATGAAACGTTCGATAAATCGACCGATCATAACGGTCGATACAAATCGAATAAGATCCCCAGGGAAGATCCCCCTCCTCTAGATTTCGTCGGGAATTCTCGTCTGTGTGTGTGTGTTGTGTGTGCATGTAAGCTGTTCTCTGCCACACTAATAACTTCCATTGTTTTCATCCGATTCCGATGAGCGGGTTGGGCCCTAGTTGTACCCCTATACGTTTCAGCTCTGTCGGCCCTCTACGTTTGCACAAACATGAATTTCTGCAAGCACCGATTTCTCACGTTATGATGGTTCGATTCTTCTCAAACTACGTGGGTAGTTGGGAGCTTGCCTCCAGATGATACCTGATTGTGTCAGTTAGAGCTTTTCTTATTAATAGCCAGAAGACCAGTCTATCTGGTCAGTGAGTTAGTCTATCATTAAGGTGTCCAGATTTCCGGACGCCCAATGCTGGACGCTTCAATACGATGCATGTACCTATTCTATATGCACGCTTTGCAAGGGTGTTCCTTAAGACGTCCCGCCTTCTTTTCCTGTGGAAGTGGTTAAGAAAATATTGAACGATTACCTACATAGGTAGGAACCTAGAGCTCACATCCAAGATCAAAATTTCATAAATATAGATAATGTTGAAAGTTGAAATTTGTACATCAACTTGGTTTATTTTAAAAAATGAACCCCAATTTTTTTTAATTGCAGATTCAGTATCTACGTTAAATTTCCTGGATGAATAACCCAGAATTTCCTTCGAATTTTTCAATGCTCGTATTCGAGCAAAATGTCAGGACGACAAAACTGGGGAAAACGCCTCAACTCTAAATAATTGATTTTCAGAAATCAGCTTCAAAATTTTCCGATTAAAACTCCCCTTATGTTCACTGCAAAGCAATCCCTCAATAACCCAATTTTTTGGTAGGACATTGATTGATGTTCAATTAGATCGAGTTGTGAAAAATCTATCAAATACCAGTTTCCCCATTGGTTTATGGCACGTGAGGCGATTATCGATTATTTCTGGCTGGTTTTTCGAATGTTTGTTAAATAATAACATCTCAAATCGAGTTAGGGCGTTTTACCTTCACAAATAGAGGTGGATTTTATAGGAGGATTTTGTTGAAAAACGCTCAAACGGGATCAAGCAAGGTCGCCTGTGTCTAGCGGACCAGTTCCTGCATATGAGTTGTTTCAGAACAGGAAGTGACCCTGACGTTCCTCAGACCCGTTGTCAAGTCGATCTTGAGATATCGAATTTCATTATAAAGGCGGCCAACATTCAAGAACGTAGTAGGCGGGACCGCAGATGTGATGTGGCCCCGTTCCTAATGGGAAGTAGTAAACAACCTTCTCCGTCCATAAACGACACTAAAAAGCTATAAATCATAAAATATTGTAGGTAGCCAGTGAAACTGATCCCTAAATCGTGAAATGGCGAAAACTATGCAAAATAGTCTTAACTCCCTTGGAGAACTTCTAAAATACAGCAAAAAGCCACCAAGTAGGAAGCACATAGCTTCCTATATAGCATTCATAATGATGGTACCATAAACGATGGTGTGTACGTTCCTATAGTTTTCGGTGACGTCTGCGTCTTTCCACTGTCACCAAAGCCGCCACCAAAAACAGTGAAATTAGAGCAAATTCTGGGGTCCATCCTCAAAATGTGAGCCTTATGGTGAACCTGATTATCAGGCTTGAGTTTGGTTAACCTAAAAAATTGAATTTGAACGTTGTAAAGATAAATAAATCTTCTATACCCCGTAGGTGTAAAGGAAGTCTGATGCATCCCAAGTTCGAGTTTGTTTCGATATAACTTGAGGTTGTAAATGTGATGATCCAAATTAGATCTGGAACCGTTTGACTTGTTTCACGGAGTTGCAATATTTCAAGGTAACAAGATCTTGTCTTCAGTACGACTGGAGTACGTTTGAAAGCTCAGACCGTATGAACAGGTATACTTTGAGTTAGCTGATCCGCAATACACTTAAACTTTGGTGTTTTGGATGCCATTGAACTGAGCATGAGCAGGACCAACGCTGGGGTAGCCAAATAACTACATAGTAACGAAATTAAACACTCTCACCAAACTGCCAAGTTGGGTTTCTACGACAGTCAGTTAATACCTGAAACAACCACAAGATTCCTATTAGCAACATATTTTCATGTAGGTACTACAAATACATAAACAGGTAACGATACATACATACGTAGATATTCAATTGAACATGCAATTTTCATTTTTGTTAATTTATTATTAATCATAATTATGAAATAATTAACTAATCATAATTCTTATTATGATTTAATTATTATTATGATTATTAACTAATCATAATAATTATGGTCATCAAATTAATTAATTAATAAAAATAGTTTTATTTAATAATAATTATTAAATAAAATTATTTAAATAAATAAATTAATAATATATTATTAACTAAAATTATTTAAACAAATTAATTAATCATAATAATTGAATAAAATTATTTATTTTTCTATGACGCCGTAAAATTTAAATTTTGTAAGTTTTGTTCAAGTTTTGTAGGCTATATTGACGCTTGGCACTGTGCATTTCATTATCTGAGCCATTAAATACAGGACAGCTCTTCAAATAATGCTTAATTCTCAAAAAAAAAAATCATTCGGTAGGTAACCAGAAAGAAGAAGTCAAGATCATCCCAAGTTGCATCTCAAAAGTTGTTTTTCTATTCGACTAACCGTTCTCAATACCCTACCCACCCATGGTGAGTCAGGAGCAATAAATTTTCATGTTATTTGGTGCAACGAACTGTTTTTTCCTCGACATGATTAATAATTATTTATGATTAGCAGTCTTGGTGAAATCGGCCATGAATAATATGTATTATCCACTACCAATATGCGTTACTTATCCGCTACCGTATGTTTTTACGACGAATGATGAAATATTAGGTAATCTTAACGTGAACTTCACGTTCCACTTCATCGCCCCAAGATCGTTTCTCGAGAAGAGATGAAGGAAGTTGAGGCTGTTGAAAAGGTCGGTAGCTTTTATTTGATGGGCGTTGGCCGTGCAAGGTCGCGGCCACAGGTTGCGCAAGGTCTTTACTCCATCTCACCTTTTCATCTCCCCTCTCACACCAATCCGCTCTGCTGAATCCCTCATTATGAGAAGGAAGGTTGGTTACGAAGGACGGATGGGGTGAAAAAAAAAGTTGGAGTCAACAATGTTCAGTGAGCGAATTTTCAGAGAACCAATCACTAGGTACCTATCCAGCAGCTCTGATAATTTTAAACGAATTCTTATTTTATACCTCATATGCAGTCCAAATTAGCGTCAAAACTAGGTATGCTATAAGGTATGAACAAGGACAAGGACGGCTTTAAGGTAATTTTACCGATATTAGGCCTCATATTCTCTCTCAGGGAATAGATCAATAGACGTAGGAATTTGCACCTGCTCTACCTCAAACCTGCCTTTTTTACCCGAAAAACAGCAACACTGCCACGGTGGATTCTTCAGGATTACAATAATCCTGAATATATAATAATTATATTAGCTCATGGCATGGCCATTAGAATTAGAAACCATAGAATCTATAGTCAAACATTGTTAGGGTAGGATAATATGATACCATCCTAATAATGATTTTTTGTTCCTACTTGGCATGAATTTCTTATTACCTTAAAGTTCATCTTATCTTTGTCCCAGTGGTTGTTAACGGTTTCCCTTTCCCTACAGCATGGCCATGTGACGTTCCTTCTTCCAACCATGACTTCCGGTAGCTCACATTCACCTTCTTTGCATGGAAAAGCTGTAAAGTGCCTTTGTCCAGTTGCAAGCATCCGTTTCTTCCTTTTCTACTCGAAGGTGAATTCCCTTAAATAATCTATATTTTGTTTTAATCTCGGTTTATTGTTTGTGATGTATAAAATTATCATCTATACCAGAAGGCCTAGGTGGCTAAAGTTGAGTTTGTTACTTGTCATCACTCCATCAGAAGTGTCATAACTGTCAGCAGCTAACTGTGGTATTGGGGTTCTAAAGAACCAAAATGTGTACGTGTGTATGTGTCGTGAAGTAGGGGCCCTACTCATGTTCAGCACCTAGTGCAAAAGTGATCCAGAAGAACGGATCACTTCCTTAGTGTTCTCTGAAGAAGTATGAAGAAGTCATTATTGGATGTCTCCTCCAGTTCTTTAGCTTCCTTGATTCAGTTCAATATAACAGTATTGAATGAGCGACTTGTAAGACGCTTGCTATAAGTATAGGTAACTACCTACTTATTGCTTTATTTTTACTCACTCACCCAGTATTTGCCCCACCCCCTCCCCCAACTATTTTCCCTAGTTTATCCCACATGTTCTTGGCCTCTCTAGACAGTACGTGTCGAACATTATATAATTTATTGTATTACAGGTTACGAGTCCTATTGAATTCCCCCGCATGAACGGGATAGATCAGCTTGCTCGCAGTAAAAAAGACGAGAAACTGCATTGCGTCGATCGTAAAAGTGGAGCGATCGGAAGGTCGGTCTGTGGTCTTTAGATGAGGTGCAGTTCGTGTCGGAACAGGTGAATCATGACCGTTGATCGTGGTGCAGTTGTAGGTAATCGTAGTTCCATCGCACGTTTCGCGTCAAGTGGTCTTCATCACGTTTCATCGGTCAAACGTGCGTCGGGTCTTAGAGATTATTACTTTCGGGGTCTCCTTGAGATTATGAGGACTATCATTGGAGAGGAGAGGCCTTCACCTCTGATCTAGGCATTGGGATTAAGGGTTGACAAGTTTCAGTCATGCAACCTATAGCTCAACGCAATGTACGTATTGTTGGAGTACGTATAATATAAGTAATAAGTATGACCAGTAAGTCATATTATGACATACTGGACATTTCCGTTTTTTCTCCAAAACACTTAAATTGACCCTTGAAATCACAATTTCCCTTAAAAACAAGAAAAGAGGCAATTTCATTTGATACTTTAACTTCTGCCTGCCGGTTTTCCGTACGTAGTATCATAGATAGCTTCAACTAGGTAGATCGGTAAGTACTTGCAGTTAACTTCAGCTCATGTTTACTTTTTAATGTCGTTATAATGACATCACAATAAGTTGAGATAGTAAATAATAGAAGTAGTAAGAAAGTGATTTATGGCCTGATTCACGTACTTAACCCTTGTAAGCATATCACGGCCATGGGTATAGCCCATCGAAAAACCTATACCACCAGATAACCAATCATTCAATGCCCTTCAAGCAAATAGTCTTGAAAACGTATTTTTTGTGAGTAGTCTGTGGATGCGCATAAATATGTATTTTTCGAAGGACCACCCCCGA
>JAEMON010000002.1:39989618-40008192 GCA_030264115.1 Lygus lineolaris | reverse complement strand
CATAAACAAACATCAATTCTGGCGCATCCAGTCTGTTCGGTTGTAGTGAAAGTTAAGGTCGTTAAAATTCAACACTTCATCCCTAGTGACGGGCATATACCCTAGTGACCCATGTATTTACCCAGATGTCAATTCGGTCGCGGAGGACCATTGGTTTCAGGGTTAAAGATGAGGGTGAGAGTATTTTACCCTATTTTATAGCCATCATTTGGCAAAATCAAAATCAGAGTAGCCGTTCGAGTGTGATTGATCAATAATGCGGAATGGACGTGCAGTTTTTTTTTCTTCTTCCACATTGCAGGTCTAATGGGGAGCTTTCTGTTGAGTCGGGAAACAACGGAAATTGGTGTGAAAAAGGGAAAGAGAAAGGCGTATGACGTCATCTGATACCTATGTATTGGCACGTGGGAACCGAGTGATGTATACCTAATGACGTCCTGTATCATTCATGACGTCATGGCGGCAAATTACTATAGGATTCTGAAGTTAAATATTACGACTTTAGGGTGCTTCAAGGGTGCTAAATCCGATTCTGATGTCAAAAGCAGCACATTCTAACCCACGTTTATCAACTTTACTTGATTTTAGTAGGTAAGTAAGACAAGATGTTAAGGTATTATGTAAGGAATCCATAGTTACAATCTGCATAACATGGTAGAAGTTTATTGTATTATACCGATTCATAATTTAAGGCAGTCTAATGAGAAAATCGGTTACGCGAAAATAGTGGTTTGTTAAAAGAGTGTAAAAACCTACTAAGCTTAAATATATACATAACTTGATGTGTTGAGTTTATTGCTAAATATAAGGTCTTTATATACTACGTTAAGCAGTCTTATGTTGCTACATGTTTCCCCCACTAAAACCACCTTGTGCCCCACAGTGCGTCGTATTTTGTCACGTTGGACCGCCACAGCTCCGAAAAAAAACTAAGAGCGAAAGGTGAAAAAACTAAGCCGGATTCCTCTTATTTCGCTGGGCAGATGAGGATATCGAACTGGCTGGACCGTTTTTTCCACCTTTTTCCTTCGTTTTTGATTTTTTTTCCTCGTTTGGAGGGGTAAAAGACTGTACGACTAGCAGATTGTGAGACGCGTTCACCTTGGAGGAAGGCCGGTCGGCTTCTGTAAGTGTAACTGGTTTACTCGAGGGACTCTGCATAAGACGAAACCAGACGGATTTTTCACCTCCTAGTTGACTCTTTGAGTGAGGAAATGTTGACTTTCCTCAGCAATCCCGATGGATGGAAGAGAAAATAATGCAATCTACCGAATTTCATCAACTCCTTTCTATACTTTACTGCGTTTGGTGCAATAACGAAATACTTGTGCATTTCGACAAAAATCAGCTTGTTAATTACCTTAGTCCTTATGCGGGGTTAGTAAGCCCGATCTGATAGGCAGTATTTTCTGAGTACCTATCAAATTTGTAGGGACTAGATCACAGAATCTGTGAGGCGATTAACATGAGGATTTTGAATCTTGAATTGGGTAATTTAAAAGATAATCATCCGCGGTTCTGTGTTTTTAGCTTTTAAATTATTTGATTATTAATATTAGGAATTAAATAAATTTTCGACCACCCGAGAACGTCAAACGTCTGCCAACTGGGTGTGTCACAGCTAAAGACATTGAAATCAGCGATTCTAGTGTCCTTTTATTCACGTTTCATTCAATGAATTCATATTAATAATATTTTCTTAAACAATCAAGAATTTCCCCCGATTATGCTGACGTTTTTCACGTTATTACATGCGCTATATCCACCGATGATCTGTTTGCAATGGGATGATAGGGAATTATCTGGAGGACAGCCCCCAACTACCCTCCATTTTTCAGCGGAATCGGGCTATTAGAACGTGAGAAATCGGTGTTTGAGGAAATTCACAATTGTGTGCGCAGAGGTTATTTATCAGGCACTTGAAAGGAAAGGTTTACTGTGGTCAAGTTTTTAAGAAAGCGACTAATATGATCTCACATTAATGGCAACGAATGACGTCATATTAAATTGTAAAATCACCTAAATGGGTTGCGAACATTGATGATTTTTAATGGGTCACTAATTGTAATTTCTTCGACCAATGCGATTAATGAAAAATTGGAACTTTGAGACGATTAGGTATAATAATAATGTTTTTGGATTCAATGAGTCGGGATCATGCATTATTTGAAGCACCTGCCACAATCAATGAAGTACAATTTAATTTGGAACGTTGTAACTATATCTGGCTTATCTCAAAACGAAGCTGAATGCACTTCGATGGTTGTGTTTTGAAATGTACCATATTTGGCACGCAACACGCGTCCTCGATTCAATAAATCCGCACGAACCGATCAATCGAATTCGAATCGAATTGATTCGGAGGTCGAGGAGGGTCGATTATTGTGTAGCCTTTTGAAGCTACAGTGACGTGCATCAGCGATGATAATCACGAGTGATGGTGAAAAATCTGTGTGAAGAGAAGGCGACCTCCGAGTGGATTGAGAACAGGAGAGAGCGATGGCCAAGGACGGGATTAGAATGACTGAAATCGTAATTTATATGGTAAAGAGGAAACTATAGTATTAAAAGGGCGAACAATATTTTTCAAAGTAGGTTCTAAGCCAATCTCTGGAGAACATACAACGCTGGGGTGTATAAAACACCATCCGATTTCGAAGCTCTGCTAGATAATATTTTGAGAATAAAATGTAATTTGAAAGCATCTGGCGACCTTCTGTATATAGCTACCTGAACACAAAAAATTCAACTTCAGAATAGGCAATAAACGTTCCATACTTGACCCGAATGGTATACCTATAGGACAAGTACAGTATATGATCAACTGGAGTTATTGGACGTAGTCCCCTGGGCCAAAAATATGGGGAACTAGATTTGGAAAAATGGAAATGAAGGAAGTAAGAATACTTGAAGAAAGAAGATGGCAAATAGAAGGCAACACAAGGCAGAAAAAAAGATAACGAGAAGCACTCGTTAGAATTAACATGGATTGTAGGAGATAAGTTATCTGCGTGGTCAGCCTGAAATTAAGTTAGTCTTTTCTAAAGATAGAATAGGTATTCTAGTGTCTGTCTAGCAATTTTATTTGGTTTGTTTTGGTGTGTATGAAGTTAGAATCTGGTTTTACCTCAGATGGAAATCTCATCAGATGGAAATTAATGTTAGTCATAAACAGTCTCCTATATAGTCTTTTGTAATGTTGTACCTCGTATATTTTTGTTAATCTACCTAGTCTATTAGTTGAGAGTAGTGTGATACGTTTCTATTAGTCAGTCCAGTCTGACAGTAGGGTCATAGACGTTTGGTTTGTTTATTCATTTCAGAAATGCAACCTGGAGATGCCTATACACCATAAGCAAAACATTATTGTCGAACATAACAGTAGTAATTACAAGTCAGCTTACCCCTAATAACTACATCTACATCTACCCCTAATACCTACAGAGTAAGTAGTGTAAACACATTGATGAATCTGGCACATTCAGAAAATTGGTTTATACAGAAACTGAAACCACATCGATACCCTTCAGACAGCCTGAAAGACCCCTTATACGCCTGATTTCAGAGGTATTGATATTGGTAGGTACTTTATAGCCTTCGGGTCAAGTATATTAGGAAAGTAAAAGGCTACAATTACCAGCTAGATTGTGCGAGATTCCATCTAGTCAGCCACCCTAAATACAAGTTCGTAGGTCGAATACATCGTGAAGAGACCTAAGATGGAATTGTCAGATTATTGACTCACGGGAATGACTCAAACTCCAAAAGTCAGAAGACAGGAGGAGGGCGTGGACCGTTGCGATAATCCGTTGCTCAACGCGCGATAATCCGTCGCATTGTTGAGCTCGCGCGGAAGAAAGTGCGATTTACATGCGGGTTCCTCAAAGAGCGAGGAAGAACAATAGGGAAGCACAGGCGAGGAGTTCAATGATGTGATGAGACTTGTAATGAGGAGGAGGCATAGTTCTTGTTACGCAACTTATGTACAAACGAGCCATCAATGGAGTGCAGTCATCGTGGGGGTCAGGGGAAATGGAGGAGATCCTAAATAGCCGTTTATTCAATGACTGGCGGTAGTGACTTCGTTTCAGTCCACTTAGTTATACGAGGTTCGCGAGTTATAGGAAGTAAAAACGGTCGTTAAATTAATTACCTACTGAACGTAGCCCGAATATTTACCAGTATAGGTACCTAAGTAAATGCGTGAATGAAATCTCATCCAGAAAATCCTTGAGAAATTATTTGTCAGGTATGTAAAATCAATTCAAAACCGTTCATACAGTACCTGTACAGCTTCCAGAGTAATCATTTTTGCTTCCTCACTACCAAAGGTAGGGAAGCATTATATTAGCGCAAGAAGTAAAATAAATGTTGTCCTCCAAAATAAAAATTCCCACTTGTTTATTACGTTTCGAAGTTACCTGAACCATTTTCGTTTCGTGATGTCTGCCTTTCGGTCAGTCCGTGGTCAATTCATTATCCCAGGAAAAAAATAACAACTTAGGGCGGGATTTATAGACGGTCCTCTAGTTTCAAGGAGACTTTGGGATGGTTTCCAAGGATTTTCTAAGCCGAATCCGTGTTCCAAAATTCGAGGAGACTATCTCAAGGCCTCTTTGAAACTCGAGGACCGTATATAAATCCCGCCCTTACAGACCAAATTCGATGAAATTTGTAGAGATTGTGGGGGTTAGCCCCTAGATGGTTCCCTGTGAGTTTCATCGACCTCAGACCAATGGTTACAAGTGCCCACGAAAAACGTGAATTTCCGGAAATACCGATTTCCCACGGATTCGGAAGGCTAGTTGGGGGACTAAAAGATGTTTCCCCGTGAATTTCATAGCGATTGGTTCAGTGAAACGCATTGCGCATCCGCAAAATTAAAATTCATTGTCAAAGGCAAAACTCTGAAACTATATGACCAATTTTCAGTCTCCTATAAATGTCATGAATCTGAACGATTGCAGTCGTAGCGGATGCATTAGCGTGAATTGTTAACTTTACTGCCCACCTAACATGGCAGACATTGTCTAACAGGTTATGACTCCTGGGCTCATAATCTGGTGAAATGGACTCATAGACCTCTAAATTCTCTCTCTACGTATTGGAACGTTTAAAACCTCTTCGAACTAAGTCAGTTCCGTATCTGTATTTCCACAAATGCCTTGCAACATCACATTATTTTTGCATGCCATTGTAATGCAATTTTCAGGGATAGCGCTGGTTGGGCCTTGGATTTCTCCCCTATAATATGAAGTACTGTAGAATCAATAATGTGTTAGCTTCAAATCATTGTTTCATAGGAAATCCTATGACTCAATTTTATCACATTACGTCATTGGTCTTTCGTTCTCTGTAAACTTTGTGGTGTTGTACGATTATAATATTCTTAATAGGTCGAGCTGGCTTGTAATGCGAAACGATGCTTTCGTGAATAAAAACAAAATCTGCCTTGGCCCAACTTCTTTGCCATTATGCTAATGTCGTTTCAAAACTCGGAGAAAATTAGGTGTGGCGCCATTTCACGATTATAATGGGAGGTTGTTGGGTTGGTTGCGGCAAGTTCATTTGCCTCGTGTAAGTACAAATAAATAAAAATCCTCCCGCAGTCCTCTTATCATTGTCGAACACTAATTTATTATTGGATATCTTATGACTGGATTAAGTTGGTTGGATGAGAGCAGAAAGTGGGCAGACGCAGCTTACAAGGTGACTGAACTCCACGACGCCCGGTTTGAGGTGAAGGTCGGTGGAGAACTTTTTGTCCGTATCTTCTTATTTGTTTGGCCATTAGGTACCACAATGAATTAACAATGCATAACACAGCCTATGGTACCTACTTAGTTACTAGCAGCCTCCATGCACATAATAAATGACATTAGTGATCGAGATGAGTTGAAATCCTCATTACCCCCACGCTCTCCAAAACTCCACCTCCGGCAAGTTGGACGTTGATATTGTGCATTTTTGGTTTATTGTTGTTTTCGATAATTATTATTTTTAATAATGAACCTCGGAATCGAGCACGAAAAAGCTGATGCTTTAGATTTCAAAATTCGCCTGTAAAAATAACGAAATGCGTCATGCAGGTCCCATCGGGGTCGGGGTTAAATTTGTTTACCGAAACAAAGTGTTGTTCTTAGTCACCTCTGATAAGGGTGACAAATATAGGATGGCATTATTTACAAAATGCCCCAGCTTTTCAACTTTCGAGAGATTCTTTGGATATTCGCAAGCATTTTCAATAGAAGGTACCTACCTGCGGTAAAGTTTTTCTTTCGAGTTTTGAACTGATTGTGATCAGAACCCCGCGAGAATGAAGCTAAATTTTTCGACCAAGGAAGAAACGTGATGTAGGTACGCAGTAAGGTTTTATACCTATGAGGGAAGAGAGAAATACACCGTTTTGTAAATATTTCCAGCATTCTCCACCGGGAATGGGCATTTAGACTGCTTCACACCAGTGTTATGTTATTGAAGGTTCGACAGCATCCAATCCATTGAGGCAAACCAACACGTATTTTTCGACTAGCGAGATACAGGATTCAGACAGAAAAAAAAATCATACAGCACTTGTACTGGGAATTATGCTCTTCCCGACTTAAGTTGAAGGATCCTGATTGTACGATATTATTATTAGACATGCTTGGGTGTTGGGTTGCAACAGTTTTTGTAACTCAGAAAAGGTTGTAGAGAAAATATTTATTTGATATTTAGATGGAGGATGCCTCTCACAATCCAAAATGCCATCGAAGCGCGATATGATAATACTATCACAAGAGGTCAAACAATCCCGACTGTTGATGAGGGCTCAAGCAGCGGTGTGACTATTATAATAGTGGGTTTAGGATAGGGGAAGCAAGTTGAGAAACTTGAGATGAACGGGGATACATTATGTTACGAAACCACAGCTGAGAGGCGGACAGCCTGTGGCTCGAGAATGAGGTTCTGTTTATTTTAGGACGAAAAGATCTTCTGATGTCTGCGTGTAGACTGGGGAAGGTGTACCAGAGGAGGTAAAATAGTTCCTCCAGGAGGATAGTCGAGGCTCAAGGTCGTGTCTTATGGGGTCAAGGACGGGGAGTCTCTTCGTCTATGAACCTCAGTAGTTGCATCTCCTCGAAAACTGGTTTTGTACACAAGGTGGTACAACCCATTGCGTCACAGGGAAGACATGTCAGCGAAACTGGTATGTATTTTTTGAAATATAGCTATACAGTGATCCTAGTCATAGAATGCACCCAATGATGGTTTAGAAAAATGTACGTAAATTGCTGGTAACTGTTAAGCGGCTAGGGAGACTTGGTGCAACTTAGGCGTCCACTTTTGGTTTAGGTACATATCAAGCCAAACAGCTCAATCTGCGCATGAGAAATAAAAATTGGAAAAAACCCATTAATTATGTTATTTGAGTTGCCATGACTAGTAAACACTATTTATCAGGACAAAAAACTCCATGTGGGAGCAGAAATCGTAATGTTAAAATGGAATGTTTTGAATTTCGCGGGGGGGGGGGGGGGGGGGGGGGGGGGGTGACGTACGTCACCGCCCCTTGCTGCCCCTTTCAAAAACCGTTCGTGGATATTATACGTAGTCAGCATGGATGCGCTTCGACCAATCAGCTCCATTTCCGCGCGCATTTCTTCAAACGTTCACATTTCTCTTCGTCGATAAAAAAATAGGGAGACCACATAATTATGAAATAACCCCACTTTGGCCATTTTGAATCGATTCCCTCTCAATAAAAATTGTGAAAAAAAATCATGAGCAGTCCCCATTTTAGGTAAAAACAAACACCCTCTTCTCTAACCTAGAATAGGTACCTACTCTTTGCGACCATCACCCAGCGTCCAATATTATTTTAATATACGTGTTAGAATCAGGTGTTTCTTTTCTATGCATAGGGTAGAGTAAGACACCTAGTTAAATACGAGTATATTTTGATGAAATGGAAGAGGTCATAAAAGTAGTTGACAACAAAAAAACCACCAACTAAATCGTGTTCTTTCTCTATTTTTTTTAAATTTTTTGTGGGAGCTATGGCTGTTGCGAGTGCACTGACATTGAGAGAGGGAGGCATCGAGAGCTCAGTCCAAAGCATATCACCCAGTCACCCTTCAAATATGGAAGTCCGGGATATTTGTGAGTGTCAAAATTAGTTAGGTAAAATTAACTTCTGCGCATGCACAGTAGCTGCTATGAAGTCCCACGGCGAAGGGATTCAAAGAGGACCGACTTGGGGCTCGATTCACAAAATCTGAAAGTTCAGAAGAATTGGACGAACAGTTCTATAATAGTAGTCTATAGTCTATCGACGGGCGCGTACTGCACCCCACTGCTAGGCGTGCCTTATCTGTAGCCTTATGTCGGGCCTTAACCCTTAAGAAGAGGCCTTACCTGTTATTCATACCAAAAATGTTGTTGACTTCCAAAATCAAAATCTAATCTCAATCTCTCTAATTTCAAGGTTCAAAATGTTTTGAAAAAATTGGTTCAGTGTCTGTCTGTCGGTATGACCTATTCATTAGGGACATGTCTCCTACAGAACTCAGAAACTTTTCGGCTATTTTGATGACAGTTACTATCTTTCTTATCTATATAATCTCTTGGGTTATAAGGTGCCTGAATGCCAATTCAATGTTTTTAAAAAGGAAGTGATAGATCGAAAATTAAAAAATTAAAATTATACATCGCTGATGCTCCGGAAGAATCGAATGACAAAAAGAATGCCTCAAACCGCGTCAAATAGGCCATTGGCTGAGAAAAGGGAAAAAATTTAATACATTCCTCCGGTACCCAAACCGAATGTAGTTACCAAATTATTACGTTGTGAAAATTCCTGCGTTTCGTGCCTTCTTAACCGAGTAGACAACTCCTAAGCTGGTTGATGATGATGAGGGAAACACAAGGCAGCGTCGTAGGTGAAGGAATGCGGCATTTCTTATCAAAATGACGTAATTGAATGAGGACGGGAGACACAACTCAGTCAGTTGGCCAACCCGGCTGCCAGCTGAGTCGTTAGGAGTTATCCTTTTAAGGGGAATCTAACTTCTCTAACCGGTCTTGTATGAACTGTTATAATTATAAAGAAAAAAATGCGAGAAAGTATTAAATTATCAAACTAAGTACCAACCTACCTACTCACATACCTAATGTTGTTGAGCAATGATTCACTCCCACCTGGACTTAGGTAGTTTAGTCTCAGTAAATGGAAGCACATGAAATATCATGTAGTAAGCACACCATTATCGAGGCAATAGAGCTGAATGTACTAATGGTTGATCTACATATTAGTAGGTACGACACGTCTATCTGTGTTTTTCACTTCAAACATGCTTAAACACGTTTTGCTAAACACTTCACCGATTTAGTTTTTTTGTTTGTTTTTTGCGAAATACCTACTTCCAGAGGATCATTCTATCACGAAATGTCTTGAAAATTAGCCAAATATGAAAATAGAACATTTTTGTCTTATTATGTGAAACTGTTTGATAAATCCCTGCACGAGCCCTCACCCCCACTGCAACAGTTTTTAATTCGTAATTCGCACTAGACCCCAAATAGGACCTGCATATGTACTTATCTTGTAGAAATTTTGAAAAGAAATTTTTTAAATTTAAGAAAGAAAAAAGAAACTTTGATCCCTGGTTAACTAAGCAAAAGGTCGATTAAATTGTCGGATCCTACTTAACTCGAAAGGTAAGTAAAACCGCATTTTGAGAAAGGGAGTACGTAATAAACTTGTGGCCCTCCTTGTTTTTTTTTTGGCGAATTTTCGAAGAAAATGAAGCTATTGCAATGGCTTCAAAATTTTTGCTATGCAAATTTTTGAAAATTTTCTCAGGGGAAATCCGTTTTAGAACATTCTAAAACCTGAAATTTAACACTTTTATATATATATTTATATAAATATAAATATGTGTCACTCCAGACGATATCTGTCCGAGGGATCGAGATAAAAATCCAAAACAAAATTCAAAATGTCAATAATATGAAAAGAAAGGATGAGTTCAATGGTCAGAATTTTTGGAGTAAGTACTCCAAGGGGTCAAATTTTCGAAAATTTAGAGTCAAAAATCGCTAAAAACGTGTTTCTCGAGGTTTTTGGTGTGAATTACTATCTTTAACATAGGAACATGTATGATGTATTTGGTATCAGCGTGAAATTTCCTGTGAGAATCACCCACCAAATCGGTTACAATAAATGATTCTTTGAAAATTCGCTCATCAACTCATGCTGCATGAATGGAACTGTTTTGGAACAACATTGATTATGATTTTTCAACATATAAAATGCAGACATAGAACAAAAGAATAATCGAAGAAGAGAGAATGTTGGACTAACCATTATCATTTCAAAACGCGATAAATTAGTCCGACTAATTTCAACACGAGCTACAATCAATTGGTTGGAACCTCAGGAATTGCGGTGCGGGATCTTAAGTGGGTTATTTATCTGGTGGGAGCCTGTCGCAAGAGATCGGACCAGCCACTGCAGTTCTCTTGGTAGTTAGAATTACAAACACACTCACATAAGCCCCTCTGCAGATACCGACCAGGTACCAACTTTTACAGCATGCCATTGAGTCCCAAGATGGAGGGACAGGCTTGTCAGTTCCAATCACAATCGCATCAACGGCAGTTTTTAAAATCACTTGAGCCAAGCGATTGCTCAACTAGCAGTCAACAGGCCGCAAATAAATTAGGATCAATAGAAATCCGATCTCATACTTAAGTTCCAATTTATGTTGGATTTGTAGGGATTCAGCCAATGGAAAAGAACTTCAAACTGCTATAATCATATTATTAAGTAAGACGTTCGGGGCCAAAAACTTCGACCCATCTTCAGGCAACAACCTAAGAGCAGTTCAAAAAATACAACCTACATCCATAAATAAAACTAAAGACCCCCCCCCCCCAAGAATTCCAATGCAATATTGGATATTAGAATATTAGATATTAAAAGTCTACGACCCTAACTTTCTTTTGTTTGCTATTTGGGTGTTAGACTTGTAATGTCTAATATTGCAATGGAATTGTGAGGGCGTTCTTTAGTTTTATTTATGGATTCAAGTTTTGTTTTTCGGACTGCTCTTGGGTTGCTGCCTGAAGAAGGGTCGAAGTTATGACCTGAAACGTCGAACTCAATAAAATTATGATAGCAGTTTGAAGTTCTTTGTCGAATATCACCTGTTATAGTAGAAATATGTATCTTTTTATGCCATCAGGTTTGGAGAAGGATACGTGATGAATATATGTACATAGCTATATGGATAGCTAATAAATAAACAGCTCCACTGGTTGCTGTTTATACAATTTTGTACCTCTTGGATTCAGCTTGCTTCATTTTCAATAATTGCTTGAGCGACACGAACACCAATCTTGCTCTCATATTATCATCTATGATCTTGGCATCCATGTGGCTTGAATTGCACCTTGCGATGCGTGGAGCTAGAGCCTTTCAGAAATAGGTGATGAACAATTATTTATTACCTCAAACTGATGCCCCACTTTCCCTTCTCACTGCGAAACCGGTACATAATTAAGGGATGCGACATGAGTTCACTGGAGAATCAAGACCTGCCATAAGAAAGGAGAGGTAATCCCTGAAATACACAAAAATTTCGGCTGATTTGCCAAGCAAACAAGTTGGATGCTTCCGCCTAACTTCCGGATGCGACTTCCTGCAGAAACATCATCATCGTTTAATTGAAGTAGCCCAGTTTGAATACTTTGGAACGCGAATGATACTGATGATAATGATGGATGGAGAACATTACTAAACACATGAGTGGCGTTGGAGCGTGTACGAAAAACACTAGAAGCAGAGAACTACTAAAAGAAAATCAACTGTATTATATTGGGCTGCTAGAAGACCGAAGTTGCCAACCGATCTGGCGTAACTCAGGTAGATATTGTCGTACAAGGGAAACTTATGCCGTAGCTCATGATGAGCTCAATAGCAAACGAATACAGTTCAGAGGCTGTGCTTATATGGTTCTATCGCACGCGGCACTTTACTACTATAGATTGGATCAAAATTCATGAAATTTAGTATACATAGGTCTTATTTGAGTTCTAGTTGTTGTGCATTGAGTCGTGGGTCATATAAGCCTAACGAAGTATCTTTCCCTTTAAGGTCCAAAGGGAGGAAGGAACTTTCCCGTAGAGGTTTTGTGGTTCCAATGTTCGCCACATGCACCACCTTCCCTACTTAGATATATACGCAACAGAATGCGCTGATGATAGTGATTTTCTGAAGCTATATAGAGCAGCTTAAAAAATCGATTAGAGCTGGATATCGATTCTAAACATCGATGTGGTAAAATATCGAACCAGCATCTTGCGTATCCGTCTTGCGCTTTCAGGGAAACGCATGTGGTCAACAAAGGAACCAAAAAGCCTGAACGGGTTAAGGCACGATACTTTAACGAACATTAGGTACCCATTTCAGCAGTAAACTCAGTTGTCCGTAAACTCCGATAGGTTCTTCCTAAAACGAATAAGTACGTGATTATCCTCAAGTCCCGAAATAAAGATTTTTGACCTTCAACATTAAAATTTGACACCAGAGAATCACCAACATTTCTGGTCTTCTTATTTCATAGTTAACAGAGATTATTAAGCCACGTGCGCTAAATGTTCCCCCCTGTATAATTGTATAATACTATAACTGTATAATAGTAACATTATTTGTTAATGATTCGCACTGCGCGTATGTGGACATTATGACGGTCAGTTTCACAGTCCACGACCGCTGCCCATCACCTGTTTTCCCAGGGTCGGTTGTACAACTTTTACGGTCAATTAGAACCTGAATCGCCTGGGAGCCGCGTGACGGTTCAAAATGACCCGTGAAAAAGAGGGTTTCCATTATATCAGGGCTTTTTTTAGACGTTCAAGGAACCTTCTCAGAAAATTAATTCCATTGTTATCTTTCCTTTAATTCAGCCCTCCAAGGCCCTACCGTACATTCGACCCCTCAAGGTTTAGTTTTTGAGTAATATCGCACAGATAAGGACACGGATTTTGTTGCGATGTGGTATGGCCTGCTGTGAAAGAGCAGTTTTCATTCCATAAGTGGTCGATAAAACTTGCCCTGTCGACATCAAGTAATTTTGGTGATTATTCGTTTCGAGATAAACATGACCTTTCTTGTACCTATTATCCTTGTGAGATACGAGATTGTAGTGAGGATCACAATCTATCAGAAAATTATTGTTACTTTTCTGTTTCATGATATTTTCAAAGACGTGCCTTTATCCTCATTTTTGCCTTCCCCTCTGCTTGTCACAGATAGATCATCTGGAAAATAATAAGATTAGAGGAGTATTTTGGGATAAATCTAGTTTAATTGTAGGCTAGAGTTTTCGAAGTTTAGCCTAGGGTGCGAGTAAATTCGAGCACTTGGTACTTGGACACATCTAAATGGAATGAGAGGAGTGCTTGTGGTGTAGTTTTTCAAGTTCATTTATTAAATTTTTTAAAGCAATTAAGGTGCACAGATGGATGATTGGATGGATGTTTTCGTCCTTTCAACACCTGGAGCCCGCAGGGTCGAAAAAATACCTCATAAAGATAAATTAATATTCTAATTATTGTGCGCCTGGAAAGCCAGGAGACCAGGAATCCACCGTTTACCTAGCCAAATAAACGTAAATGAGTACCAACCGACAACACAACAAACAGGCTGGTCCAATTTGCACGGTAGAATATCAAAAAATCTTCAACTTGTCCTTAAATATGACATTTGACCGGTGAATGAAGTCATCAAAACTAGATGATTACCGTAACGTTTGAGTCACGGTCGGAATGGTCGTGGAAAAGGAAAGGCTAAACAATGCAATATAGAACACAATTTAGAATGCTAAAATCCCTTGTGCAAGGGTTTGTTATGGCGAAAAATGTTATATGCATCGAACAGATCACTGTTCTGCTTTCATAATGCGTATCTAAGACTATACTTTCCAGATAGGTATTAGAATGAATGGAATTAATTATTTTTAGAAGAATAGATTAATCTTCGTATCGGTAGATAATCACATGGAATAATAATAAATTATGTTGGGAACCTACACTATTTCGTAATATTTTATGTTATAATTATTCCTAAATAAAACAAGGCTGACCCCAAGGGCAGCACACCTATATGGGGAATATATTCTCAGAATTCCGACCCAGAGAGGTCGGAAACCCCCCAAAACGGCCATTAACCCTCCAAGGGACAATGAGTGTGTAGAGGGGCTGCCCTTATTTAAGACCGAGGGCTCATGCCAGAAGAGGTCAGTCATGTGGAAGCTCTGGGAAAGTCGCAACTCTCAACCTTATAAGCCTGTTTTACTCACAAAAACCCTTCTCCAAGTTCCTAAACGCAAATATCGCACCCGTCGTGGAATAAGGGCACAACTCCTGTTTGAACAACGTGGAGTTATTCCCTTATTCCACGACGGGTGCGATATCTCGATATTCGCTTAAACGTAGGCCTTAGTCGGTCTACCTAACCAAAATCTCCTACCCTATCCAAATTTGTCTTGCATGGTGCAGAAATATATACCTTTCTAGCAACACTGGTCGAACATATCTATATACCTTCCTAGCTTGCATGGTGCGGAGAAAGCTGATCCCTAGCAACACTGGCTAGTCCTTCACTCAACCTCAAAAAACTTTTCCCTGTTCAACTTGCATGGTGCGGGGTACAATTCTAGCAACACTGGTCGAACATACCTACATACCTATCTAGCTTGCATGGTGTGGGGAAATCTCATCCCTAGCAACACTGACTAGTCCTTCCACGCTCACATACATCCTGACATACCGACGTCACTCTTTTTTTTGGAGTCTATTCTCAAATAAAGCTAGTACCTTCATATAACGAAGGAAAAGTTAAGTAGTGAGGAGTCATCAGCATATTATGGTCCTTACAATATACTAAATTTTTCGCTTCCCAGTTGTACTGAGCACCTAGGATGGAAACTCATACTGGAATAAGAGTTGTAAATTACCCGAGTATGATCCATACGTTCACAAATTATTAGCTCCAGAATAATTTCAATTCGTATTCGAGACTTCATCTAAACTCAAGATTTTGGCCTGTGCGAAGCTCGTCCAGTGTTCGAGATTTCCGGTTTGGAAACGACTTCGAATCACCCATCGGTGCTTCCTTGGATGCAAGTAAGCTTGAAATAAATCCAGAAAATAAGTATTAGTATTATTTCGTTGCCGAAAGTAATCTGATCAGGATAAATTGAGTGCAATTTGATCTGGAAAAATGTCCGAACGTTGGGTGAGAAGAGCTCAATCCTCAGTGGTGACGAAGATGTTCCCGATATCCAAGGAAGTGCAAACTGACCCAAAACCTGTTGTTGAGAAGGAATTAATAAGCGCCAGAGTGCAGACGAATCTCCCAAAATTGAATCGCAAGGGTAAGAGCGAAACGTGACCTAGAGATTCCAAATGGGACAGCCTCCTTAAGAGGTAGTGAGTGAAATGAGACCCTCTCCAGTTGCAGCTCGGGTCAATGTAAGTGAAATCTTGAGGAATCCGATGTTATAGTAAAACGTCAGAAACACGATAGGCCGATCCTCAACAACTTCTCCAACACATAACATTTCAACGATTATTACGTGGTACTCTGCCGTAAATAGTCCTATAAATTCACCTTTTTGCACATTTTTCCACGTTGATTCGTCAATTCACTTAGAAGGGCTCGAGCTGATTCCAATGAGACGACCAAATCTCAATTCCCGGGTCTCAATTCATTCGCACCCTACACCCGTGTGGCGCTTATCAGGTAATTTGTAGTAATAGAAATAGTGAAATCAAATTTTCAAATAGTGAAAATCAAACATCGCTCTATTGAGGTAAAATGACTCAAACAAAAATGTTTATTATTTTGAGTAGGTACAATCTGAAATATTAAAGTCTTGAAATCAACACATCAAAAATGTAGATGAGGCGTTTTAGACTCACAGCGTGGGTATCCACTTTTAGATGAGGCAACTTATTGAAATTCTTGAGGCATTTTTCCTGGTTTTTCACAACTGATCGAACCTGAGGCCATTCTTCACACAAAACTAGTATAAAATATTATGGGACTTGAAAATGACAGAGAGTTATGAGGCCAGCTCCCAATTAAGATTTCAGCGACATTGGACAGTTAGGAGATTGTGAGAAAACGGTATTTGAGGAAATTTACATTTTTATACATGCGCGGAGAAAAATTGTCACCTCATATACTTAGCTGAGTAAAAATAATGCGTTCGCTACCTTCGGAAGACTCGGGAAAAATAAATTATATATTTGAGAAATGGCCAATGTTTCGGTTAAGTAGCCTCAAAAACCCTCCAAATGATGTTTAGTATTATAAATAATAGTTATATCATAAGTTCTTACATACATCGTTTTTATAGTACGTACTTAGTACTTTTTTCGAAATCACTTTTCTTGAAAAATATCATTTGACCGTATGAATCAGGTGGAATTACTTATTATACGCACTAATTCCCATTTTACGTTCGGAAGGTCCATCTCTTGAACATCGATTCACGCAAGTGCCAGATTTCACACCGACCTTAGCTCACGTTCTGGTTCTCTTGGTGCTTCTCGGACTAACGATTGGGCCTTCATTCTGGCTCTACAATGAGATATACGTTGTAAAAAGGTTCTCACCCATGTTCAAATCGCAGAGCTGCTGCATATGCAAGATGGCCAGTTCGGTCTTAAATCTCTTGAAGCACCTGTTCCTTCCAGGATACAAGCAGTAGAATACCTCCCTTTAGAGGATTCGAGAGATCGTTCGATGGACTGACCTATTTGTGATAAATATAATACATTGAGGTAACAGTTTGTTTGATTCCATTGGTAACAGGTTTTAATTTAATTCAACGGCATCTCACTATAATTGCTGATTGCCTCACTACTTTTTATTTTTTTATTTTTAATTTGACATTACAATTATGTACAGCCATGAAATGATTTAATTCATTCATATTATTATATAAACAGTTATGTAGATTTAAAAAAAAAATTTCAATTTAATTTAATTTATTCTTTTTTAATTTGGCATTACAGTTGTATTCAGCCATGAAATGATATTAATTCATTCATATTTTTATATCACAGTTATTTAAAAACTTCACTACTTAGCAGAAGTCCAAAATCTTGTTCTAGTACTAGTGGATCTATACAGAACAGGGCCTCACTAAAGTGTAGTATTGCATTGTCAGTGACGTAGTGTTGTGACTTGACAGTGCGTTGGGTAGACTCGTTAGTCGCCCGGAATTCATTTGCTGTCATGACGGTGACACTCACGTCAGCAAATCGAAATCGGATGAAAATTATGGAAGTTTGTATGACGGAGAGGTTTCACTGACACATAAACAGACCCGAAACTATACTGGTTCCGGAAGGACAAAGACGTAGAATGTGAGTGAACATTTTTGATTTTGAAGGCAAACCAAATTTAAAAAAAAAAAAATACCCATCCTTCAGATAACAAAATATCGTAGTGCTCTGTAAGAATGTAAAATATAGAATCACTGAAAAATCTGGTAATGCCATGCTTTCTTCTACGCGATTTCAATGCCCGAGAGGTAAACACGTAGTGGAAATAGTCTTGACAATGGCCCCCGAGTCGTAACTAATTGGTCAGCCATCCAAATATAATTGCTTCTTTTTTTGTGTGGAAATTGCGGATCATTGAACAACGAGGTTCTCCAGCGTTTCGGGGGATATTGCGTCACCTTTCCTCCTTCAGACCATCTAAACGCACAGCTCGCATAATGATTTCAAGTGCACTGAGGATTGCTGGGTATCAAGTCTCCATTGTCGTGGAAATGGTGAAGGTGGTGTTGAAATGTGGAGCGATTGGGCTATACCAGGGATTCCCCTAACTTTTTAGCAGGAGAATTGAAAACTTCTTAATTCAAGTGCAATTTTCCCACTTACCTCATGTCGAATCAAGAGTCCTTGGTTTAAAGTTGAATGTAAACAACTAACAAACGACCTTCCGATTTGTCAGCATTGTCACTTTGTTCAGACACTTGTTGGATTTCCTCCACTTGTTTAACACACTCGGCAAGCCAAAATTCAAATTGAGTTGAGAGGAATATATTGCAAAGGAAAGCAACATTCTTCGGATATAATTTCAATTTTCTGTGAGAAATATCAATTTCAACAGAATTCAATCAATTTTCAAGTTATTAATATAAGAACTCAAACAAAAGTTAAGTTGTTGTGGCTTCTGGGAATCTCCCAAATTTTCCTTACTGCCCCATGTGTCAGGAAGTAAGAAGATCGTTGTCCGCTGACCTGACGTGAGAAAACATTCTTTTTCAAACGAAAAAACGTTCCATTCATGCAGCATGAGTTGATGAGCGAATTTTCTGAGAATAATTTTAACCGATTTGGTGGGTGATTATTATAGAAAATTTCACGCTGATTCCGAATATACCATACGTTGGTTTACCAGATGGTAATTTACACCAAAAACGTCAAAAACACGTTTTCTAGCGATTTTTGACCCTAAATTTTCAAATTTGACCCCTTGGAGTACTCCAAATACTCTGGCCAACGA
>JAEMON010000002.1:39977234-39987966 GCA_030264115.1 Lygus lineolaris | reverse complement strand
TTGCCGGCACATTCCCTAAAAATTTGAGCGAAATTGAATCACATCTGAGTAACCCATGATTGTTGGACGAATTTCACGTTGACGCATGCGTATAGCGTACCGTTGATTGAATCATGATGATATTCATATGGGACTTCAAGGGGGCCCTATACCCGCCGAATCCCTGAAAATTTGAAAAAAAAATGGATGACAACTCTGGAAGTTGTGGCTGTGAAAAGGACATGCGGACAGAAAGACACGGAACCAAATCTGTTCAGGAAGTTCTGAAACGAAAAATGCGAGAGGAAAAAATATTCAATGTTGGAGGAGAAAAATTTTTTCGATCCCGAAAGTGAAAACAAAGCTTAATTCCTAGATGATCCTATTTATAAATTCCATCCTTCCGGCGGGATTAATAAGGGTGTCTCTACGCTTGCACAAACGTGAATTCCTTAAACACCGATTTTTCACGATCTAATCTCCCGATTTCGCTCGAAGTTGGCGGAAAATTTCGGAGTTAGCCTCCAGATGATTCGAATTATTTAAAAATGAGAAAACTTCAACATAATTGGGAAAACCTATATTGATCTTTGTTTAATCGTAATTGAATACGAGGGAGCTATGTGCCACACCCATTCAGCGACCTGTTCTTTTTTTTCCAAGTTGGGAGGCCCAGGGTGGTCGCTCCACTCGGCCCCTCTGGATATGCCCCTGGTAACATTCCGGTCTGTATCCGGGTGATCGACGCTATCATCCATACTACGTCTATCTGTCTATGTTTGCAACATCTAATACTCTATACGTTTCTTTGTTCAATACATGCACTAACCTACGTATTATTCTTGTCCTGAATATGGATCCATGCTGGCTAAAACGTCGGCTATAAATACATATTTCTTTGATAACAACACGATCTTTTATTTCGGCTGAATTTTAATATACTATCGACGGATCGGCATTCAGCCTACCTTTTCTACCAGCAAAACATTATAGAGCTCAGCTGCAAGGAAAATGAGGTGCAGTCGGCGTTTCAGAGCGGCTCACCTTGGCAGTCGCTGGGCCATATACGACTACTGGCTGCTTGCCCAGTTTTTCTCAGCTCCTACGGTTGTTCTTATACGAGTAGTTATCGACGACCAGCGGCTAAGCTACAACCACTTTCACAATTCTCAGGTATCTCATGGATGTGATAGTAGATACTAATATACATATAGAAAAGTATTGTGTGATGTGGACCAATTTAGTTATTAGAATAAGAAGAAACCGGAGTCAATGAAAACGTTGTCCATTCCCATGAGAATGATGAGTTACAAAGAGTTGAACCCAAGCGGTTAGGTCATCATCAGTAACAATCAACAACTTAATGTTCTCGTTGAACTTGTAGTTCCCGTTTGTTACTGATGATGACCTACCTATTATCCGAGAGTTATAGGTCCTTCATAAATAAATTCATTAAGTAACTTACTAAGGAAGCTTAAAAGGAACTTTTTCCTCGATTCGATGAAAACGGGAAATAATTGCATTTTTATCAGCTGATCTTCGGTTGGAGATTTTGCCTTCTCAGAAAAATTCGCGATTCACACTCGTGTTCCTACTCTTTCTTCCGTTAAACCCTTAAAAATCCTCGTTGGGAGCTCACGATTGGTCCTGAAGTGCTCCGCATTCATTCGAAGCTAAACATTTAAAACTATTTAAAACAGATAGGAAAAACATAGGTAATCTTCCTTTTTTAAATTTTTGAGCTAGGGCGTTTTGAAAATTCTATTCCTTAGTTCCACACGTTAGAGAAGACTGACGGTAACGCCAAGCTTCGGAGCACTACTGAACCCAAAATGAAGAAACTAGATGAGAAATTTCATCAATCCATCAGTCATGGTAACTAAGCAGTCATTCATCAGTCCATTGTAACTAAGCAAGTTTCGCGGACGGGAGAATTTTCTTTTTATTCGACTTTTGGATTCTACGTACCTATACGTCAAATTTTTGAAAAGGGGGGTTTAAAAGTCTTTTTCGATCTCGAGTCCAAAAAAAATTTATTTTCAATAATAAAACAAAATCTCTAAACCGAGTAAAAATTGTGAAAACTTAAAACATATATATGAAGATGGGATTATGTATCTCATTAGGATTAATGAAGCTGCGTCATCTCTCATTTGAAATAGGAGATGTAGATATCTACTATTGTACCATAGTTTTAGTTTTCGCATAAAACGCCTGACAACTTGGTTTAGGCATTAGATGATGATCATCAGACATGCAAAGAGGCTTACCAAACTTCGTAAAACTTGTCAAAATTAGGGAGTCAATCCGATCATTCATACCTGAAAACAAGAGAAGATGTTATTATTATAATGAAACGTAAAATGAGATCCGATACCTCAACTTAATAATAATGTAAACAATAATCATGCTGGACAAGTGGTTAAGTACAACGTTTTGTTTCCCTTTAATAAGATTCATCTGAATAGCTCTTCATAAAATTTTACGTAACGGTTGTTATAGAATTGAAACTTCTCTAAGAGATGAGAGTGGAAATGTAGCAATACTTTTGAAAGGTGATACCTAATATTATATTAATATTATTATTAACACAATATTTGAATGCAATTCAGAGGCGATCAGTTTTCAATAATCACCTCAAAATGTGAGAAAAATGCAACCCACCAACCAGTCAGGGCAATGAGAAATAATTTACAATGCATTTATCCTAAGCAACTAGGTAACAACCTATCCACACACAGCTATAATCCATGATGGTTTGTGGGACTGAATTACTTACAAATAATTAAAATATTGATATTTTTAAGGAACCTTACGGTACCTCAATTCATTATTGGTTTTACAGATTAGCAATAAATTATTCACCTAACACTCTCCTTGAGAATATGTCGTTTCCCAGTTTTGGGCCTCTAGTGCCAATAACTTTTAGCGTCTTAATGCCCCTTGGCCACTTGGGCGAGGGTTGAATTAATAATTTCACAGTAATTAGCCAAAATGTGTTTGCATTGCAGCTTCTTTGGAGTCATTTTAGGCTGGAACACGTCAAGTTCCTGCAAATTGGTATTTCATGTTTTTAATTGTAATATTGTGCATTGCGTATTTTAACTGTCGGTATTATAAATTAATAAACAAGTTTTTTGAAATTTTCCGTTCATTTAATTTTCCCCATACTACTAATAAATTATTGATCAATGAAAAGAAACTCCGATGGACCAGATGCGGACGTGAGTGCAGTTATGCAAAAACCCTCAAGACCGACCGGTCTTGAAGGTAGGGTAGACCCTCAACGCCGTGCGAATCGACCTTGAATGACGCTTCTTCAAGTTCGAGATCAATGGACTGAGCCCCTCAATAGGTTGACGTTTTTATATACGTACATCGTTTCATTATTGCATTGAGATGGAATTTATAGGGTTTAATCTGAAGGCAAGCCCCCAACAACCATTCAAGTTAGAGCGGAGTTGGGCCATTAGATCGAGTGAAACCGGTGTTTGCTGAAATTGAGAAGAAGGGTGCTATTGAACCGACAGGGACGAAATGTATAGGAAACCTTGTAGGACCCAACCCACACAATTCCTGAAAATGTAATCAAAATCGGATGAACACTGTGGAAGTTATTATGGTATGAATTCATACCATTAATGGTATATTTATGGAATTATGGTATGAATCATAAAAGTCTAAAACGAAAAAGTTCTATTCATGCAACATGAGTAAGTTGATGAGCTAATTTTCAAAGAATAATTTTAACCGATTTGGTGGGTGATTATTATAGGGAATTTCACGCTGATTCCCAATATATCATAATTATGTTCCTATGTTTAAGATGGTGATTCACATCGAAAACCTCAAAACACACGTTTTCAACAATTGTCGATTCTAAAATTGTCAACATTTGACCCCTTGGAGTACTTCAAAAATTCTGGCCAACGAACTCATCCTTTCTTCTGATTTTATTGACGTTTAAAAATTTTATATGAGAAAGTCTTCAATTTCAGAAATTGTTTTAGAACGGTCTGAAAAGGATTTCCATGAAGAAAATCTTCTATTCCATGGAGAAAATCTTCTTTAGTAATTTGCATTACTAAAATTTTGAAGCCATTGCAAACGCTTCATTTCCATATGAAATTAGCTAAAATGGGCCTGGAAATTGTGATTTTGGCGGGAAAAAAATTGTTTACCTCACGAGAATGAAGAAAGTGAAAGTGAATTTTGTAATCTTGGGCTCAATAGCTAGCCATACACGAGCGGGATTTCTGACGGTTTGACGGCTTTTTTAAGGAAATCTGCAATGTAAGTTAGTGGAGGAGAAAACCGCTAGTTTGAAATGTTCGTGTATGGCTAGCTAATGGGAGCAGAATTTATTGGGAATTTGCCTTGGCTGCGCGACCTTGGTTTGACACAGTTCCAACCACATCAGTGCAACAGAAATGAGTAGAACGATCGAATTAATAGGATGCATCTTGTATATTGCCAACTGCGAAAAAAGCGTCCAAGGCTTCGACTGCACATTACTTTTCTTATTAAATCCCGTGGAGTAAACTGTATCCTCCTTGAAACCTCTCAACAAGGCTTGATGGCTGTGCCTGTTGGTTCTACCAAAAATCACCACACTTTCATACATCACATTTGAATAACGTTATTTTCTAGGGAACAGAACGTCTGTCGGCTCTTCCTTATCACGAGAGAAACGATCTTTATGTACGTTCCTCCCGAATTATGATTATATCTTCGAATTTATATACGATTATGTGTGCTAACCTTTAGACAACACCTACGAGTGAGGCTCATCAGATATTCAAAGGGACTCATCGGCCATTTTCTTCTATTTTAAGGGCTCTATAAGGGCTTGCTTCTTGCATCCACAATAACGACGTTTTTAAACACGTCTACATTTGCCTTCCACAGTCGCCATTTTGTCAAATATTCATAAAGACCCTTCTTTCTCACCCTTCACCAACCTTACCCTTTTGAGATATCAACTTGAAATTTAAGGGCGATCTATACCCACGATCTCATACATCACTGGGCCCACTCACCCACCCTTAAGTCGGCCCCCTTTGAATTTTACCTCCCACCCCTCAACTTCAAGTTGCCCCCACGGCCCCCCTAATTGAGGGACCGCCCCATTTTCATTCCACGTAGACAAAGAAGGCTCTTCTCTATCCAACCCCAAATTTTCAACCCTTTCTGAAGGTCAAAAGGTCAAATAGTTGCCACACTCTCATATTCCTACTGCTAACTATTAAATTAGACTATGTTCATTGCATCAGTGCCTGCAACAGTACAAGAAAACAATAGTGCCCCACTACTAATAGTCGGACTCGAAGAAGTTGAAAACTGGAGCGTTGTATCGCATTAAGACTTGGCATGTCTTCCCTGATGCCTCAAGAGATCACGAACATTTCATCATTGGGCGTTATGCTAGCTAATCGCACTCTCCCGTGAACTTTTTGCCGTTTTTTTTTTTTTTTTCAACTTGCCATGTTCGTTTTGACGATCGCGTGATGAGGTTGTCACCTCTGGCCTTTGCAGATGTCGAGGTTGGGAGTTCCATAGAGTTCCGAAACCAGACATCTTGTAGTTATACAACTTGAAGACTCTGACTTATTGCATCTGCCGCAATCGTTAGGTGAGGAATGGCTAGTTGAGCTAACTACCATCCACGTCTTTCAGCCCATATGAAGACCACAGGGGAAAAACGGGCTAACGCCTTGTTTTTCAATTTTTCAGGGGGCTGTTTTAGTACCAAAAACGCTATTAGGAACAGCAGAAATGCTAAATCTGGACTTTTCTAACAAAGATTAGGTCATCAGGTATCAGGGAACATGTTGATGACAACAAATCGAAAAATTATCGTATTTAATGGAAATAAAAAATCAAAATACACTCAAAACCCCCTTTCTACAGGGGAAGAACGGGCTAGCAGAGCAATTTAATGAGTATTGCGGGTTAGTTTGGAGAATAATTTCTTCGCTTTAGCTCCGCAGAACTGCATCAAGTGCTTCAGATCGGCCTGTTTTTCCTTAGGAAGTTTGATTCTTCTTGTGTAACCTCTCTCGGGGAAGTGAAATAAATTTTCGGGAAGATTAGGTGAAGTTTTCACACATTTTTTAATCAACACTATTAACGAAAAACTGGGAAAACGACGGGATTATCGCTCGAGGAAGTTCACGGGTAGTTCGGAGGGTAGTTGGGGGCTGGCTCCAAGATGATTGGTTATTAATTTCGGAACTTTTAGATCAATATTAGCTAATTTGCATGCTCAAACTTGAATTTTGTTGCCATAGACTGGTTCTATACGTTCGTATGTTACAAAAGAGAAGAAGCTATACTGCCCACTTAACTCGACAGACCAATTCACAATAACTTGAGAAACTTTCAGTAAAAAGAACACGTAAAGGAAACGTTCAGTAATTATAGGACATCCTATTTGGGTGCGTCAAGCAAAGAAGAAGAAAATTTCGAACTTAAAAGGTTTCAAAAAGATATAGGTGAGTTTTGTACATCCTCTTTCTATCTCCATCATTTCTCACTCTTCGCGTATGAAAAAATATTCGAACAGCAGGGTGGATCAGAACACTCTGAAACAGACTCTCCACGTAGAAAATGTTAACAAATTTACAATGCAAGTTTGTCAATGGCATGATTTTCCCTAATATTTATTGATAAAGCGAAGTGAAATGGGGTCTGGTTTAAAAATAGATGACATACATGTGAGTTTAGTAGGTACGTGTCATCGAGGTTACATAAACGCATTTTACATACCTACAACAATCAACTTTAACTGTGGCACGACGGATACGTTGTGGACTATATCGCCTTCCGGAGGGCAGAAGGAGACATTATGGATTCGGACCGTGGCAGCGCAGAAGTCATGAAACATTCACGAGGTGCGGGTGCCCTGCGATATCTGAGTGGAAAAGAAGTTGCGAAATCGGAAAGAAAGCGTCAAAAGCGGTTTTGTAATGTCTGAACGCGATCAAGTGGATTTTTATTGTTGGACATGAAATGCGACGGTGCGGTGCACTGAGTTTCTTTAATGCAGATTCTTTACTTCTAAAGGAAGCTGAAGATGTGGGGTGCTTCGGCGGTGTTGCTTCCGATTCCACCAAGGTAGCGGAAGGATTAATTATTGATGTCTTGCACATTAATTCATGACCACATGGTTTACAGGGTTCAGAATAAAACTGTCCATTTCGCTTCCGACTTCACCCAACGTGAAGAAAGCCTTGTAAACAAGTAATCCCTTTTGGGAAGTTGATTTTGAATTATTATTTTCAATAATGAACATTTGGAATTGAGAACGAGAAAAATTTCGTTTAACCCCCTCAAAATTCGATGTTTAACGTTTGAAGTTACATACGTAGAAATAAATCCGTCCGTCCGCGGCACATTGTTATCATGGACCAAAATTAACCAAATTTGGTATACCGGCCCCCAGTTGGGGTCTGGTTGTGACCCGGATCTTGATGTTACCGTCAATCTTATCAAAGAGGTAGGAAATTAGGGGATGCAATTTTCAAAACCCCCAAGCTCGAAAACGTCAAATTGGAAGATATATTTTTACCATCGAATTCAAAAAGATCACAATTTTCAGCGTCGAATGAGACCAACCGTGTTCGCTCCCTGTAAGGACTTAAGGGTTGGACAAAAAAAGAGCAGAAACACGAGTGTGAATCGCAAATTTTCTCGAATAGACCAAATCGCCGTTCAAAGATCAGCAGATCAAAAAATGCAACTTTTTTTTTCGATTTCACCGTTTCTTGTTTATTTTCACAAGCTTCTCTAGATGACACTGAATTACGTTACGAAGGACCCTCAGTGATCTCTCTACCATGTGAAGGACATACAACTCTCTGATGATGATAATAATAGGTAGGTGTAGGAAGGAACTCAAGAAATGATGATTGCGACCCTCGTGATTATAATATGGAGGTAGGCAATTACAGACTATAAAATCATTGATCGCAATAACCAGAAAGTGTATCGGGCTAATAGTTTATTGTCAGGAATTAATTAATAGGATCCTAACAGGTGATCCTATACTATTACTATTAGGTGATCTATACAGAAAAATAATAAAACCTTCTGTAAAAATTTGCAGCGTTTTTAAGATATGTACTAAGTCAAAATGAATGTCCATTCGCATAGTATAGGTACGTTTTGGGGCTTCCTGAACAATTTGGATCTGTGCCTGTCTACCTGCGACCAACTACTATATGAGACTACCTAAGTATACAATTAATGTAATCTTAAACGGATCAGTGTAGTCCCACTGCACACAGGGAAATACGAAATCCTTGCTACACGCATGACTTCTACACATTTGATGAAGTTGTAAAGTTTTGTATTCTTCAGCTACTTGGTGGACCCCTATTGATGTAACCGCTATCGGTGTGAATGCGCAGAATTGAAATTCTACAATCCCCTCGATCTCGATACCTCATGCACCCCCCATATCCAGAGGGTATGTCATTGAGGAAAGCCTCCAGGGAAACTTCCACGAATTTAATAAAATTTATGCTTGATAAATGGAATGCAACGATAATTGATTTCCCATAACTTAGATGTCCGATCTCAATCGTAGTTTGGGATTGTCCTGCACAAAAATAAAAATATAATAATAATAACATCTGGTCATATGTACCCGAACTTTTAGACCAATTGCAAAAAATTATAGCGTGGTCTTCATTAAACGGGCCGGAGCCATGATAGGTATATCAAACAACCGCAAACTCAACCAGAGCACTGGAAAGTTGTGATTTGAAAGGAATAATAAATTTCTGCATCCTTAGCAAATTAAGACTCGTAGAAGTGTGGACTCAAGATCGATTTTACGGCCAGAGGCTGCCTCGTAGGGCTGGTCACGAACCTTCACTCGAGCGATAAACTATTTCCGTTCGGAGCGCCATCGACTTTGCGGTACCTACAGCAGGGCTCGAGCCACCCAAGCGTGTATTATTTGCCCATGGCCATTTTTGGTGAGGTGTTTTTCTTCGTTACTCGAAATATGGAGCCGACCCAATGATAACAGCATCCGGGGCCCCACCTTGGATTATTTTTATGGGCGAACGAGACTCGTGAATTTCGTCTAGAGCATTCTTATTACTCCAGCATGCGATCAAACCGAAGTCACGGATTTTGAAATAGAAAATAATCGTATGAGGAATTAACCTGCAATCCTCACCAAACTAATCGGATTTCTGAGCCAAATGTTGGAATTCAGGAATTTTGAGAGCGCTGAATCCGATTCTGAAGTCAAAACTATCAGGGCAAAATTAATTTCCGTTTTTCTCCGGAACGGGTGGACCGATTTTCATTCTTTAAAGCTTTTTGTGAATGGTATCACCAAACTTAGGTGTGTACATTCAGTTTCGATATCAAAGAATTGTCTTCCATGGTGCTCAACATTTTGTTGCTCAAATTTGAACATTTTTTGAAATATCAGGTATGAATGACATGAATAAGTTTTGCTAGCAGGATCCAAATCAGTTTCCAGATTCAAAATCGGATCAACATATCGATCGGCCTATTCGAAATACGACTTACAGTAGAGACAAAATTGATGAGGGGGCGACTCTTTACCTGCCCGGTGCACGATTGCAGCTTCTCTTCCGACCTGTCCCCAATATTATCCTGCTCATGGTTACTCCTACCAAGTGTTTCTGAGCAGAAGAGAAGTCTAGATTTTAATTTTCCTTGTACTGTGTCTTTGAATAACTTTCTTGGATACAACAAATCACTCTACTCACCTTGATCCTAGTTTTTCAGTATATCACGGATCATATCTTATTTCTTCCCTCGATGGGTTGCGACTTTATAGGTATCATGACATACTTGTCTACAAACCTTAAGAAACACGAGCTTACCTAGTAAAGGGAAAGTTGTCCTAGGTAGTCGATTCAAAAGTGAGAGGGAGAGAGACAGAATTTCGCTTAGGCAGTAATAATAGGTTCACACTACTAAAAAGGCAAAGTTCAAGTCATGAACCATGAGTGATTTAGCGAAAAACTGAAAACCCAATCTAACTTATTTTATTTGATTTTCACTTTTTATGTTAAATATTATGACGGTGCATCTAGCTCTCCAAAGGTGGCGCTGCGATCACTTGTGTCCAGCCTCCCGACCTTTTCTTGTTACGGCTGACTAGAGGCCCTCTGAGATGGTGTTGTCCATTTATGAGCTGTCTCCTGGTCTGGCCAATAATTACACAACGGCTGGACCGGGTTGACTTAAAATGACGCACCGTCATATCTACCTTTCTTGCAGCAAGGGGGAGGGGGAAATTACGATGATACCTACCATCAATGATTTCGCCCCTCTCTACCTTGACAATATAGTTCGAAGTTTATAGGGCATTCACCTGGTACTGGTCTTCCTCAGGTTAATGGGATTCCGGCGAACCTTCATTTTACTAAGGATGGCAAATCGAAAGGGATATATCGATATATCGATCAATTGATAAATCGTCAAAGGTATATCGATATGTCCGATTTATCGGGAAAAATTTATCGATATATCGATATATCGGAAGAAATCTTTTTTTTTTAAATATTTTTATTTGTGTATACTATTTTTTAAATTGGAAGATTGGAAGGAACAGATTTTTTTGATATCAGGACCTATTGTTCTACCAAGTTTTTCACTTAGGTTAAAAATGTATTCAAATAGATAGACAAGAAGAAGTATAACTGGTACGTTTATTTTCAAAAAACTGACAATGAAAAGATTGAATTTGGGAAACTTTACA
>JAEMON010000002.1:39948536-39976234 GCA_030264115.1 Lygus lineolaris | reverse complement strand
TTCCAAAATCTATTGTTGCATCAGGGACGATTATCTGTATAATATAATTATAGATTAGTAACGGATGAGAGTTAAAATTCCTGCCCGAGTGTACTTATAGAGACGACTGAGGGGAGTTCTGAGGCCAGATTTCCTATAAAGACCATAACTCGAGATATGACCCTGTTGCACTGAAGGTGCGATATATCGACAAATATATCGATATACACCGATATATATCGTATCTCTATATCGATATAAATATATCGATATATCGACCGAAATATATCGATATTTCCGATATATCGATATATCGTTGCCATCCCTACATTTTACATGAAACGCACGACTTTGAGAGTAGTATGAAGGTAAAATAATTGGTACGTCGATAGTATAATTGGTACAAAACTCATTAAATGAGGTTCCTACAATTTCGTCAATATTATTTTTTCCTATTTAGCCTCACGCACCTATAGCCTTGCGCGTACAAGTTACTAGTACTATTTGACACAAACAGTAGGTACCTACTCTAGGGCCTGACCTCGTCATGCTTTGAGTTTATTTGAAAACCGTTCCGACAGTTGGGAATTTATGGACTCTGTTCGGTGCGCGGTCGTGAAGCCGGAATATGCAATTTGGTCTCCCTCAAGTTCGCCCTGATCTGCCTTTCACCCGAAGATGGAAAACCACGTCGCTCGTTCGACACAGCACGAGCCCGTAACAAACGATCGCGAATTCGTAATATCAATTTGTGTGCAAAACACGTAGGTGTAGTACCTAAGTTACCTATCTATACCTATTTAAACTCAACTCCACCGTGGGTGAATCTCTTTCCAAATTGGCGGAAAACGGATTTGTACTTGTCTCATTAGAGTTTGGTTTCGGGACCTCAATTATTCATCCTGCAATAAATCAATAAATTCAAACAACAATTCGACGGTAGGTATGGTTTTTGGGAATCGTTAGCGTAACATCACGTCTCACGTACGTACCTACTGCCTAAAGACAAGAACTAAGTGGTCGATCTAATTGCATAGTACGTTTGATGTAAAAACCAAAAGACATAATCAGTCTAGAAAAAGGACATACCTAAAGATCATACATCCGAGAAAAATAATGCATAACTACCTGACATTCGGTTTGTAAGTAGTTACTAATTCAAAGCAGGTGCTTTTAGAATGTTGATGTAATTATCTAACAATGCAAAAACTAATCAGCATTTTTTTCATAATCGATACTCGATTCGATCGATCAACGATATCCTATTCGTAATTTCGTGGGGAATCAGTCTCTGGAGCTTTGGACGCCGAAGGTAATGACAAATATGTTCACTTGGATTCTTGAGATCCTGTTCGAATACATTTTTTTAATTTAATCATGCCAAGACACATAGTGGCCGGCTCTGCAACACCATTTCCTGGCTCCATCATAGAGATACCAAAAATAATCAATCAAAACCAAGAAGATCCAAAGAGTTGCACTCTCTTGCACTAATCATAGGACTTTAGTTTGGTCTCCGACACCACAAAAAGTGGAAATGGGAAGATGTTTCTGTTGAAATTCAGGTTTTGATAAATTTGAATGATGTATGGAGTCCAGGATCATTAATAGATACAAACGTTTTAACCCATAATATTCTTAAAAATAATGAAAAAGAAAATTGCTGTCGAATAAAAAAAAAAGGTTTTCCTGAGAGTGACGTTCTAGTTTTCTTTCTGTGTAGAATGGAGTTTCCCACAGAGATATTTCAATGGTTTCCCCTCCATGATGTTACTCTATCCATATCATCCTCGAAATGATTATTATTTTCTTTAATATAGGTACTAATGCAATGTGAAACTTTCATGGTATTTTGCTTCCGAGTCTACCGAAGGTAGTGGAAGTTTTGTTTTTACTGTTCCGTATCTGTCTGTTTGTCCGCATTTCCTTGTTGCAGCCATATCTTCTAGAGTTTTCATCAGATTTTATTCAAATTCCATGGATTATGCGGGTAGGCCTCTTAAGGTCCCATATGAATTTGATCATGATTGAATCAACGGTACGATCTACGCATACGGTTCACGCACGTGTTAACATTTAGTCTAAACTGACAAATATCAACACGATCAAGAACACAGTTCAGACACGGTTATGATTTCAAATGTTCTTGGATGCAAGGAAGCTATGTGCTATTATCACTTGGCGGAGTATTTTAATTTTTTTCTGAGAAGGAATGTCCTTAAACATACAAAAACCAAGGCGTTTTCATAATTTCAAAGAATCTATTGAAATCCATCCGTTTTGAATTCCCGCCCAGACCTAACTGACGTCATAAGCATGGAAGTAGGAAGCCGTTCTTACTACAGACAGTATGGCCAACATATTTCCCAGCAGACTGCCCCCGAATCCGCACTCAAACTGTGGCTACCTTCTAATTAAATTATAAAGGGTCTCGCATTTTTGTTGTAAAATTTGTTACAATCCGTAAAAAATTATTGATTTTGTTTTTTGTTGCAACTATTCGACTTTGTCGGTTGATGTCCTGGCGAATTTAGCGCTACCTGTCGTTGTTTTGCTGGTGTGACGGCAGTTAGGTTCTGAAGGGCCGGCAGCAGTTTTTTCAAACAGCTCAGATTTTCATTCGAGCTGCCAACTCTTAGGAAGAACTAAATTCTTCCCATGCACCTAATCTTGTTTTCCAGCCCCAAATAACAAGAAACGGGTAACCGAAGATAACATTTCAGACCCATGAAAGTTCTTCTAGTTCCCCATAAGCGTGCAAGTCAATGAGTATTCATTTTTCCTGAATCAGCAGTTCCAGAATAATCAAGATCCAGGTTTAGATTGAGATTGATTTTACTTTGCAAACATGATCAAACATGATTGTAACCACCAAAATGCTGAGGATTTGATTGGGAACTACGCAGGTGTTCACAAGCTAGTACGACATGAAAGCAGTAGTTTGTAGAAGGTGCAGCTCTTGTAACCTTGATTGAGATCTGCCATCCACATCGAGAACTTCATCCTGATCGGTTATCTGTTCCGGTTCTCCTAGTGTGGTGACTTGAAAAACCGTTCCAAGGACGTCCACCAACTACCGGTCAGGTAACGACCAGCTAGTTCTGAAGACGTGAGATTATTTTTGCAATTTATTTCAATGTCATATGAATGACGATCGATGATTGGAGATGATGGAGTTCCCACTTTCTTGTCTCCGTCATTACTTGTTAGAGAATAACCAACAACTGTTCATGGAATCAATAGCTGGAAAAACTCACCGAGGACGGCTATTATTTCGTCGAACGCATTATTTCGGGTTGCAAGGTTACGTTAGGCATGTAAAGTTATTATGAATAAGTTAGATCAGCATGTGCTCAGGAAGGTCTAAAATAAAGATATAAGAAAATTATAATGGATTGTTATGTATCTACCTAACAACTAGTACACACTATTTTATTTTTACACAATTTTTTTTGTTATTAGGTATTATTATCGAAAATGTGTGATGAAGTACAGAACAGGAGTTATAAATTTACTCAACGGTGACCTTGTAACCAATAAAGTAAACGTTTTTAGGACACCATAAAGGCCACCTCCTAAAAAGTGCCAGACTTTTACGGCAGGTATCGTCGCTATAAACCACAAAGCTGCGAAGGGAGGTGATTTCGAAATTGTTCGGCTCGTTTCATGATCAAAAGCAGACGTTTCAGAACGGATGGGAGAAGAGCCTTGAAGATCAAACATTTTTGGGGCCGGAGGTCGAGTTTGAGGTAAATCGGAATTTACAACATTCTTGCCGTCACACGGATGAACGATTAAGAAAACTTGTTCAAAAAGACTTCTTTTTTGTTGTAATGTTGGTGACTGGCGTGTATGCTGTTGTAGTGTGGCGAGGTAGTGAATGAAATGTTAAGGGGCCAAGGACCCACGTAATTCAATTTTTCACATTTTTCTCAGCCAATTTTCGTCCGATTTTGATGCGGTTTTCGGCATTCTTCTTGTCATTCAATTCTCTAGAGAGAGCATCTATGTATAATTTTAAGTTTGTAATTTTGAATTTTTCACGTCCTTTTTTAAGAGTCAAATTGGCATAACGGCACATAGACTCCGTAGAAAATAAAAAATAGGAAGAATGCCACCAACAGCATCAAAATCCGTTGGGAATTGGTCGAGAAAGATGGAAAAAACGGTGCAACGTTAAAATGGTTAGGGGAAGGAGTAGGGGGGAGGTTATTCGTATTTTAAACTTATCGGCCCTAAGTAGTAATAATTTTATAGTAAGAGTTCTTATAAACCCTTCGGTAGCTGAGATTTAGGCATTTTTGAGGACATTGTGGGCTCCGTCCCGTGTCCCCTTAAGATGCGAGGAAGCTATTTATACTGGCCAGCCAACTTGGCAAAACGTTTGTAAGTGTACTGAGGGAAACGATTTCTGTTGTTTTGCCTACAAGATGCTTTTGAGATCAAATTGACAAATTGCTACGGTTATCACCATATAAACACTTCAAACAGTTTTGAGGATGCATGAGCGGAGGTTTTGACATGGATATGTCTAAGGCATGGCGGTCTATCTGTTAAAATGTAACACAAAAAGAATGCAACGTTTCTATTTCGGTCGATTTTCACGTACAACCAACCCGTTGGTAGGGGAATGTAACTTCCGCAATTTTCATCGCACAGAAATCGATTGTCACTCGTTGGAAAGCTCTCGATTTATGTGAAAAATGTACACATCTCTAGCTACCAATTTCTCCCAAATTTTCGTTTGACAGAAACATGAATGCATAGGTTTTTGTAAACGATTTCCAACACGTACACAACCGAAAGACGCTGTTAAAACTAGGATTGCTAATGAACTAATAATGTGAAAAGAAAACAATACAGATGGTAGGTATACTATTGAGTAGTAGGTACTTGTAAGCAGTAAGTAGGCACTAGACATATCCGTCATCTATTGTTTTTCCCATCAAGGGAATAATTTTTTTAGAAAATTTTATCAATGCTTTATGCTTAATTAAGTCCAAATTTGGGTAAAATGCTAGAAATAAATTTGTTCTTCAATAAATTTGTTTTTTGATCGATGAGTAACACTGCTTACATACACGAACATCATTCTTGGAACAAACAAATTTTTGGAATCTCTCAAATTTAATTTCTTCTTCCTGTGATTTTTGGGAACTTTGTCCGGTGGAAGCCAAAAAGTATTTATCTCCTTGAACAGTTCGTAGTTCCTCTCACCACGAATAAATATACAATGCAGACAAATGTGAGCACGTATGAAGGAAGAGATTCCCGAGTAGGAAATGAGGAACCGAAAACTCAAAACAACTTTTCTCCCGGCCTTGTCTTGTTACCACATCGCGAACGATGATCTCGTATTGCGGTGACATCATCAAATCTTCTCCATTACCGTCCATTAGTCTTGATCTGCCGTTTCCTGCCCTTAATATTAGGCTGTTCTTCCAAACCGAAAGTATCGCCTAACTGAGGATTAGGCACGTTAACTGCACGTATTACCCACCAGATTGCGTTTAGCCTTCCACGACTCCCGTTTTCACGTGCGACTCGTTGCCACGAGAGGGAAAAGAACCGTTCAAGGTCGCAATTGCGAGTTACGCCATCACCGAACCGCATCCTCCGGCTCATCTCAAAAAGGAAATACACGCAGGCTTCGGAAATGAGGTCTTTGGGGTAAGTATGTTTCATTTTCGAGAACTTGGAAAAGTCAAGGTTTACTGTCTTTCTACCTATTGAAGTTACTGTGATTAGGTTGGTTGAAATTACCCTGTGGCATAAGGTCGACTTTTGAATTTGAACGAACTAACTAGCTCCCGGGCAAACCGTCATACGCCATGTATATATCCCAGTTTTCAGGTAATAAGTAGATAAAAACTTCATGTTTGAACTAATTTGCTCAAAGATAAATTATATTACTGACATGGATATTTCTATTGGCTGGCTTACGTGAGTACGAAAATAAATGTAGACTATAAAAATGCGACGGTTTTTTTGTTTTTGTACTTATTGATTTTCACGTACAACCAATGCGTTACTAGCGAAGTGTAACTCCCTTAGTTTTCAAAGCAGGAAAATCCTTCGCCACTTTTTGGAATGCTCTCATTATATCACAACATCTCATGATCCCTAAGCCATTGTAGTGTCAAGAAAAGCTGATTTATTACGCTAAGTTATAAACTAATATTGCTAAGTAACCACAATTGTACATGGTGATAGGTACATGGTAGGGATACCATTGAGTAGTAGGTACTTGTAAGCAGTAGGTACTAGACCTCTGATCAGCTGATGGGCTCCTAAAGCTGACGATTTCTATAGTATTTAATCTCTGAAGCTGAAATTAAGATACGATTGAAATGATTGGCACATTCCTACTCAGCTGAGTGAGCTAAATTGTCTCCTGTCCATCCTAGGAAGTTGAGATTTGATAGAGAGACTCTCTGCGACACTGTGAGACGATTGAAATTATTGGCTCTTTCCCAATCAGCTGAGTGAGCTATATTCTCTCCTGTTCATCCTTGAACGTTAAGATTTGATAGGGAGACTCCCTGGGACATTAAGAGACAGTTCAAATGATAGGCTCATTCCTAATCAGCTGAATAAGCTGAATTCTCTCCTGTTCATCCTAGGATTTTGTCACCAGTCATCGTTCATTTTGCGTCTGTCGTTTGAAATACCTATGTATTGACAATCGAATAGACATACCTATCCATGCCAAGATTTTTTTCCGTGTTAGCGGTAAAAATGTTCGAAAACCCCAAGCTAAAAGACGTATCCATGTCAAAATGTGATCCCCTCTTCCTCAATAACGAAATAGTTTTTAGTTTTGTTAAGTGATGGTATGTGTAAAAAAAAAGGAATTGGCAGCTTACTTCAAAAGGGTAACGGACCTTATTAGTAGGTAGCAGTACATTACAGAAAAAAGGCGTAATGATCTCAAGGTTGCAGAAAGTTGGGTCAGAATAGTTGAGCCATGATATAATTCACGGAGTACCTATGTGACAGATTCAAACTAATGAGCATTCCAAAATTTTGATCCACGATACCCAACAAGTAAAAACATAATATGGTGTCACCCCCCGGTGCCGAACTGATGACACCATGGCCCAATTTCGGACTCAAAATGGTTAATGGGTAATATTTCGCGGTCCAAAAAATTATCCCACTCTGAACTTGAAAGTATTCACCCAACATTAGATACCGACGTTATAAGTGCCACGATGGCTGATGTTTGGCACAATTTCCTGGGGAAATAAAGCCTCTATGTTGGACACAAGTAGATGAAAATAGCACGTTTTCAGGTACAAACCCTCACTCCACCATCTCCCTTTTCCAAAAATGCGGTTTTCGAAATTGAACTGACTTAGTTCACAATTAGTCCATACCTACTCTTAGTAAAAAAAAAAAAAAAATAAAAAAATCCTTTTCCCCCGCTGCAATTTGCTAAAATCAACCAGTCAACTAGTTCGAATTACGTAACAAGTCAACGAGAATACCATAAAAGCCTTGGGAATGTACTACACTATATGGACTGGTTAAATAATTATTATTCAGATGTAGATCTAACGGAAAACCCATGAACAGAAATAGCGAACATTCTACAACCTCAGAAAGACCTTGATATTTGAGGGGAGGCATAAAAAACCCCTGACGGAGTAGACTTAGAGTTTGCAAGGATAACGACAACACCTACAACAGGCTCAAGAGGTTTTTCCATGGCATTTTTTCATAATATTAAGTTTGTGGTATTAGGTATAGAGATAAATTTTATATATTTATTTATTATTCATATTCTACAATGGCCTACCCCTTGGTAGATTACAAAAATCAATCCATGTGATTATATCCTCAAACCTGAGAGTTGCAGTATTATAGGTTCCGATCAACTAAGAATATTGGAAGTCCTTCTGGACCCTAAATTAAACGCATGTTTGGTCATATCTCTGAACAGCAGAGTATGAGACAGAAGAGAAGGGCATACAGATTGTAATGATAGAATCGGTGGCTTTGAATCTCGCAATGTGAGTGGGGAGATCTCATAATGATTGTAGATACCAAATAGGTTCCAACGAGAACCTTCATAATAATATTTATACTCTCCATTTATTATTACCGAGGCATTGGAGAAAAATTGGCGGTATCTTTTTTCAAAATTGGTATTAAACAACACTTTGTTCTTCAAGAGAATTTAAATTTAAATGTAAGCTACCTCCATACAAAAATAATAGTTTTGTACAAAGGTGTTGATCTAATTCTGCATGGGAACAACTATAGTTTCACATTGTAACTAAGACACCAAACTGTGTTTTGAATATGAATTGATGAATTAAGAAGGTTAAAAAATTGAGCTGGTACCCTAACTGGATTCCATATATTTATTTAGGTGATAAAAAAACACGTAAAACTCACAAAAGCAACCGCAAGCGATGTGAACACAGAAAGCATACCTGAAAAAAAAAAAAAATAAATAAATAAATAAAATAAAATAATGATTGTCTTGTAGATACTACGAAGGCACGTTCAGGTGATTGCATTTATAGATAAAAATTTATGTACAGCGGCAATTGCCTGGTGAGAACTGATACATCGTTGATCCGCTACTTATATCCATAATATACATAATTAGATTAATACTTCAATCAATTCGGAAAAATGACTTGGAAATGTCTGGTCGGAACTATTGTATTCTTTTGGCCACCTCCAGGGTCATCCGTCGTCTGGAGCGCCACATCCATACATTCACACAACATAGGGAAAATTCAGGTTTTGAATCGAAATGAATTCAGAACCCTACATAGAACTTAATTTTCTTCTCGAAAAATGGTTAAGGAAATAATACAGCATCATGTGAAATCTTAAAGATAGAAATAATGAATTGACCTTCGTTTTGGTTTAATAATTGGTAGAATTTTGTATTATTATTATTATTTATTTTTAATTGCTAGCCGATTTTGGTAGAATAGTGGGCGTAGTTCTATATTACCTATTGATTTCACCTTCTGTCTTGCTTTATATACGATAATACGCGAGCAATATTTCTTCGATTCTAATTGGGTCTTAAATGAGAATTAATAACTAGTTGTGAAGTTGGTTAATCGGTTCGGCAATCAACGGATTCGCAGCTCCAATTAGAATTGAGGAGACTTGTTTGAACACGAGCAGGTGTGTGAAGCTGAGAAAAGTGAAGGCGATCGCGTAATTACATCTTTCACATCCTTTTTTATGGCACATCTGAGTGTCTGATTGATTTGGATCTTTAAATATTACGAGTATGTTGGGCTTATTGAATGACAAATTGATAGAGAAAGAGAAAATCTACTTGAAAAGTCAGTTGAAATGACAAACTACGGAAATATACTTCCTAGGTACCTAACTTCTGTTTGTCAAATTTTTTTCTTCATCAGTACATAGCATCTTTCGGCATCCATCAGCAGAAACAAGGCTGAGTGCATGAAATGAACAACAGCTGATGAGAGAGAAAAGCATCAGAATCAAAAGTAGGTAAGTTTCAGACCATCCTGTAACCAAATACAAGGAAAAATCATCTGGTGTAAAGCTTCACATATAACTTCCCTCACCTAATTCCAAAATTAACTACTGGGTGAGGCAATAGAATTCCACGGTTATATTTATGTAGACCGCCTTTGGTGTCACCATGACGCCGATAGTAGGTACCTATACCTTTGCAACAGCTCTTCAGTTTTATCATGTGGGTAAGGTACATAGGTAGTAGGTATACTCAAAACTCAATTAAGAGGAAGGGATTCGTCTCCAAATGGAAATTTTTTATTAAACCTACCTATCATACATCAGTTCTTTTTCCTTTTCAAAACTTTGTAATTGGGCTAAACCCGTATGAATACTCTGATATGATTATGAATGAATCTTTCTCTGATATGAATCATCCAAAACAATCATCAAAACTTTTTCACTGGTATCACTTAGGTGAAAGGTGTAGATTCTGGAGATATGTGACGCTCCAGACGATACCTCACCTAAAAGCTGTCTTAAAAAATCCAAATTTGCGCCTGAAAGTAGACAATATCAAAAGAAATGTTGAGCCGTTTCACAGGGATTAAATAATTGAATTTTCATGTGGATTACTAAAAACGCTGCAAATTATTACAGAACGGTTTATTATTTTATCAGTCTTGGAGCCAACCCCCAACTACCTCCCAAATTTGAGCGAAACGGGTCAATTAGGAACTGGGATAACGGGGTTCCAGGAAATTCCCGTTTACGATTGCGCGCACGCTACTAGTGGTCCGATGGCGATGAAATTCATTGAAGACCATCATGGGGCTAACCCGCACAATCCCTGAATATTTCATGGAATTCGGACAACAAATTCATATAATTTTGCCTGGGACAAAGAATTGACCACAGACCGACAGACAGACACACATGGAACCAAAATTGTTCAAAAAGCTCTGAAACGTTAAAAGTTCCATTCATGCAGCATGAGTTGGTGAGCGAATTTTCAAAGAATGATTTTTAACCGTTTTGGTGGGTGATTCTTATAGGAAATTTCACGCTGATTCCGAATATACCATATATTATGTTCCTATGTTTAAGATGGTAATTTACACCAAAAACCTCAAAAACACGTTTTTTGGCGATTTTTGTCTCTAAATTTTCAAAATTTGACCCCTTGGAGTACTCCAAAAATTCTGGCCAACGAACTCATCCTTACTTTTGATATTATTGACATTTTAAAATTTTTTCGGAATTTTTATCTTGATCCCACGGTCAGACATCGTCTGGAATGACACATATATAAATATATATATACATATGAAAAAGTGTTAAATTTCAGGAATCATTTTAGAATGGTCTGAAACCGATTTCCATGAAGAAAATTTTCAAAAATTTGGATTACAAACATTTTGAAGCCATTGCAATAGCTTCATTTTCTTCGAAAATTCACTAAAAGCAAGTGGGAATTTGATTTTGGAGGACATGCATTTTTTTCATGCACGAATACATAGCTTCCTACCTCCAGTAGTCAGGAAGAAAATGGGACACATTTTCGAAAAATCGCCACTATGGACCCTTTGCAATTCGAAAACTAGCTGAAACCCTGCTTTCACGGACAAGAAGAGAAAAACTGAGAGCAAAAGCCGTTCACTATCACGTTTATGGTGAATGAAGACAGTTTACGTGGAGGCAGGTCGGTTGAAAAAATATTAATCTCGGCTACTGAGGAGGGTGTTGTGACGGCACGAAAGACCTCGGATGATTGACATGTGATGCACAAAACCGCAATTTTCACGGCTGATCGATCAAGGCTTCTTCATGACTCACGTCGTTTTCACCACTTCTTTGCTCGGCCAATAGTGTTTCCTAGGAAACTTTGACAAATCGTAGGTTTACAATTAATCTTAGGCCAACCCCCAACTACTCTCCACATTTTTTAGCAACATCGGGCCATAAAGTCGTGAGAAATCGGTGGTTTCTATTGGCGGCAATGAAATGTATTTATAGGAGACTGTCGAGAGGCTAACCGGCACAATCTCTGAAATCTCAATCAAAATCAGACGTGGATATTGGGAGGTTTGATGCGGTCCATATGCCAAATGTCACTCATCAACAAAGACAAAAGAAGGACTTAGATTTTGAATCGATAAATATAATTATGGATATAATAGGTTGTTTTAGCTAGTGTTAGTTTAGTCATGAAGAATAAATTGACCACTTACAGACAAAGCGAGAGACAGAACGAAAGCCACGGAACCAAATGTGATCAGAAATTTTTGGAAAAAAGTGAAAATTTGGATTTTGGATGACACATTTTTTTTCTGACGTCTTGCACGAATATAGGACTTGACTACCTTCGGCAGTGAGGAAGCAAAAAAGCCTCACAAAGGCAATCAAGAGATTTTGCGTTGTTTCGATTGCACTAGTAAGGTGGTGTTGAAACTGGGGCGTAGGTACCTTAGAATCGTAGCAGGATTGCGGAACGTACAGATCGGAATGCCCCTTCGATCCAAGCGACTCACAATCGTACCAGAAAGTCGTTAACCGAGTGGGAAACAAGACGTGTTTCATTATAATCGAATTATCGCTCACCCGGCCCAGATTTTGAAGATACGACCATCAGGCGAGAGCGGATTTCCCCAAAATCAGGGTGATCCCATTCGTCATTTTCATGATCCAAATGTGGTCTACGAAAGAGCAGTTTGAGTTTAAAAAAACTGTGGTCGAAAAAATATTCCTCGAATTCCCCCGTGTCCCAGCCCAGCAAATACATGACATTAGTCTAAAGTATTTACCTAGGTACCTACCTAATTCAAGGACTATTTTGTGACCCGGAAAAATTAAGCTGCGCACCAAATTTATAGAAAATTGTGCGCTGATTCCAAATATACCCCATGTTCCCATACCAACATTAGCTAATTAGCTGCGGTATCTTAAAAAAACTTGGAAGGTTCACGTTTTTGACCATTGGAACCGCCCAAAATGGTTTTTGTGTGAGAGGAAAGATGAAGAACTGAGAGTTCTACGTCGAATGAGACCAATCCTAGCTTACCAACATGATAGCCAAGATTTTTGTTGATTTATCAAAGCATTTTATTTTCTTGACTTTTTAGGTATGGACACGAAAAACGGAAAACTTTGAAAAATCACCAAAACTCGTGGCTGCTGTGTTGGTGAAGTGGCGTTGGTCTCATTTGAAGCAGAATTCTCACTTCTTCAACTTTTCTTGTATACAAAACAATTTCTGGCAGTAACAAGATAAAAAAAGTATTTTGGTTTGGTAAAAAAAAAACGCTGCAAAACGTTGGTCCTAAAACGCTCCGCAAGGTCTCATTTGACGCTAAAAATTGTGTTCTATTTTAAATCGATGGAAAAAATATACTTACCTATTTGAAATTTTCGAGCTGGGGCGTTTTGAAAATTTCATCCCCTATTTTCTAACACTTAGAGAAGACTGACGGTAACGCTAAGCTTCGCAGCACAACTAGACCCCAAATTGGGCCGGTATACCAAATGTCATTAACTTTGGACCATGGTAACTAAGGAAAGTGCCGCGTACGGCGGACGGACGGATTTTTTAAAATTCGATTTTTGGATTCTACCTATCTTGAAACGTAAAACCTCAAATTTTGAGGGGGGGTTAACCATTTTTTTTTCGTGCTCGATTCCAAAGGTTCATTATTGAAAATAATAAACCAAAATGATTTTATAGCTAATGGGCTATTCTAAGTATAAAAACATAGGGCATTCGGATTCAGAGCAAAATTTTCCATAGATTTAGAGAGGAGCTTAATTATTTTATCGGAAAATGACTATTTGGCAAAACACTACGTTGTCCGTCGAAAGAAGAGGTTAGGTAGAATTCCATATTATATACAGGATTGAAATAATTTGTGTGGTACCTACGAATAGTATAGAAAAACAAAATTCCTTTTGGATATAAGTTCTATGTGAGATCCATACTATACAGGAAATAATTTGTGTGGTACCTAAAAATAGTATAGAAAAACAAAATTCATTCCTTTTGGAATAAGTCCTATGTGAGATCAATAAATATATTCATTATGAAAAAAAAAATCCTTTTGGAAGTCTTATGCCCGAAACCTGACCTCAGTTGAGAGAAAACAGCGCACAATGTTCTTGTTTATATTTGCTTCAGACGTGATTTAGATTGATTCGATTTTTTATCGGCAGTTTGGATATTGAAAAAACATCTACCTATGTATTACTAACTCAGCGAAATGTTTGATATAATATGAATCGATTAAAAAAAACCTTAAGTCAATTTTTCGGTCCTATACAGAAAATGTATGTCTCTCGATCGTTCTTTATTCGCCATACTCGAATAACGAATAATTTTTGGTTTATTCTTTATTTGAGGCTTCGAATAACGAGAAAATTATCCGATTTTCCTATTCGTTAATGGTAAATAAAATTTGCCCAGCACTGGATGTATACACACTGGATTGTACAAAAGCAAAATGCATGATGATTGATCAATCAAGGATAATAGTGAGAATTATTTTATTTTATTTTGTAGGAGAAACTTCACGGTTAAAATGCTTCTGTTCTATGTAGGCACATCCGCCCTATGTTATAGGCTGTCAGGAGCACATCAACCCGCCAAACCAAAGTCTGCAGAGAGAACTTCCAATATTATATATTTGTGATGTTAGTGTACCCAATAATGTACGAATGCGACTGTAGAATTTTGTTTATTTCCATTTTCATGAACAGTCTGTATTATTTGTATAGAATATTCAATACTGAATGAAATTTGTTATTCTTTTCTTAATTTCCTATAATATAGGATCATATAATATTATGATCTACTGATCAACTATGAGCGTCACCATGCAGTTGATCGAGAAAAAAAGAAGTGATATAACGTCCTCTCAGCTCCATCGAATGAGTTCTCCGCGTGCTTGACCGCCCACTCATGTCTCCACAGGAGACTCATAACTTGGTATTCACACAATTTCTTCACGTCATTTGGCAAAGCAAGAAACCGAACCGGGTGAAGGCCGATATCACAGACCTTCGTCAGGCACTGCAAGATTGCACTATAGTTGAGTTGCAGCCGCGATGAACGCGTGTTTAGACGCATTTTATCTTCCTTAGCATAATAGATATCGTGCGAAATCTGCCTTATTTCCATCTCTGTACCTACTCAATAAGGTTTATGCAGCAAAAAACAGATGTTTTAAGGCGGTATATTTGAGCAAATAGGTTCCAATAGGAGGAGATCGCATCCTTAATTTTAACCTGTATCGCATTATGTTGTAGCTCTGACTATGTTCTGCCGAATCTGGTAGGTGTTCCTTCGCTGCCGCTTGAAATTAGTGATCTTGGGGGCAACCCGTTTGCTCCACCAGGTATCTATTCAAGAATTTCTCGCTTTCTGGGAGAAACATTGGATTATGGATATATTGATGACTTTTTCGGTAGGATAGAAGCCTGATTTGAATTATGGTAACCAAAACGCTAAAAATTGTTACACAACGGTTTATTATTTTTCCTGTGTAGATCGATATGGACGGATTTTTTCAATTCGATTTTTGGGTAGGTACTATACGTATCTTGAAACGTAAAACATCAAATTTTTGGGGAGGGCAAAAAAAGAGGTTTCCGTGCTCGATTCCAAAGGTTTAATATTGGAAATAATAAACCAAAATCATCATGTTAACGAAAGACCACAGCGTCACCAAAAATGTTTATCGCTCGACGCATTGCAAGATAACACACACATAGCCCTAAGAACTGTATAGACAGCCCTGGGTTGTTCCGGGAATGATATTAATCTTTTAAGTCAAGCCCTCTCGATAATATCTGGATCCGCCATTTATCGTAACGCAACAAATCAAACTTAAAAATAACGAGAACAGCAAGAATTTATTATTTCAGATAACGATCAAGGCCACAGCTGTGCCCAGTAAATTCCTCAGCAAAATCGTTAATGGCTTTTCGAAAATGTTTAACCTCCAATTCGACAAGAAATGCAACAAAATTTCATTGGCTGACTTTCTCTACTTACTCCCTGTTAACGTTTGAATGGACATAGATATGAGGTCAAGGAAACGCCCTGTTTAAAGTTACGAACAACTGGTCTTTGTGGTATTGGAAGGTGTGCGTGACCACATGAACTAAACGATCCGAAAATATAAATCAGGTGGTTTTTGAAAGGGCTCGGCCGTTTGCTGGGGTCAGCACTGAAGGTAAACAGGGGAGTTCGAACAAAGTTATGTACACGCCTAGCAGATCTGATTGATGTTGCGAGGGCAACCTAATGATTGTGATGAATATCGGTGGTGACCAACGCCCTCTATAGTGTCCTTCCACTCGAGCCGAACCTTTCACGGCACTATCTGGAGCCTACGCTACATGGAAATGTGATAAACACAGTTTAAAAGATAAATGACGATGATGGATGCACTTGTTTGTCAAGACCGATTTACGCAACTGTTGGAGGCTGAAAATTGAATAGGTTGAAACAGCCCCTGATAGTCTGATATAAGGATAAGTGCTCTACAAACCAATATATAAATATTCAATATCTACAGAAACAAATAACGGAGGAGTTTTTCAAATGGACGAAATGGGAGAAAAATTAACTTGAAGAGGAAAAATTGTCAAATCTTGAAAATCACCACTTTTTTCAATCGCTCAAAGGTCCCAGTCATTTCGCATGTGATTTTTTGCCTGTAAGCCTTAAAGTTGCGCCGAAATCTCAGCTTTTCAACGGTGTAGTATTTTTCAATTTTGGTGCACCAATTAAGGGAGAAAATTGTGTTTGAATGCAAAAAAAAAGTGGGGTTTTCAAGGATATTGCATGAGTTCTTTATGGTGTTGACGACCTGGCCATGACTGGAGGAGTTGAGTATCGTTTTCCAGGTAATTTTTCACGCTGAATCGAATAGTGACTGTCCCGATTCATTTTGGCTGATGAAAATTGATTTTTCGATTAAAAAAATGGTGAATTTTTGGACATACCAGCATATTAAAATCATATTTTGTTGATCTAGTGAACAATGGAGGTAAATCTGAGCAAAAATTATTTGGAAACATTCAATCGACACACAAGTATTAATAAAATATGAGGGATGTGCTGGTATGTCCAAAAACTTACTTTTTTTCTTATCGAAAAATCAATCAACCTGTAGAATCGATACCTGGCCTGTGTCAGTCATAGGTGTAACACCCTGCATATAGGTAGGTACTTGCTCTAAAAGTATACTCGTAGATACGAGCTAACCCCATCCCTTACGGCCGTGGTTGATTTATTCTGATCACCTCATGGGATCATTCAATTGATTTCGTGAACACCAGTTATAATGTTCCTTAAAATGGGTGTCCATAAGCACAAAATGAGGAGTTATTGAGCAAAACCATATTGGAAACGAAAAACTGGGTTCCTTACTAAGATCGTAACCAAATAATAATCAGACCTACTCAAGTATCTGGTCGGTACTTTGAAACCCACAACGTATCGTGACATAAGTTGATATTATTTATTGGAATTTCTTCTAAGTCTGACTACCTGTCCTGCTGATGGCTTTTTCAACTACTACCTCGCCAAACCACGTTCTCTCGACTCTCTGCATCACTCCAGTCTAGTTTGTTTTGTAATTTCCAATCCACTTCTGCGGCGCTGCCCTCCAAAACAGGTTCATTTTAAGAGAGCTTGAGAGTTAATACTGATGGATAGACCGTCCTAATATCTCGAAGGGCAGCTTGTTTGATGGAGTTCATTCTTCATAACGATGCACTGTGTGGAAAATAGTGGTTTTAATCTCAAGAAATATACTTGTTAAAAACACTCCGAAACAAATCAATATATATTATTAGGTACCTATTATATCAATATCTATTATTATTTACCTATTATATCAATATCTATTATTAAAATTGTAATTCAATAAATTTCCTGATCATCCAAATCGGCGTTTCTTTTCCAATTCTCAAATGCAATTAAAGACATAGGTAAGTATGAATATACCATTATCTTAGTTTATCATTCTCCGTGTGTCTATTTTCGTTTGTTTGTCTGAAAATGAAGCAGTGTTAATTCTCAATAGTGACTTCCCGTTCCTCAAATATGGAGGGTTTTTTTGTCAGCCACTCTTTTATTTGCATTTTTTGTTTTCATCTGGAGGAAGGCAGTTTGAAAACTGGAAAAATCGATAGCTCCACTAAGTAACTCTTAGCCACTCACTCAATCTCAAACATTTACCTACCTATACTTATAGGCATAGCTACCTACCAATTTCTAAAACTCACGGAATATCATCAGTATGAAGAATGGAATCAGCATCTCCATGCTTTCGAAACTTGATAACCAAACGCCTGATCCCTTAGTGACGGACGTATTTACCCGAGTGTCGGAGGTTATGGACTGTTGATTCTAGGGTGAAAGAAAAGGACGAGAGTATTGTCTAACGGACGGGGCACTTTGCCATCGATTTGCTAAAAACCTCATGGACACAACATCGAGCGTGATTGTAGCCAAATAAAATGTATATAAAAAAAATAATACCTAATAATAAAAACAATTTGAAAAAATGATAGAAATAAAATAAAACAAATAAAATTAAATATATATAAAAACTGACACTTGACAAAATCGCACCCGTCTTGGAATAAGGGCACAACTCAAAAAACACAATTTTTGAGTTAGGACCGGTTTTGCATTGTGGAAGTTGTGTATTTTGTCTGTAGAAGGCCGGGCTCTACAGTAGGACTCTACAGGTGATGAAGTGTAATTATGGGAAGGTCCGACCTTCTACACACAAAATACACCACTTCCGCAATGCAAACCCGGTCCTAACTCAAAAATCGTGTTTTTTGAGTTGTGCCCTTATTCTACGAAGGGTGCGATATTATTATACGCACACCTATTTATGTGGTCAAAGGCATCACTAATTAATTATGTAGATCAAACTTATGTTTACCTTCACAACATTTACAGAAAATATTTAAATTTTCATGAGTGTTGAAAAACGTATAGGTCCTACTTATTTTTCGCACATTTGCTCTCTGAAAGTTACCTGAGAGGTCTCTATACTACATAAACAAAAAACCAGATTTGGCAATGAAACCTCCGACAGCATTCATCCTCCTGGCCGTTTGCAAAGATTCGCAAAAAGCGCGGTCGCATTCGAAGTTAACCTTAAAGTATGAGGGACAGTTAAAGTTTGGCTCAAAGAGGGACTTTGGCCAATAATCATCATTATCCAGTGAATGCACGGATTAGTCAGTTAGTTTTACTGTAAGAATGAAATATACATAAATAGTCAAGTGGTTGCTAACAATATCCGTTAGGGAAGAGGAAAACGTATAGTAGTAAAATGATGCTATTTTCAGCCTGTTAAGTACTGTGAAATACCCATAACGACTGACAGTGAAAAGATTGCAGTATGTGGCGAAGTGGATACCACGATAGCTGTTATTATCTCATCGAAGCGGATGGTGAACGTCACTCTCATGTGGTTTCAAAGGACTCTGGTAATTACCATTCGCGGAACGGAGTTCTCGTTTCGACCCTCAATATTGTAAAATTCACTTTCCACCTAATTTACATTCCATCGACTTCTTCGTCAAGAACAAGACTGTGGCCCTGAAACTAGCGGGTGAAAGGGAGTGACACTAGGTAGCGACCGAGGTGTGGTCTGGGCACTAGCTCGCTGCTCCGGTCACCGTTGGACACTTGAATAGCAAAACTTGGCGCCCTGGTTGCGAAAGAGACGACTGGCTCCCACAACATTGATCTCTCGACCGACTCCGCCTTCACGGTAACAACTATATCAGCTGCTGGGCTCCCAGTACCTCACAAAGGAGGGCAGTAGTCTGACAGGGGATTCATCAACTCCTGCCCAAAGCCAAAAAAAAAGCATCAACTTCTACCCCTAATTTTTTTCAACTCCTGCCCTGCGTTCGTTCTCTACCGCTAATGCTTTTCAACTCCTACCCCCAATTTTTTTCCACTTCCACCCAAGAGAGCACAACCAGTCAATGAATAAAAAATAATAATAAAGCAAAATAATAAAAAGTAAATAATATAGTACCTAGTAAATAATATTTATGAGGATACAGGTACGTAGTCAGTCTATTATCGAATCGTCGGCATTAGGAACATAACACTACATAAAATAATAAATCAGTATAAATTAAATAAAACCTACTATTTATCCCAGACACCCCAGAATCTTCATGGAAACCCTCTTAATGCTCTCGAGGTTAGGTTTGGTAATCGAAATCAGACAACACGAAACCTCACTTTGTTACAAACTAGGGCTCAGCTAAAAATCCGAAAAAATTCAAAATGTCAATAATATCGAAAGAAAGGATGAGTTCGTTGGCCAGAATTGTTGGAGTACTCCAAGGGTTCAAATTTTGAAAAATTCGAGATCCTTTGGGACTCGGCAACGGGTGGCAGTTGATGCGACTTTCGCCGGGCTCTGGGCAGGAGTTGAATCGCTTGTAAACACCCTGAACTCGGGGGTAGGAGTTGATGGACGCCCGTCTGACAAATGTTAGGACTCCAAACCAAGTTCGAAGTGAATATAGCTATACATACACATATATATAACTAAACTATATATAACTATATATCATGGGTAGCCATGGATAGAGTAAATTATAGATTTGCTGGACTCGTCTAGACGGCGAAGATAGGGATGTGAAACCTCGGATACGCACAATAAATAATTGTTATCTTCTGTTGCTACTAAATGTTCAATCCACTTGGCAATTTTGTCATTAGACGAAAGCCATTTTCAATATGAGGTATAATTTATTTTCCTACTCATATTTTGCAAGAACCGATCTTTTTGTGTTGCCCCATAGCTTTCAAATATTTGAGTTTCGAGAGAAGAGGTTGCTTTCGAACTTATGGAGATCGACCCAGATGAACAGGTGTGTCTTAAATCTATTTGCATTTGAATTCATTTCAATAATGACTTCCTAACATCTGTCCTCTGGTTCTGCATGGTTGCTGAAGTGGTGTGACGGTCACACTATATGCTTACCTTCGAGTAAGTTTATGAATTTGTCTTTAAGAATTTACGTGACGACACAATTTTCGCTACTTACTTACACATTTTTTTGTTGGAATTTGCCGTTTCTCATTTTAGTTAACTGTGCCGTTAAGGGAGAATATTGTAATTATTGTGCAGGCCCTGATGATGTGAATACATTTCACGAAAGCTCGGCGAAGAAGGAAGAAGGTTGTTTTTCTGTAGACCCCATTCCCAATCAGACCGACATAAGAGGTGGCTTTGGCCAAATTTTTCCGCACGTTACCTTACATTTTTTTGCTAGAGCCTATAAAGAGGTTGCTAGACATGAAAACTTAGTCGAAAAATGGTTCTAAAACCTCCACATTCTGGATATTTTAGCCGTGTTTCCGAAAATGAGAGGGCAATTTTGAGCAATTTTTGATCAATACCTACCTAAGTCGAGAGATATCTGTACCCGACAGCGATCAAATTCATAGGCGAAAATTATGGGTGATAAAAATCTAGTCTACCAAGAGGTACATAGCGTGAGCGTTGTTATCAATTTTGAGAAGTGAAAACTTTATGTTTCCAAAATACGAAAATGTACAAATTTATTTAAAATTTATAAATTTAATTAATTATCCTCAGGCCAATCCTTAACTACCCTCCAAGATCGAGTGGAATCGGGTGAGCTTGTTAGAAATTCGTTTTGAGATATTCGCGTGAGCTTAAATTTCTCAAAAAATAATTTTTTAGTTTCGCACGGGACACGGTTTCTGACCCCAGACAGACAGACCGACCGACACGGAACCAAAATTGTTCAAGAAGCTTTGAAACGCATAAAGCAAAAAAAAAAAAAAAAAAAAATGAAATATTTTAAATTTGGAGGACAGTTCTTTGCACGAACGACGCTTTCCTACGTTCGGTAATGAGGAAGCAAAATATCAGCAAGATCTCAGAGTTAGTGAAGTTTTCATCACTGCTTCTTCCAATACATATTTTGCTTATCGAATACAGCCATTAATAATTTTAACCATTAATATTAGACTTACTGGTAAGGAATGTGACTTAACGCTTGGGTAACATTAGGGCACTCAAAAACACTTCAAATCGGGATGAAAAGGGAAAGGATCTCAGTTCCGCACGGATCCCATAAGTCATCGCAAGTATTGGCGAGCATGGCCTGACTCTGGTTCCGGTTGTGTAAGTTGAGTAATGAAATTTACGGTGAACTCCCAATTATTCGCGTTGGAAGTCGAGTCTTTCAAAATCGGTCCTGCTCAGAAGGAAGTCGATTTCGTTCCCACGGTATATGAAAGGCTGGGTGATGTAGATCAATATGGTCTGGTGGTTTTCAATCTGGGCAGATACTTTTGTTCACCGGTCATTACCACCCGTAGGGCTCTGAGAATTACTCTGACTCTAGATTACAGGGCGATTCACACTTGTCCGTATCCAACGTAACAACAATACCTATACTTACCGGCATTTTTACTGAAATTACTATACTAAAAAAAGTGGTCTGCCAAGAGGCTGGACATGGTAAAACTACTCAATATGCAACAGCCAAAAGTTTGTCGATTTTTTTCCATTAAAACTCTATTTTGCATAGATTGTCTTGAATTTAACTTGCTTACTTCAAACCGGTGACATCACACAATGAACATGGTAATTAGTAGTTAAGATTCACTCCTATGGCACTCATGATAAAGGAAATTACCAAGATAAATAAAGTTTACCTAACTCAAATATTTTTATCATTGTTCACGTTGTTTTATGAGCTTAGAGTATCCACGCCGAACTTCACAATCAACGTGTTCTCATGTATGGTCCATAGAACTATCCTTATTATACCTAGATATTTAAAAATTATCGTTCCCTCACCGGAAGGTAGCCGATTTCGTCCCCATGGCATATGAATGACGGGAAGATGTAAATTTCAAATTGAAGGTGAGAAAAAATCTACTTCTCACAAGGTAAACTTCTTGTTCTAGAGTAAGTTATTGACTACTACGAAGCAATATGCCATAAACATTCGCCAGACGCCTTTCATTTAGGAAGGACTCTCATTTGTCACAGCTCCTAAGAGACCACAAGGATTCAGCTACTTCAATAAGCTCTGAAGCGAAATTGACAATTTGTGTGTTCATGATACCTTCGCTTGCTTATCAATTTCATCAGACATAGTTATTTCCAGATTACATAATTTTGGTCGGCACTTAGTTCCTCGGCCACTCGGCCAGAGTGTTCTGTTTCTTTCTACCGTATTTCTTTCGAGCAGACGCCAAAGAAAAACGAGCGATGAGTCATTGTAAGCACGAATCTAGAAAATCTTTCCTCTCTCAAGTCGAGCAACACCAGTTGCATACAAAAAGTCAGTGGCCCAGTTTCCCTGTGCGTGAAAGCTGCTTCGTTTTCTTCGTCTGAGGGACCGGATCCGATTGCACCAACTTGAGTTCTGATTGACAGGCGACGAATCGTCTAGGTCTGCCGGCCCACAAGCCGGTAATGGCGGCCTGAATTAGGGCAGGACAACATTTTGTACAACAACAGCTCTGTTGGAGTAGATGTAAGCCCGGATTAAGGTGCTTAGGGGTGTCGGCTGAGGTGTGGTCTTGTACTGACATGCAACTGATGGGCCATAGGACCTTTCTGAGAAGCTTTGAACGACCGCCGGAGATGCCTAGTAAATTTATACGACGTCATTCACGACGATAACCGTACGATTGCCCCTCAAGTTCATAGTATTAACATGGTCTCATGAATAATGAATGAGTCGCCCTTTGAGAGTTCAAAAGTCTTGCTGGTTTTAATTTTCGATTAAACCACCAAAGTAGAAGCACTGCTCCTTGAATAAGTTCATAAGTACAACTTTTCAAAAATTTTCGAAAAAAATGCAACGGCTTAAAAATTCTGTAAATTCACATTAAAATGTCAATAATATCAAAAGAAAGGATGAGTTCGTTGGCCAGCATTTTTGGAGTACCTAATCTAAGGGTTCAAATTTTGAAAATGTATAATCAAAAATCGCTAAAAAACGTGTTTCTTGAGGTTTCTGGTGTAAATTACCATCTTAAACATAGGAACATATTATAGTATATTCGGAATCGGCGTGGAATTTCCTGTACGATTCACCCAACAAATCGGTCAAAATGATTCTTTGAAAATTCGCTCATCAACTCATGCTGCATGAATGGCACTTTTTTTACATTCCGCAGCCCACCTGAAAGGTGAAAAGAAAGTTCAGCAGAAAACCCAATTTCTGAAACACCTCCTAAGATTGGTTCTGATTGACATTTAATAAACTTTCTCCACGTTTTGAACAATTGTTCTTTCCAATTTTTTATTTATTTTTTGCCAGAAGGTAACTCAGTTTTTCGTTCACACGAAGGCTCTCAATTTATCCTACGCTCCCAAACCTGCTGTAGTTGTACAAGAAGAAACTTAACGATTGAGTCTGAACGACAAGGAAGGGCAATTGGAAGTAAGAACTTACTCGGTTAGACTCGTATATTATAAAGAGATAAACTCCTGTGAATTCATCAAAATGCTTCTCAGTTTGGGTTGAGGGAAAAATTCAACACTTACATCCAAGTACTAAAACGGTTTTTCACCCCTACATTATGATTACATAGGTACGTAGGTACGAGGGACCTAGGTACGTATCTGCCGAGTACGGACATTCTTGACCAAAACGTGAATAAAGTTGATAAAAGCTGTCCTAAAGAATAGTTGAAGACAGAATATAGGTTTTTGGGCCGAAGGCAATACTTTCCCTTTCATGTCTCGGATGGAGCGGGAAAATTAAAAATAGTGAACATTATTATAGACCGGCTAGACGAGCGCTAACAGAGACACTACCAACATGTCCTCGACACAAGAGATCGCGTTAAAGCGCAGGCTGTGATAACTTGGAAAAGCATCACCGTAATAACTTTGAAATGCGGTCATCCTGACCAGGAAACCACCGTAAAATGATGCGATGAACTTTCAAAGTCTTCAAAACCATCCAACGTACCTACAAAACCAGATTGCAGGGCCGAAGCTCACGTCACGACAAGAAATTCACAACATACATCAGTGACTTACAACTTAAATACCGCCACAGCAAAATTAACTCACTCAACTTCGAGGTAAATTGCCAGGAAGTCCATGCCGAAATGAAGTCATAACGATTTCAACTGATTTTTCGAGGAGTTATATTTTTTGAGGCTACGGGAAATTAAAGCCTGTTGGTTTTGAAACTAGGGCAAGAAAACCAATTTGTGAAGAACGTTGTTAATTTTTTGTATCGTCTCGTTAAAAAGAAGTTCTCGTCATTTAGTTACAATCTCGTCAAAGCCAATGTTGGGGAAAATGAAGTTATAAAAATAAATTGCAGAACATCCGACCACTAATCAATATTATTTGAGGTCGTGAGCCACCCAATCGGTCCCACCCAATCGGCTCAATCACTAACGTCTTACTTCCGACAACAATGGAATTCATAAGGGGAAATCTAAAAACTCTCATAGAAAACTCATACAGACATATGTATGAAAATTGTTCAATTTATGTGTGTTACAAGGAGTCCATAATGGAGAATTCCGGTGTGTTGGAATTTTGCATTTTCGACTTCAAATTGAAAACCCCATACTTAGTTCTAATTTTCAGCTCAAAATGTTAGGTTGGCTATAAAACGGGTGAGAAGATCAGGCGGGACGTCATCTGTTCTGAGGAGCGGAGGGTAGGTGACGTCATCTGTACCTTTTTTACGGCACTCGTTTTCGCTCGCTTCTAATCATCGGATACCCCACTAATAGCACCTTCTGGGAAAGCTCTCACTGAAATCTTTCAGTTGAACGAATAAAATTGAATAGCCCGAATTGCCCATTGCTCGCATGCAAAGAGGCTACTACTGATCTGTTCACGATGAAATTCTAGGTAACCATCCAGGGGAATGCACTTTATTGAAATCGATGGAAATTTGATTTCAAGTTAGGGCGTGCGCCGTGGCAACGACTGGTTCGATCACTATGAAATTGGATCATGTATTGTAGAGCATAGTCCCCAACTACCATTCAAATTTGAGCAAAATTGGACTATTATAGATACCTAAAGATAAATTTTTGTTTGGACAATTTCACGTTTGTGCGTAGAGTGTGCTATTGATTCGAAAGCGACTTTTGTAGGGATCTATCTGGAACCAAACCCACATGAAAATTGTGGAAGTTATGCGTGTAGCAAAAAGTCGAGGAAACACAGAAATGGAACCAAATTTGTTCATGAAGGCCTAAAGTTCAAAATATTCCATTGTTGTAAGACGAAATACATATACTTGTACGTCCGAGGAAATAGACATGTTACTCATATATTTGTTCTGACATTATATTATGGTAATGTGAACAAAAAACCACTACTTTTTACAAAGATCGAACCAAATCAGTTTAGACAATTCTAAAACGTACAACGTGGAAATTTTGATTTTTTGGTAACAAAATTCTTCACCTCTCCTACACCTCATCAAACGAAATAACAAAGTCCACACTACCTTGGTAGACCTCGGTTCCGCTACCTCGATAGACTCTGATTAATAACAAAAGAACCGAAGCCGAAGCACAAAAGGAACGACGAAAAGTTGTCAGTATTACTAGGTAAGGCATTCTACTATCTGAAGTGTTACTGACGCCTCAGACACTCACACATGACCTTCTTACACTACCACATTTGCCGCGCATTTATTTAAAAGTCGTTATGTCATCAGGGAAAGGGTTGACCGAGTTCGGGCTTCACATTTTAAGGTCGTAAGGTCGCGTCAACGCGTCAAGCCGTTCCGACGATATCGCTCACCGGCTCTTACGAGTTACTCGCTTCCTACAGGGGATCTTTCTCGTGAAATTTCTCTGGTACTAAAAATTGTGATCTCTCGATGATTAACACATGATCGACCTACTCCTTCCTACACGATACTCATTAACTTTTTATCGGTTCCCTTTCATTCTGTACTGATATTCGTTATGAAATACGATATAATACTCAATCGAATCCCTTCACCTTTCCCTGCTAAAGGTCTGACTTTTATGCCCAACCTGCCTGCTTTCATATCACGAGGTAATATCAAAATAGAAGTCGAAATTAGGCGAAATATCGTTGTCCCCTCGCCCAATACTTTAGTAGGTCGTCACCTATTTTACAAATCTGAGCAATTCAATTTTTTTCTGTCATCTGAAACTGTATAAGTTATAATTGTATAATAAGTATACCTGAACCTTATTACATTCCCTCCCTCCAAAAAACTCCTCTTCTCGCTCAAATTGAAACATTTTTAAAACGCTGAATCACTCAATTTAGTCCTATCATGAGATACTGTTTGACCACTTGAGTTCATTTTCAATAAACTGCATATTCACAAATGGAACAACAATAGTATTTGCGAATTAATATCTAACACCTGATGATATCATTAGGATAGGTAATCCAATCCCTATATATTATAGTATGGTAAAAACAATATAATCGAGCTCAAATGCCTGGAAGGATTTTCACAGGATTTTTTGCAAATTGCTCAGTAGGTCCCCGAACAGGTCCTTCAGGAGTTCTTCTCCAACAAAACCTCCACTATCTTCAAATCGGCCTTCCTTAATTCTGGTTAATTTGTTAACGTTATAACATGCTGTTAATGTTGTTACCAACGTGCGGAATTTTATTTGGCGGTTGAGTTTCATAAACTGAAAGTTATTTCCACGAACACGAAAAGTGTTCGGCATTCGAAGATGAGCAGTTTGGACGAGTTACAGGGAAGCCGTAAATAACAACAGTTTCCCAAGTATTGAATGAGTTTTCCATTTGCTAGACTATTTAAAGAACATTATTTAGGTTCAAACAAAAACAATTTGAGGCCAATATCGTACTTTGAAAAGGATCGGTGGCTACAAAGTGAGTAAGACTCCACTTTTCGGTATGCTTTTTTATTTTCCAGTGGTTAGCAAGATGTCTGAAAAAAACAAAATTTTCAGCTTCATACGAACAATCTGATACCATTTTCGTATCAGTAGTTCAGTATTAAGGGAGATAATGTAGAAATCTGGAACATACTTGAAAATTTACTGCTTGTCCCTAAAGAAAATAGCTGGACATGAACTATAATGACGAAGAATGTTCAGAATTCAAATGCAAACGACTTCAAAGAATAAGTTTTGCTTGTTGTACATGGCGAACACCCAAATAATCCGCCACTGCAAACAGATCCATAAACTAAAATGCTGCAAATTATTA
>JAEMON010000002.1:39869208-39941033 GCA_030264115.1 Lygus lineolaris | reverse complement strand
CTTCTACATCCCCAATCAAGTGGGAGTATCAGATTCAACCTCTAAAATACATGAATAGTAAGAGAGCTGCCCTCAAAATTGAATTACGTGAACTGGAAAACACTAGGTACTATAGTGTTTGATGTTGCCCTTGACCAAAGCAACCTATCCAGACTTGTAGATACCAATCCCATTTTCGTCCTGTCTGCCTATCCGTCTGTATCATTCATTTATACAGACACGGGTGCCATCCAAAAATCAGTGGGATTCCAGGAATATATTCGGGTTGTTAGATTTAGATTATAGGGTATTTAGGATTTTCAAAATTTGAGCCCCAAAATAATTATGGAATAATCGGAGTGTTGGGCCGTCCAGCCTCCAAAGCTAAATTAATAATCTTTGAGTGGCTATTTAAAATTTCTTAACAAATTTGAAACGGAAAGAAAGTGGGGTCTGGATGTTTTTTTTAAACCATCCTGCCCCATAGTTGATCGATATTGTCGGAACCTAGAGGGTTATTTTTCCGAATTTCATTTGTTCCCACAGTTGGGTACGAGTAAGTTGGTTGGGGAGGGGAAGGAAGCAAAAACGGATGACTGCTTTGTGGTCAGGAAATTCACACGGACGTTCACCGCACTGGGTAATGTGGTGAAGTGGACGTCTACTCTGATGCCTTGCCATGAACTCACACTGCTGTTATGCAAACACCTTGTCGTGGGAGGATTCAATCTCGGAAACTCGGGGTAATACGACGATTGCATTCAAGAAACTAAACCCTCGGGCATTAGGATTGAATATATTCGACAGTCCATCTGAGCCTACAACACATTTGTATACACTTGACATTTTATATACCTATTTTCAGTGTTCGAGGGCTTTCATAAGAGGAAAAACGTGGGAAATAAGTAGGTAAGAATGGAGGTACTTATTCAGCTCTCATCCATAAAGACCGTAAGGGTTTGCGAATTTCATCGCTTATATGTATCGTTGCAAATGTTATCCAGTATCCTTCGTGCCCAGGATGACACACTTATCCGAGAAATCGCAACCTTGCATACAAATGATGAAGCAAGACTTCATGCAAATCTTAGGAAAATAGTCGTTTCAGCTTTTTCCCCATTTCCAACTGCTTAAGTTCAATGTCCATTAAGTTGACTTTTTGCCAGCCACTTGATGGCGGACCTGTCGCCTACATCTCGCAATGAGGGGCTTTGCCCATCACACCGTCTGCCACCATTGAGGTTAATTCGTCGCCCCCGAAGAAATTAACGTTTTTTCTCTCTCTTTTCTATTAAGTCTTCGTCTTCTGACGGGCGGTATTGCTTAACAAACATCGCGGGATCTCAGGTATAATCTCATCTTGCTCAACTCAGAATGAAAGAGATTTCAGTACAACGAACTCTAGAAGAAAACACTAATTTACTTTGAGTGACGACACGTTCTGTGGACTACGTGAGATGTATATTGAAAAAAACTATGTAGATTCTAGACGATGGATCCTGCGGCGAAAATATTATGATCATTCGCTTTGGAGGGTGAAAAATAATAGTTCTACTCAAAAAAGTTTTCTCTGATCACCAACTAGCGATTCTGACCAAACCTGAATTTCAAATTTCACCACAATAGAAAGCAAATATTTATGAAATTAGTTAATTTATCAAGGCAAGTTCAATTTTGAATAATAGATAAAGTTTTCAAATATATAAAAAATACAACCTTTCCTAATTAGAAAGTCCTTATTTCAGGACCGAGACCTAAAAAAAGGACGTGAATCGCCCAAATGATTCCTTCCTCAATTTATTTACAGTACTGTGCTACCCAAAGAATTTTCCAATTTCGATGTATCTACTGATCTGCGTTATTGGGCACTTTTTCCTACTTGAATATACTCGTACTTATTGTAAACCCCTTGTTAGTGCAAATGCAATTCTTCTTCAACGAAGAATAGTTAGCCGCTATTCGTTACAAAATTTAACAGTTAGGTATCAATTTATTTACAGTTTCACCAAGTTTAACATAATTATGTTGAACAAAAGGAATCACACAGTGTCATAATGTCCAAGTAACTCCTGAATGTTGCTATGAAACCTTCCGTAACAAGTTGGTATTCCTACAAAAAATCCTGAGTTAGGATAGTTAATTTTTTTATGGTTTGTTCTTATTTCGAAAGGTTCTCAGAATGATGCGTCTTTTTAAAACACAGCCGAAAAGCAATGGAGATATATCACAACTTCCAGTAGAAATACTCCTAATTATATTTAATCAATTAGATCCGATTTTTCTCGTTAAGACCGTAGCTAACGTGTGCAAAAGATTCAGAACTGTTCTGCTTGACGAAGAATACTGGAAAATTGTGTATCACCGATTGTTAAAATCCTATCAGAGTGTGGAGGATGTGCCAATTTTAGAACACTACGGACTACTCAAGGACTCATGGCGCTGCGAACCTGATATAAACTGGAAGGACGTAGCGGTGCGATTTAAATCAGTGAACGATCGGTGGAACTCGGAATTGGACATAGCGAAATTTCACTCTTCGACAGAAACAGTCGATACTGTTCATATACTTAAAGACGAAAATATTTGTATTACAGGCAGTAGAGAGAGGTGCATCGACTTATGGGGAATTGAGTCCCGTCCGTACATCAAAAGTTCAGTCGTTGAGGCGCACAAAGGATGGGTGTCGTGTCTGGAGTCATTTGAAAAGGATTATTTCCTATCAGGATCTTGGGATTCAACTCTTACTTACTGGAATATCGGGGAAAGCAGTTGCAATCCGGTCTGGACGTACGACTGTGGACGTGGAGTCATGGCCATGGCTGGTAGGAGAGGCCTTGTAGCTGTAGGCGCATTTTCTCCATCAATAATCCTGATCGATCCGAGGATTCAAGAGAAGCTACGGTCAACTAGATTCGTAATCCACGAAAAACCCCTCGTGAGCATCGCCTTCATGGACAACTTCATAGTTTCCGTTGGCCGAGACTTGAAATTATCTGCCTTCGACCTAAGAAAACTCTCGGTAGTTCACAGTGTCCAGGTCTGCAAAAATGGCGGCGTTCCTCGGAGTTTGGCAGTCCGTAACGGCATTGTTTACGTCGGAGACTCAAGAGGATTCATCCACTTACTCGACGCCAATGACTCTTTCCAAAAATTTCAACAAATCCCAATCACCAATCGCAGATACCAAGTGACTTCTATATGCCCCGAATTGGGAACCTTATTGGCAGGTTGTACTGATCACACAATGAAAGTAATAGTGCCATCCAATCCAATGTACGTAATGAAGGTGGTGGACGTGGAGAGCGAAATCACATCCATGTCGTATCAAAACAGAATGTTAGCGGTAGGAAAAACGAATGGAGCTATCGACGTTTTCAGGCCTGGATAATTCGTGCGATCCAGGTGAATACACGAAAATACCGGTGACTCTAATGCATCTATAGGTACCTGTCCCAAGACAATCTTCAATTTATTTGTGTCTATTAATAAAAAAGTCTCAGTTCTTTCGTCTCTAACGTAATTGCAAATTCAAATTCAACGTACGTAGTGTGCGAGGGATACATTAATCCCAATGTTTTGAAAATTATGATAGAGAAGGGAACTACCTATTATTAGTAATGTAGGTATTTTTTCAAAAAACTAAGAAATTCAAATTACTGAAAACGGCTGGTTGCTGCAGTCCAATTGGGGACGTGGTATGTGATTGCCAGTATGATCGAGAGTTGAAAAAATATGTCTTCTTCCGTCGTGAAGGTGTATATTAAATTGGGTACCAGTTTCAATGCCGATTATGCATTTTCATCAGCCAGATTGACGAAAAATAGATTCCCTACCTGGTTCTCAAATTAGGAACATCTGGACGGAATCGTTTAGGAAGCATAGAAAGTGACAACTATACTGACTAATGTTATGACCCTTGGTTTTAATTTGGGGAAAAAGTTAGTGGAGTAGCGTGATGGTAGAAAGAGCTCAAGCGATTCCTCTGAAAGGTTGTACATTAATTTTTAAAGGGCCTGAAGATTGATAAGCTGTAAAGATTTGGCCAGGTATATTACAATAGAATACATAACGAATTTAGTGATCTATTGAAAGATTATTTTACCTAAGGCTACTGTTAATATTGAAAATTAGTTCGTAAACGAGAATTAAAAACAGAACTAACAGTAAAGACACCGCACACAACATTTTTAAACAACCTACTCAAAGATCATATTAATATTATATGAATGGACTGTCATGCAATTTTTCTTGCTTAACTCCAAAACCGGTTACGATTTCTAAACTCCTACTAGCCGGTTACCAGTGCGTTGTACGGTCCTACATGTAGATATACGTACCTACTTCGCTCGCAGTTGGTAGTTCAGATCCTAAACATTATGCATGCTATGCACGGCATAACTACCTACTTATCTAAATAAAGACATTCAAAAACTTCACCGTTGAAAAACCTCAACAATGCTGGGTACCTACTCCAACAATGCAAAAATTTTATCGTAACCATCAACCGAACTGCTTGACAACTGGGAAACCAATGCTGTGTTTTACGGAGTTGTAAACAAACTGGGTAACCAGTGTTTTTGTTATGAAATTATTACGATGTTTTCAATTCCAAATTGTAACGATATTTTCCAATGAATTAAATCTGAACGGCTCAACTCACAGAAATGGTTCTGGTATCGTTGAAATCGTCACAAAAAGTTCTTTTCAGTGGTTTGCATCAAGTTCCAATTCAGTGTAAAAAGTGATAAAATTCCTTGTTCACTAAGGACGACAGCGTTCACGATTAAGGAAGAGGTTGAACGACATGAACCATCATAACTCATGATTGCCCTGACAACGAAGACAAAAAAAAAAAAAAAAGAATTAAGTATTCAATTTGATGCACTCATTTTCAAGTTTTGGCCTGACCAAGTGAAAGAGGAATTCATTTTTATATGTTAATAGATACCTAATAGTAAAACATTTAGTTGAACTTCGAACGTACAGTTGCAATTAGTGTAAACTTGAATAGCTACCATAACTAAGGAGGTACCTACATGATGGCCCCTAGGACACTTCAAAAATGGTTATCTACACCTAATAGTATCAAATTATACCCTTCACCACTCTCTTTTCCTGGATTATTCAATTCTCCGCATGTACAACAGGGTTAGACAGCCATAACCACGCCTCCAGCCTAATTTTCCTTCCCGAAGCTCATTGTGAGTCAACTAAACGTTCATTGATCACCATAATTTGAGAGTTAATACCTCTTATTATCATGGCCGTACACACAACTAAATTCCAATTTGTTGTAGTCTTCTCTGAACGTATCGAAAATAGCTTCCGTTAATCGTTGTATCATTTTCAACACCGAAGGTGTCGTAAATCTAATAAAAAACATACTAGGTATCAAGTACCTAACTCATAATTTTCAAATGAAGAAGAATAGATAGTTGAAACTCAGCGGATCGTAAATGTCGTTCATAACAACTATTTTGATATAGTCTACGTATGAGCAGACGAACAAAAAGTAGAATAGATTGCTCTGCGTTGTTCGCTATCATGTCAATGGTTCATAGATGCTATGAAAATGTACACCCTTGAAATCCTCCAATCTCTGATTCTCCTTTCCCCAACCTCATTACTCAATGGTGCTCAAATCCAAAGGACTGAGTAGTTGGGGACTGACCTCAGGAACGTCCTCTATGAACTAATAGGTAGCTCATGAATAGCTTATTGCTCCCTTCTTTGACTATGAAAGTGATTTACTCCGTTGAAATTACTTCTGTGTTCGAACCACGGATTTTCCTGGTTATCTAAAATTGTCTAATAAATATCTTGCCTGGAGTAATCCATGGATTACGTGGCTTGGACCTGGAACCATAGTTGAGCGAATTTGGATCATTGAGTAGTGAGGTCTTGCGGTTCGGCGGTTTCCACATGTTGGTGCATGCGCAGTTACTATGAATGATCTGAGTGCCATGAAATTCAAATACCGTATAGGTTCTACCCTTGAACTACCATACAAATTTGAGCGAATTTGGACCATGAGGTGGTGATTAATGCCAGTTCGTCGACTTTCAAGAGTGCCCATGCGCAGTCCCTACTCCTTATCCGGATGCGATGAAATTGATAGGTATATGTAACCAACAAGGGCCTCACCCCGAACTACCATCAAAAGCCAGTTGAGCGAGATAATTGGTTCGTGCAACTTTGGCGGTTCGTAGAAGTGCGTACACACGAACACTCATCCATATATTTATAAACACAATCTCAAGTTCCTACCTGAAGGAGTTAAAATGTCTAGTTTTTTTCAATGGATGAATGGTGATTTTTCTCGTGTTTAGGGTGGTCAAAAATAGGAAAATCAATTATTTTTACAATCAAAAGATTTTACCAAGTTTTTAAAAATTATCAGAGAGTTTTTGTTCTCCCTGTCAGCTCCACGGAAAATCTTGAAGATTTTTTCGTATACGTGTAGAATCAGCTTTCGTATATATGAAAAACATTTCTTATACGTGGAGAGTGGAGCTTCAAGCTTATTGGTACATTTTCCCTAATCAGCTACGTATTTCGTTTTTGGTTTTGTATCCGTGGAGATGACGGGAAGAACAAAATCTCTCTATTATAGTGAAGGTCAGAAACGGATACATAAGGCCTCATTCGACTAAATGTCTGACTGTCCTACATGAATGACTTTCCGACGGCCGAACATAAAAACATACTCATCTAGCTTCTAAAGCTTTTCATCTTGCTCAAATTTCTTACAATTCGAAATATGATGGTCCACCGTTCGAGGCTGATAAAGTATCCTAACAAGTTTTATCGGATTCAGCCAATCATAAGATTGCCGACGAACTGTTTTCACACCTTGAAACGGATAAGTAATATACGTACCGACAGGTCTCAAGATTTGGATCAGTGTTGAGACAGACTTACCTAGCGACGATTGTATTCGAGAAAGCTATGCAGCACACTCACTTGACCGACTTGTCTGATTCCCCTTCTCCAAAATAAAAAAGGTGCTAAATACTAAATTATTAGAGCTATTGAGTGTGAAGAAACAGTAGGCCACTAAGGTTTCTGCTCTAGTGGGACTGACGATGAAACCTGTAACCTGAAACCTGAAACCTGTAAGCTATTAACCAATGGTGAACTTGCAAGGTTATTCTTTATTTTGTAATATGAAAGATCGTAATGGGGGCTTTCCAAAAAGGTGCTATATGAGAGGTATCCGACGATTGAAAGTTACCGACATAAGTCTTGTAAATCGAATCTTACTGACGTCATCGACCCCCCGCCTGCTTTTGAACCTAACTGACTCAAGCGCCCTTTCAACCCATTTTCTGGTCAAACCAGCCGTAATTTCAAGCTGAAAATTGGCACCAGGAGGTTTTAAAGGGCGCTGAATCAGATTTTGAGGTTAAAAAAGCAAAGGTACCCATGCAAGCTCCTTATTGTTTAGTTCAAATGTATAATAGGTAAAACTGGGAACGTTAATAAAACTACACACTTGGGAGAGAGGGCGACCAAGAATATATATTTCCTTGGTAACGTCTCAGGCTGGTGACACACCTCTGACGTCAACGTCGTATAGTCGTCTAATATTACAAAACCATTGGTCGATATTCAAGCAACCGAAAATTTACCGAATAGTCGGTTTTTCGGGGCACTTAGTTGCGTTTTATAGGGAAATCAGACTTGGCTTATTCGTCATTCGCACCTCGCCCATTCAGTGTTACAAAACTGTTCTGCAAAGACGTCGTCTGTGAAATGGGTCGCTGGACCGGTCCTTGCTCTGGTATCAGGCGAAGGTCCCACCACACCCTCACACCGCACGCCGACCCAATCACGGCCTCAACCAGGGAACCATTATATCTACCCCATTTTCCATGCATAGGAAGTTAGAAATTATTGGAGAAAGAATAGAAAGAAAACTGATATTAAAAAATTCTATCGCATTTTCTATGAATAGGAAGGTAGAAATTAGTGGAGAAAAAAGAAAAAGAAAACTGATATTAAAAAATTCTGTAATTCCTGTAATGTATGTAATTCAGTAGGTACCTAATGAGGAAATATTCATCATATCTTACTTTCATGTGGTTTTTTTTTGGCACAAACAATTTAATAGTAGAAAATATAGGTCCGTAGGCCTACAATTCGGTAAATTCTTTCCGTAGGGGTCAAATTAGAATGTGTAAGGGTCCATAATCTTTATAAGGCGACTTACAACTGTGGTATCCGGGATGATTTAAATAATTTAAAACGACGATTTGACGATTTTAAGTTAACAATATAATTTATTTGTGAATCGATTTTATGAACCAGTGAGCCCAACCCATAAGAGAGTTCTTATTATTTATTGTACATCCGAGTCAATGTAGACATAATACATTCCTATAACAACCAAAAATATATATAGTAGGTATACAAATTTATAAATCTTCAGTTCATAATTTTTTTCCAACGCGATTTCGTAGGGAGGAACTCCCTCTTAAATTCTCGTTGATGTACGTTGTTAATTGAGAATTGAACTTGAAGTAGAAACAAAAACATTTTTATAAGTAGGTACCTAATTGTGTATTTTGGTTGATGTGGAAACTGTGTTCATTAATTAAATTACCAGGATTTTCCCCATTCACCACCATTTACGCTTTTTTCAAGTGACAACAACTTGAAAAAAGGGCTGAAATGAGCGTCAAGACCAACGAAAATAACCATTTTTCAGGTTTCAACACGGGTGAGCAATGTAACTAGATAAATGAAACAAATTCATTGCATAGTATTTCATACTGTTCTTCAGATATTAATGTAGGTATATGAAATATATATTCGGAAAAATAAATTTGATGATTCAGCTATGTTACATACCTATGTGGATCCATTTTTGAATAGATAGGTAGGAATGTGAAAATTCGATCCACCATGTCCAACGAAAACAGAACCAATTCTAATGTCATGACGAGACAGAATGCAAGTAACTGTCGGGAAGCGGTAAATGGGCGAAGTAGTGCAATTAACCCTCAAGGCGTTATGAGCCATCAGAGCGCACACAAATCACGCAGGGCGTTGATGAACCATTAAAATGACATTATTTCGTCGTTATCAGGGGGGGGGGGGGGGGAGTTCCTCAACCTCATACCTACTCTCTCTGTGATGGATCTAAAGTTGAGGTATTTGAGTGTAATGCGTTTTTGTCAGTATCAGCGATTTACGTGTTTTTTTCTGGTTTTTGCTTCCTCAATATCGAAGGGAGGGAGCTACATATTTGTGTCTTCCAAAATCAAAATACCCACTTGCTTTTTACGTTTCAGAGCTTTCTGAACATTTTGGCTCCGTGTCTGTCTGCCTGTCTGTGGTCAATTCCTTGTCGCAGGCAAAACTATTTGAAGTTATGTTCCGAATTTGAAGAAATTTGGAGAAATTGTGCTCCTCTATCAATTTCATCGCCATCGTGAGCGCATGCACAAACGTGAATTTCATGAAACACCGGTATCTCAGTTCTAATTATTTACCTATTTCGCTGAAATTAGGTATCTCAGTTCTAATTTACCTATTTCGCTGAAATTTGGAGGGTAGTTGGGGAAGAGAATCACCTATGAATCTCGTCACGATTGGATCGGCAATAGCTACTGCGCAAGCGCAAACTTGAAATTTGTTGTCATAGGCGTATCTCCGGAACCACACGACCACTTTCGGTGAAATTTTCAGGTATTACTCGGGTTAGACCTATTATTATTAGAATCACCTATTACTAGGGTCTCCAATGAATTTAATCGCTATCAAACCTCTAGCAGAGTGCGCGCATGCGCAAACGTGAATTTCCTGGAACTACAAATTGTGGACTGTAGGTTACATAAAGTTAATCAAGAAGGAGCTGTTTCACAAGTCCGGAAGAGTGTGGATATCGCGTGGTTGTTCAGATCATAGTTCAGTTAATAAATAACCCCAAATAAACCACTGGTAATTGGAACTGAGGGCAGACCAAAGACGTCAGTTCCACCATCGTATCGTGATCGTATATTCTTGCTTGTATCAGAAATATGTGCGTATGTTATAAGGTTACAACGATATACATGTAAATAAGAAATTGATATTAACAAACTATGTTTCATAATGAAGACAGGTTATCTGACTCCTATACGTCATTTTGTAGTGAGGTCTTAGTGTGCTAATTATAGACATAGAACAATTCGAACGCCAACTACCGATAATGAAATAACCAATGATCCAAGTTGATCCAAATTCGATTCCAGAGTTTCTGGATTACCTACTATCTAAAGGCAGGTAGGTACCCTGAAATGCATGCATTACTAGACACTATGTTCAATGTGAGAGGTTATTGGACTAGTAGGTTACGTAATTTTGTATCGCGGTCTTAGTGTACTGATGATGGGCGCAGAGTAGCCCGAAACAAAGAGCGATCTAATCTGTTTCATCGGGGGTTCGATTCCAGAGTATCTGGATTACCGACCTGCCATCTTCCAGGTAGACCTCCAACTCCCCAGTACCTACATTACTCCAGTGATCTAGATGATCAGCGCAGTGTGACTGCAGGATGACATCATTGCGTCTGCGGTATGAGCCGACATCCAACCTCGGGTTACCTGATCGCTGGCCCGTGGCCTCCGCCTTCTCCCCTATTTTATTTATGTCAATATTTCATTTCCTAGCCCACTCAGGTAGCAACGGCAGGGGTTTGCTCAGCTGGTGGTTTGCGGACCGCTGATCCGGATAGGATGATGGAGAGTTGCTCTCTGTTGACCCTCGTGTAATCGTGAAGTATAACTTAAAGAGCGAATTTTCAATGAATCAATGAAAAAAACATCTTCCTTCCACATGTTTACATTTTCAACCTTATGAGCTACTCCGCAGACTCAAAAGAAAGAAGCCCACCGAATTGGTTCAGTAAATAAATGATATTTGTGAGTTGGAGAGTGAGTAAAATCAGTGATTCCGCAAGTGCATTAAATAGAGCGCTAAGTATGTTCAAATAATAAAAGAGACTAAGAAGTGAAGTATCTTAATTTTATTTGTAATTCAAATAATCATAACATTTATGTTACTCAGAACAAAATTGCTAACAAGTGTAAATTTGGTGCGATAAAATTTTTACAAGAAAAAAAATGTTCAACCGTTTTTCGTTGCGATTTTGTCTCTCAAACTTCCAACTAGAGAATTTTATGGGCTAAAATTATGGAAACATTTTGATCTGAATCCTAATAAAAATACAACATGTAGATACCTACAATTTCTGTAATAATATATCATTATTTGATATTATATAATTTTTCTATGATATATTCTCAAGGGAAAACGAAATGTGACTGAATGTGACAGAGGGCAGAACAGAAAAGACGGACAACACAAAACAGATGGCAAATCCACCTGTGATGCTGACCTGGTTCCAATCAACAGGTGGAAAAAGGTCTCTAATAACAGGTGGAAACAGAAGTTAACCTTAAATAGAAAGGGAATTCCGAACAGTGAGACAGACTTTCAGTCCATTGACTAATACTCGTAATGACGTGATTTCCCGCCAAAACCTCAAAAAACAGATTTGTTTAGCGGGTGTCTCACATGAATAATATTGTAGTTAGGTATCTCTGCATCGTAGGATCATATGAATATAGTTTGTTTCAGAATAAGTTTGAACGGATTTAATAGGAGGACCTTCTTCAGGACGTTCTTTTACTTTATCTTTTCATGAGAAGATTATCAAGAATTCAGACCGAAATAATTATTACTGGAAAAAAACGTCTGCCAAGTTGGGTGGGCAGTATAGTTTTCTCACTTTTGTAACATGGGCGTATATAATCAGCCCATGTTGTGTTTGCCCATGCGCAGTAGCCAACACTCATCCAATTGTCGTGAAATTCATATTATGTGGTTGTCTTGGAGTCAGCCCTCAACTACACTCAAAATTTGAGCGAAATCGGTCCAGTATGGACTGAGAAATCGTAGTTTCAGGAAATTAACGTTTGCGCATACGCATGGTCCCTGGAAATTTCATCGAATTCGATCCATGACTTCATATAGGTACCTAGTTTTTCCAGGGACGAGGAATTGACCACAGACAAGCTCTGAAACGTGAAGAGAAAGTGGAAATTCTGATTTTGGAGGGCACACATTTTATTTTGTTTCTAGCATTAACATGATTTTATTTGGGGAAAAAAATTGACAGCCCTGCAATGTTGGTTTTGTCATACTGATAAAAATACTTTATGGTTTTTGCGGACTCTACTACTGTGTCCATCCATCAGCAATTGCGTTCGAGGTCCGAGAACCGACAGAAAAGAGTACAAAATTATACTCATTCAGTATGAATCCTCGATTCCTTCACATACAAAGAAAACTATTACTACTAGGCTAAGGGAGAGGGATATTGTGAAACACCAATACACCAATATGCACACTAAGGGTCCTAATATCTACGGATAAGCTTACGAATGATGTGAGGCAGTACGTAGGTAGTTTTCCAATCAGATTCATACCTGAAACAGAAACATTGGTTTGGTTAAAATAATGCTGAACATTCTCAGAGAGACGGGAAACGGTTCAACTCTAAAACAAGGCTCCTATTATTATATACAGCTCATTATTATTATATGCTATTATATTATTGATCCTCGAAGACTTTTTTACTCTGAGGCACTTACATTATTTTCAAACTTGGTAGAATTACTATGTTATTGGAGAATAACTCCAATGCAACCTATTTATTCCCTTTCCTTCCCTTCAACCTGGTGTTGATCAACATCTGATCAGCCTTCTCTGCGTTTTAGACAAACGCTCTGTGCAATATAAACAAAGTCAATATAATAGCAGTAATATATAACATAATATATATGTTAGTAATATATAACAAAGTCTGTGCGGATAAACCAGCTGAAAATTCAGCTCTCAAGGATTATTATTTGACGAGGAATCAATAAACATAGGCAAAAAATGATGTTTTTAGGCCATTTTCAAGTTTTGTTTTTTTTTGCCACAAACCACACCAAAGATTTAAATTTAATTGAGAAAATTCACGTTTAGTACAGTTGCACAACTTCCAATGCCCCTCTTATTTCGAGGAAAATATTCTCAGAGCCGAAACAAGCGTTTGAACCTACAAAACAGCCGTTGAGGAAACTAATGTTGTGGAGTCTCGCAAAAATCTTTTCAAATCTTGGTACATCTCCAAACATTATTTGTTTTAATACAATGGATAATTACATTTTAGTCAAGCGGTATGTCCCACTCTATACTTATATAGTTTCGTTTGGCAATAGAATTTCTATCTATCTTCCCATTATCTCCCTTTAAAAGGCACTTGACTGTACATTGCCTGGAGCCAGACGTCGACCTTCTCATGATCCTCCTCGTTCATCAGGAGTCCCGCTATCGCTGTTCTCAGGGTCGAAGAGCCCCCCGGCAGATGTTTACGTCCGCTAAAAGCACCGTTTTCACCTCCCCAGTCAAAATGCGAGTCTTTTCAGGCCGCAGCGAGCCCTCGAGCCCTCAGGGCACCTCCAGCTCTGAGGGTCTCTTCGGGTTTCTTCACCCTCACAATCAGATTCTCTTTCACTCAAGATGTTGTACTGAAAATGAAGGTGTCTTCCGGTTTGAAAGATTAAGGTCCAGTGTTCAAATCTTACAAGCATGAGTCTCTAGGAATGTCATTCAGCTTCCGACACAGGCATCGGGTGGTTGTTTCTAAATTAGTTATAGAACACAGATAAGGGAACTTTTCCCTCAGCATTGAGATGAATAAGAGAATAAATTATAAGAGGTACCCGCGAAAAAGGCAATACACAAGCTAAACTCCAAGCGACCGTTCTATTATTTCAAAGAAACAAAAAACCAAATCCAGGAAGCATTTCTTCATAGGTACCAAGCTAACAAAAAATAACAATTGAAATTTAATTTCAAATGGGTAGTTAAAATTGTAGAAAAATAATTTGTTATTAGCGAATTTTCGAAAAAAATTAAGCTAATTTCAATTTCAATTTTTGAAAATTTTCTTCATGGAAATCCGTTTCAGACCATTCTAAAACGATTCCTGGAATTTAACACGTTTTTATATGGATATATATTTATATTACCTAAGTATTTATTTATCTATATATTTATATATTTATATATGTGTCACTCCAGACGATATCTGAACGAGGAATAGAGCTAGAAATCCGATAAAAATTCAAAATGTCAATAATATCAGAAGAAAGGATGAGTTCGTTGACCAAAATTTTTGAAGTACTCCAAAGGTTCAAATTTTGAAATTAAGAGTCAAAAATCTCTTTAAATAACGCGTTTTTGAGGGTTTTTTTTGTGTAAATTACCATCTCGAACGTAGAAACATAATATGGTTTATTCGGAATCATTGTGAAATTTCCCATAAGAATCACCCACCAAATCGGTTAAAATGATTCTTTGAAAATTCGCTCATCAACACATGCTGCATGAATGGGACTTTTTTTGTATTAGATTGGGCCCAATCACACAATGAAAGTGAAGAGCTCAGGGAAGAAAGCAGGGGCTAATTGCCATTTTTGCAAGGTGATGTTTCAGGGATAAAAGGGTGATGTTTCAGGGGGGGAAAGTTGCTATATAATTGCAATTTCCAGCAAGGAGATGTTTCAAACTTTCAAATCTGCTTTCTTCAAAATAAGAAAATTGGTTGTTAGCCTCTTTCTTCACTGGGCTCTTCATGTATAAGAGAAATATAGAGAGTACAGAGTTGATGAAAACGTTGTCCATTTCTACTTTGAAGGTCAAGTCCGATGTAACAAAGAACTAACCCTTAGCGAACCTGAACAATCAAATCTGACCCGTGAGAATCCACCAAATTCTGGGACAAGTTTGGATGTCTATGACAGTTTGTGAGGTCATATCACACTTCTGGGATAACACGTCCCAATTCCGGTATTATTTGTCATCCTTTCTCGCCTGCACCACGTTTCGATTGTATCATAAAATAAATAATCCAACCACATTTTACAACTACATTTACTCGCATATAATGACTTCATGTTACTACAATTTGAAAGTTCATTAATATAGAAACGAATATTTTAGAGGACTCACAACAATATTGTCCCTTCAATAGTTACTAAGAACCTTCGTGAACAAGTTGCACATCGAAATATTGAGTGAGTCGAAATTTTATTCTCAATAGGTAGATATTTACAATCGGGGGTAAAATACAATCGTCGCAAAATTACAATCGTGGGTATAAATGAAAAAGTTCCAGAGTTTCCGAGTTTTGGAGTTTTGAAAAACTTCTGAGTCCATTCCGAACACACTCAAACAAATCTTCTAGAAGGTAAATTTAAAAATTGTGTAGGAAGGTACTCATTGCAATCTTACAACTGTTAAAGTGGGTCTGTTTGTGTGTCTAACTGAGAAGGTTTGTGCTTCGAATGCAAAAGATGCGCCGATTTCCGCCGTGAGGTTTTTTTGTGTAAAATTATGGACAATTTGTTGACCAGGTTATACGCCATAGTCCCTTCACTAAATACTTTACTTCTTTATCATGAAATCGGATGAAATCGTTACCTTAAAGGCGTTGACAATACGTTAGAATAATAGCGTTCAATGGTTAATTGGGGTTCATAATATTGAATCATTAAGATGGATTGATATAATAATAGTACGAGTATATGTATATTACTCATTAGGAAACTTGCATGGGTAGGGATTTGGCATTTTGAATATCAAAATCTGATGAAGCGTCCTTGAAAAAACCCTGGCACCAATTTTCAGCTCGAAATTAGGTCTGGTTGACCAGAAAACGGGTTGAAAAGGACGCCATTTGGACTGAGGACTGACGTCATTCGGGCCCAGGCAGGTCAGTGAGAACAGTTAGGTTAAAAAGTTCCACTAGTGCAGCATGAGCTTTGATGAGCGAATTTTCAAAGAATAATTTTAACCTTTCAAATTTGACGCTGAAATTTCACGCTGATTCTGAATATACCAAATGTTCTTATGTTTAAGATTGTAATTTACACAAAAAACCTCAAATAAGTAACACGTTCTTTAGCGATTTTTGACTCTGAATTTTCAAAATTTGACCCCTTGGAGTACCTCAAAAATTCTGGCCAACGAACTCATCCTTTCTCTTATTGACATTTTAAAATTTTTTTTGGATTTATCTCGATTCCAGGGTCAGATATTGTCTGGAGTGACACAAACACTCACACTCATATAATATATATAAGTAGAATGGTCTAAAAATGGATTTCCTTAAAGACATTTTACAAACAATTTGCCGTATTTAAATTTTAAAGCCATTGGAATAGCTTCATTTTCTTCAATAATTTTCTAATTGGAAGACCCAATTTTGTTTTTTGTTTTAATGGAGCACCTTATTTGAAAGCCTTCACTAAGAACCTTCATATGACAACGATGAAAAAAACAACATACCTAAGTAGTAAGTTTCTTTATTATAGGATTCACAATCATTTCCTTCACAAATGCGATAAAAACGTAAGTACCTATTATTAGGTTAGGAGGTGGTGTGTTCTCCGAAAATCCGCTCATCACTTCATACTACATGATTAAACACACACACACTGCGATCCCTCCCTTGAAACTCATCACATCTTTTGAACGTTGAAAATACGAGGTGGCGAAAGGTCAGCTCCGATCACGTCCGCAACCCGAAAAACGCCAAGTGTGGACGAGAGGGCGCGATCACGTCCGTCACCCGCGCGGAATATCGCGGCCCAACGAAATTATTAATCAATCCATCGACTCCTTCACCTTCTAACGCGAGGCCGATTCCCCATTATCGGGCCAAACCCTCATTATCGGGGACTAACCTCTATTACCCGGCCGATTATCCGCACCGTCGAGGTCCTTTCTGGTAGGTAATTCAATTTCCTTCTTTCTCATTACCCGCTCATCGTCGTCTATTACAGTGAGCGACCTGAGTTATTGAAAGGCGGCGGAGTGTATAGGCATTATGAAGAAATTAGATCGAAAAACCGGCCCGCAGGCTCCTCTTCATTCATGTTAACAACCTTGATGGAACTCCGTAGAGCTACTACCTCCTCCCAATGTTGTTAACAATCTTTTACACCCTCTAAAAGTTCTGATCGTACAGTAGGATTAAGGGCGGGATTTATAGACGGTCCTCGAGTTTCAAGGAGACCTTGAGATGGCTTCCTCGAAATTTGGAATACGGATCCTTGAAAACCATTTCAAGGTCTCCTTGAAACTCAAGGAGCGTCTATAAATCCCGCCCTAAATATGCGATTACTAGAGGAAGCATTTCAAAGCATTTTTAAACAAAAGATTTTAGCGATTATTGAACCGTAATGAGCTGAAAGTTTGTAAGAATTTAGTTTGTAAGAAGACATTAGTTTGTAAGAATTGTCTCATGGGAATGTTCTTATGAACCTTTTTGAAATTTTCTGAATTTTCGAAGAAAATGAAGCTATTGCAATGGCTTCAAAATTTTTGTAATGCAAATTTTTAACAATTTTCTTCATGGAAATCCGTTTCAGACCATTCTAAAACGATTCCTGAAATTTAACACTTTTCATAAAAAATCCAAAAAAAATTTAAAATATCAAGAATATCAAAAGTAAGGATGAGTTCGTTGGCCAAAATTTTTGCAGTACTCCAAGGGGTCACATTTTGAAATTAATTAAATTAATCCATCCTTAACATAGGAACATTATGGTATATTTGGAATCAGCGTGAAATTTTCTATAAGAATCACCCACAAAATCGATTAAAATTATTCTTTGAAAATTCGCTCATGCTGCATGAATGGAACTTTTTAAATTGAAATGAAATGAAATGAAAATTTTCTATTTTCCATGAAAACACAAAATAATTTAAGCACACTTGAAAGCAGGTAATCATGCCTACATTATAATAAGGTAGGTACCGATCTCACACTATTGCCATCCGTGGTAGTGCTAGACACCGGAGCTACTCCACTCGATCGAACTACGTTCTGTGTACCCATAGTTTATCTTCGGATTCTCGAAAATTGTTTCAAAAATGCAAATTTAACCCGTGAATGCTTCAATTTGGCATTAATAGACGATATAGACGATAGTGGGGTATTATAGTAAAATTCCGGGATTGTAATTAGGTTGTAGTTTATAATTCTTAAAATTTTTCGCTTTTTGAGGCTATTTTCAGATTGGGTAGTGCTGCTATTTAATTTATGCTGTTACCAAAGTGGCAGGATTTTTTTGAAATTATTTTTTTGCACCTAATTACTTACCTACTTTTAATAATTTTTCTAATTGTTCTTCTTTTGAATAATTTTTCTTTAATAATTTCTGAAGGGGGGCTATAAACGCACTTGACGTTTGAAGGACTCTCTATTCGGGATATCATGGACCGACTTTTTCCCTTGACATTTTAGTTGATATTGACATTCGGTGCTGATTTTGGGTTACTTAGTCCATTCCAAAAGTCAGACTATAATACCAAGATATTTCCTGGAGTGGGGAAAAAAAACAGTGTCATTCATGATTTTTCCGATAGAATGACAAAAATATGAGATTTTTTTTCTCAATATAACTGGGATTTTTAATTGCGGATTCCGTTTACACTCGGAATTTCATGGGAAGGAGAATGTGAGTCTGCAATAAAAATGAAGAGTTCCTTTCAGAAACACAAAGTTGGTTTCGATTGCAACAGCAATTCTTCTCAAAAATCTTCCAAGGAATAGCATTCAATGAAAATCTTAGCATCCAATTATGATATATTGGCCTCAGCGAGTAGTTACTGAGAGAACAGCGTCTCTTTCGAAGCAAAATTTTGTTTCGTACGGATTATTTCGTCATTCGGCTACTGTCGGCTCAAAATAAGGAACTTAATCGAAAAGCTACCTATTTCAGACCGCCAACCCGAGACACCACCCACGCTCTTTTGCGTCCACTTTGTCACGAGGCCGGTCCATTGTTGCCAGTATAGTGGAGGCGAGCTACAAAGGTCACAAACGATCTGATTTGCCAACTTCGAAGTGGGAGAAGCGAAAAACGAATAAAAACGGATGAAAAATCTGTTCTGAACCGCCTTGACATTACGGAGGGACGTAATCGTATCACCGCCCTCGCCATTTGCTGCCAAGAATTTATTTTCCACTCGATAAAATTATGATCAGACAAACTCCTGGACAACAACTTCTGAATAAAGGTTCTCTACTTTACGGACATCACGTGAACTTTGAATTCGTTAAAAAAAAATATATATATACCTACTTCGAATTCCTGAATAATATGCAATGAAGTAGGGAGTGTGGAAACAGTTAAAGGTGAACAAATAATGTAGTCCTTATAACACTGCAACCCTCAACTTTTTGAACCAGCCACGCACTCATCGTTGTGCTACAGCTAGGCACATACAGGACTTTGAAGCAAGCCTAAAATTATGAAGAAAAACTTAATACTTTCTGGGAAAAGGAAAAGGAAAATCCTTTAAGAAATGTTTGGGATGGTAAGTTTACACCCTGGCACAATTTATATCTAACTAATGTTAAATCATTGGGGATGTAGTGATTTACACTACTGAGTTGACAACTCATGCAGATGCTCGGAGTAAGTTGGAAGAATTCAAGTTCAAAAGAGAATTAAGGTATTATGGCGGCTTTTGTCTCGTGAGGTGCTGGTTGAGGAATATCTTGTTCCTGGTTCGTAATAGTACCTATACCCTTTGTTATTTCCGCTAATGTCTATGGTTCTGCAAAGTACTTTGCAAATGCAGATAGAAGCTCCAGCTTTGCATATGCAGATAGAAGCTCAAACTTTGCATATGCAGATAGAATGAAACTTAAGTTTCTATTCCTCTGGATGCTTGAGGCGGTTTTCCTTAATGCGTTTATTTCTCTTCTCTAAAGATGAGTTGAAAACTTTCTTGTTGCGTCGGCCATTTTGTCTAATATTCGGAATTTTAATTGTGGCCTCCGTTCGGGCTTGTACAGGCGGGTGTTTCCTCGCGGGTTCCTCTGTTGTTCTTCGCGGTCTTTTTCATTCGCTTCGGAGGGTGTTTATTTCGTACTAATTATTCCTTTTAATTTTTACGAATGTTGTGGAGCGTCTTGTTGGTTGTTTCTCTGTCTTTTCTGACTCTTTCTTGGTGTGTTCAGTAGTTCGGTCGGTGCTTTATGATTTTCTATATTATTATCTTGAACTCCTCGGCGGGGTGCATTCACTCGGTCATTGACCCGCATTCTCGCTGTTTGTGCGCGCGGGTAAATTCTCTCTGAATTTGGCTCCTTGGTGAATGTGTTGTTTCCTTCGTATTTTCTTCTTTATTTTTTGTCTCGTAGTTTTCGATCGTAGGAAATTATGAAGTACTCTTCTGATTGTGGTTATTTATTATTAAATACGCCACAGGTATTAATAATTATTATTAGTTATCAGTTGCGATGTACCTATAATAATCTATCGGTGTAATCTGAACACTTCTCATTATAAAAATTCGAGGACAGGAAGATGCACCACAACCACAAGTTACCTCACCACACGTCGGTGTGAACTTAAGCTCGTAGTGTAGATACTTATCGATCTCCTGGATGGACTTGGAGGGGTCTGAAGCTGAAATTAGTGGGATAACCTTGATTACAAAACACGTGTCCGATTGCCGAAGGTTCTTGGGCAACGCGAGGATTGAAAATTTCAGGGTTTGTCGGTTCGGAGAACCTCATCCTCTCCCTTCCCACGGCCGACGGACGAAAATTCGCACGGGCGACCGCCCTGTGGGATCCCACTTGTGGAGTCACCTAATCAGCAGCCACATCTTAAGTCGGTGTCACGAAATCACAAGAGTAATGTAATCCACAGCGGTGTATTACACAGGGAGAGTTTATGGGGAATAGGGACGGATTGCCAGCATTACAGCATATAATTTGGATTTTTTATTTATTCGATTTTTGGATTCCACGTATCTTGGTAGGTAAAAAATCAAATTATGAGAGGGGTTGAAAAAAATTAATCAAGGAAGACACAATTAAGTAAGAATAAGAGACAACAAGTTAGATTAAACTATTGGGAACAGTATCATCAGATTCACCTCTTGATAAATGAGGTACAAAGAGGAAATAGGTAGGTCGGAGTACAAAGAGTAAAAACTGCATATTATAGTATTGTTCATCTTCCTATCAAATTCATTGTTCATTCATTTGTATGTTCATTGTTCTCGTATAACTAGGCAAAATGATCTATTGTTTGGTTATTTATTTTTTTAATTTTTTTTCACAAATAGGTACATGGTATGTTATTCACTTTTGCCTGTTCCAATTTATTCACCTAAATACCTACGAACTATTTACAAATTTCAACTTATTTTATTTAAAAAAGGAGGGCCTCCATGATCGTGTCTCCCCGGGCCCGGATTCAGAGGTCGAGTGCAGGAGCGAAAAAGTGAGCCATGTTTTCTGAAGATACAGGATAGGTGCTACAAACAAGTAGTGGTGTATAGCATGAATAGCATTAGATTCTGTTGTTTATCCGTAATAGATAATGATATTCTATGATATTATCTACTAGGTACTCCTTCAGAAATGCGATTGGTTTTTGAAAAAAAAGTCCATTCATGCAGCATGAGTTGATGAGCGAATTTTCGAAGAATCATTTTAACCGATTTGGTGGGTGATTCTTATAGGAAATTTCACGCTGATTCCGAATATACCATAATGTTCCTATGTTTAGGATGGTAATTCACACCAAAAACCTCAAAAACACGTTTTTTAGCGATTTGTGACTCTAGATTTTCAAAGTTTGACCCCTTGGAGTACTCCGAAAATTCTGGCCAACGAACTCATCCTTTCTTTTGATATTATTGACATTTTAAAATTTTCTTTAGATTTTTCATCTCGATCCATCGGGCAGATATCGTCTGGAGTGACACACGAAAAAGTGTTAAATTTCAGGAATCGTTTTGGAATAGTCTCAAACGGATTTCTATGGAGAAATTTTTTCAAAAATTTGTATTAAAAATGTTTGAAGATTTTCTTCGAAAATTCGCTGAAATGGCCAGAGTTCTGGCGGATAACTGGTCAAAGCCCTTGTCCCAGGTGACCTGTTATGGGTCCGGATGGAAACCCAGATGGCTGAAAACCCGGGCGGCCTCCATGCGGCTTCGGGGATGCAGAAAGAAAGGTGAGGTGGGGATTGGAAGATGAATGCCTCTTTAGGAACCGGGCGGCCCACACGACACCCTTCAGCAAGTCAACACGACCAATGTCATGATGATGGATTGCACAACAGTACTGATACAGAAGGAAAATGAAGGCAGCGCAAAGAAGCACCCCCGACAAAATTCGTTGTACAACAAAGGTTGTTGCTTCTTCAAATATATATTTTGTTCGTATATCCTACAATATTATTATGTATTAACTTTTGAAGGGTTTACCAGTTTTTCTGAGATGATCAATCTAGTCTGGTTTATTAACAACCTACCACTTTTCAGATGTTTACTCAGATTTATTTTTAAAGGTTTTCATTCTGTTCTGTAAGTTTGTTGTGCCCGTAAGATGATGAATCGTTCTAGGGAAGATCACGCCATCTCTACAAAATATTTGCTCCCTATGAGCAAACTACATTCCTCAATGTACCATCACACTGCAAATCACAGACATCAGCGAATATTATAACTACCCTTCATTTGTCTCTGATGTGCAGGGTATGGAGTTGCGATAAATATTAACGATAGGTCAATTGTCGATAAATATTGACGATAGGTCAATTGTCGATAAATATTGACGATGTTAGGTATACGATTTTGAATAGTAAGCGCTTATCTAAGCCATCGCCCTCACGCGTAACCCATGACCCATACTAATGTCAAGACCTGAAGCGCGGAAGGCTGATATACGACTGACTTTACAGCCGACAGTATTACCGGGAGAGACTTTAACGCCCGAATAAACGAGATAGTCCAGGGATTTTAAGATTCGTTCACGTATATTTTACAACATAATCCGCCAACCAGAGGCTCCTTATTCCGAATTGAACTACGAATAAAAGTATAATACTTATATGATAGTACCTATAAACAATATTTCAAGACTGTAAACGGAATACTTACGAAGAAACCAATAAAAAACACTCGAATAAGAAAACACAAGAATATAATTTATTCTGAAGATAATTCCAATGCGTAAACCATTTTTTGATTTACAGGATAGTTTAGTATAGTTTATACATATTGCAAAGTCATACACGATTCGAAATTCGAATGTGTGTGAGACGTATCTTCAGAAAGGTTTCAAAAGTGAAATTGGTGCACATTTCAAGCGTATTCATGCAGTTTAAATTGTGCCATGACAATTTCGAGTAACTGATGTTTCCTCATTATGCCTCCTTGTGGGAACATGCACTTCATAATTCGCATTTTCTGTTTCATATACTATTTGGATACACAGGCACCGGAGATTCAACTGAAAGCCAAACCCGCCAAATTGCAGGGATAAAAAACCTTCACCGTGACCTTCCGAACCCATCATTCCCATCATTTCTCTTCAAGTGAAAGGGGAACGAGTGAATTCTTCAGCAAAACTTGGCATTTTCATTTTCACTGAAAATTCTTCACGAAGACGATCACATTGCAAATCTAATAGCAGGTCATCACTGCTTGAGGCGTGCCATCATGATTGCGGTTACAATTTTCAGATTTCCATGAATGAGGTCGTTGGAAGGCGCAAACCAATACTCACTTCAGACATCACGGTTCGGATTCTTGTTTTTATTGTTCAATCTTCTGTAGACATGGGCATTTTGGTTCAATTGCCCAAGTTGGTCGTCAGAATTATTAATTAATTAAATTAATTATTCGTTTTTTCTAAAAACAGGATTTTCCAATATTGAAATGTGTTGGAACTGAATCCTTGCCATTTTGTAAAGCCCTCAAGGTGTAGCTCAGTATATCTTCAGTTCTTGTAGTGTTCATCATTGAATCGAAGGTGAAGGAATTTAGTGTTAATTTATCTAGTTAGCCCAACAAAATGATATAGTATACCTTTGAGTAGTTCGAATAATGGCCCATAAAAGCACAACCATTACTTAAGAACCTAATCAGCAACAAACAAGATCATAAACTTTTAATGATGATAACATTTTTTCCCCAATTATAGAAACTCACCCACAAAGCCTTACCTGAAATAATTTAAATTAACTTAGACTCTTCAATATACTAAATCCCAAATGTTAGGTATTATCCTACCTAATTAAAATTAGCATTGGTAAAAACAATAGTAAACTTGAAATTAGAGTGAAACCAGAATAGAATTTAGTAATGGGACGAGTATAGTAAGAAACATGAGTATTATTAATTACTGGTGAACAACTAGCCACTTATTCCTGGAGGATAATTATCAACAACGATGGTTATTGTCGTCAGGGAGGTCAGAAGATTTACCTTAGTAGATAGAAGGAAGGCTTTTTCTGGGTGCATTGATGAATAATTACAAGCAAGATACACCAGATTCCGAAAAAACAAGACAGCTCCATAAAAAAGACGAGAATGATTATTGTTATCTTAGTTTGTTTTCATGAACCACGTTGAAAAATAGTGAATGTTTTCAGTAGTGTGTTGTAACCAAAGACTTTGAAAAGCTCTTTGGTCGTAACCGATCGAACAAAGTCAGTCATTGCGACACTTTCCTACCTTATCTTCAATCTGCTCTAGCTACACTTGGGTATCTGAATTTGTCAATATTCTCAGGTCACCCGTATCTGTTGACAATCTATTGTTGTTTACAGTGCATACCGACTTAGTATTCGCGAGCTACACTAAAACATATCTATCTAGTCTAGAGAGATCTCCAGATTAGAAGGATAAGAATGTGTCCCAGTTTCCAGGTGTTATGAAAGGAATCACCGACTTTTGGAAAAATAACGTACAAAGACACGATGAGATATTTCAGCCGATGCGCGAACATAAAGACACACTACTTTCTCATTGGTCGGATAAACGGTAAAAAATGCACATACTTTGATTCCAACATGATGATGACATACACGCCTAACTACGACAATATTCGTCCGACTGCCATGAAATTCAGGGATTGTGCGGGTTAAAAACCCTAGATGATTCGCTGTCAAATCAATTGAAAGTAATTTATAGCCGCTTATAAACTTAAATTCCTTCCAATTTTTAAATGCCTTTAAACACCAATTTACGTTATTTCATATTTACTCATATTTTAATGATCTGATTTCAGAGCAAGCTGGTGACTGGTGGGTAGGGAAATCCTCAATAAATGAATAATTTTTCAGCAAATTCATTCTTGTACTGAGCATGCGCAAACGTAAAATCGTCCAAACATTAATTTTTCACGATTTTAGCACCTAATGTATGGGTATGGGTTGGTATTAGTAGGCTGTGAGATGTTTATAATGATCGACCATAGTCTGAATTTGGCAACCTGGGCCGAATCCCATCGATGGTCAATCATAACAACAAATGTACCGGTAGTTGGGGACTAGCCCACAGTATGTTTACCTACATTTTAATCACATCATAAATAATCATACGCGTATATGTGTACCAGGATACGCTATGAGCCTCACTCGCTTGGCAGACGGTTTTTACTTTCCTCAGCCGACCCCAAGGTTGAAATGGCAAGTACTGCTACTTAATGCAATTTCACAAAAACGGGTTTTCTACTTGGTGGATCCGAACGCCACTTGATAAACTTTCTCAACGTTTCACACGAATAATAATTGTGAGCCCGATTTCCGTGAAATTCTGATTTCGAAGCTTGGTTTCTAAATTTATGAGGTTGAAACAGCAACAGATTAACCTAAATAAATGGAGGTGAAAAAACGTCGTTTTTTAGCTCATCCGCGGCATGTTCCCCCAAACCACATAAAGAAATGTTGACGCCTCTTACTTCCAATAACAGGCGGATGTATTCATATACTTTGAGGTATGAGTATTAAAATCAATAAAATACCAAATTCTGAGTTTTTTTGGTGGTGATTCTGGAAACATTGTGAAGACTCACTCTAGATGTATTGATATAGGATCACAGGGTATTTTCAGAATCAGCGATAAATTTCCTCTAAGAATCCTTCCAAAGTACGTGTTGAAGTCACGACCTGATCCCTTTCTGAGAACGACTGCAAATAGAGAACAAATCGGCGTGGAACTGGATTTCACCTTGTGCACCTCATTAGCCCAGTGACTCTACTCCATAATTCGACCTCCTGCACTGCACGTTCCTGACATTCCGATGCAATTTCCTTTCTCTGCAGCGGACTCAGCTGACCGAGGAATGCAACGCTGTGTGCAACGTCCAACACATACTTACTGCTCGCTCTAATGCACCAATCCTGTTCAGGTTTCTGTATCGCTAATAATTCGCTTTCTTAATTTCATTTGATAGTTCAGTGAAGAATGATCGCGGCTAATCATGGAATTAGGAGCACCTCCTGAGTGTTCGGAAACGGAACACATAAATTGTGGAGGCTCAATGCTATAGATATAAACATCTATTGTGGAGCTTCACACTACTCTCCTTACCAATGCACACCTGAAAAGTGATATTTCAATTATTTGTCAGCCAGCCACTTCCAGATTCTGAGTATTTTCCTGGGCCTGAGGTTGCGTTGTACCTATTTTTTTATATAATTTTTCGAATTAGGCATAGGCTTTTATATACCTATAGCACATCAAGTCTTGGAATCCAGATTCATTTTGGTACCTCTTAAGTTAAGGTCGGAATGATCGCATACATCTCTTCGAAACGTTCAGAAACCTATACATTTTTTCAGATTCAATAAGAAGGGAAGACGTTTATTCTTTGGGTCAAGAAATGAAAATAAAAAAGGGTTAAGTTTATCTGAACCCATAATAACTTACTGATGAAAGTAACCAACGTGGTCAGGAAGCATACCTGCAAAACAGAAAAAAAAAAAATTAAAATGTAATACATTTACGATTTCATGGTATCTTCAGACAAGGAACGCACGTGACGTATGATAATAATAATAATAATGAAGCATAACACATAAATGGCTGAAAAACATTGTGATAGAATAATTATCAGACAATTATCAGATTATCGAACCGAACGATGTATACTCGATGGAAAAGATTCAGTACCCCTTGATTGGTGAATAAGTCATGGCTATCCAATTTATTAGCATGTTTATACTAGAATGATAGATATATTTCATAATTACCTAGTATAAATATTCATAAGTTGGTAGAGTCGTAAGTAGAGGTGTGTCTTTATAAATCATCATTCTCCTAATGGCTGGTCCAAATAGATCCGGGATAATTGGGTATTTATAGGTATTTTTTGATTGGACAGTTTTACATGACAGGCCATTTTCAAATGGTCCTAGTTTGTGTTGCAGTTTTGAAGGAGGGCGTGGACAATAAGATTTCCTCTAATTTTGATCTCTAGGTACTGTTCTGTACTACGCACAGCTATTTAACACAACCAGTTAGTTATCATTCCGAATACTTCCTTGATATATTGATTTTCTATTTAGCGATCAGCCAGTTAAGGGGCTGTTTCGTCGATCAATCCCAATAACTCCCTCGCTATTGTATAATAATGAGAATCGATAAAGAGTTGTCTTATAAGGAATCTTGCCCTTATATACGAGTATAAATGGACCCGAGTGTTTGACGAGGTTGCGCCAGACGTTATTTTATTTTCACAATGAAGGTAGTGAAGAAACCCCGCCGATTGAGGAGCGCAGGTGTGGAAACCTCGGATCTTCGGTTGTCAGGGGAACCCTTTTCCAACTGCCGGACCGGCCGATGTGAGGTCATTGGGTTGGAAGTCTCAACAATGGAGAATGAAGGGATGTAGGCTGGCTAAGTAGGTGAACTCCCACGACGGCTGCCAGGTCCTTTTGCGGTGACATCTCCATTGAGCGAAACTAGGAAATATCAGTCAGACGCAGGACGTCTACCACATAACGCGCCTACTAACTACTGAGTGATGATTCAAGAAGGGCTCCTGGGGGAGTTGAATTCGGAAGATTGATGTCAGAATTAGGTGGTGCTTTCGAACCCACGAACTCGAACTCGAACTATGAAAAGTTAGGGTTTGAACTGTCCGAGTTCGAGTTCGAATACAAAGTATGATTGAAGACAGGTTGGTCCCTATAACCTGATCATCCCATTTTTATATAAATAATTAGGTTATTATTTTATCAAAATTAAAAAAAAAAAAAAAAAAAAAAAACGTCCGCCAAGCTGGGTGGGCATTACAGCTTCCTCACTTTTGTAACATCCACATATAGCGCCAGTCAGTGAAAATTTCAGCGAATTTGGAAGAATAGTTCCGGAGTCATCCCTATGACAACAAATTTCAAGTTTTCGCATTCGCAGTAGGTATTACTGGCCCCAATCGTGACGAGATTCGTAGGTAATTGTCCTGTAGTCAGCCTCCATCTACAATCCGAATTTGAATTAAATCGGTCCATTAGGAACTGAGAAATTGTAGTTTAAGGAAATTCACTTTTGCGCGTGAGCATAAGCTACCGTAGAGGACCGTCTTGGGTCTAACCCACGTAATTCCTCAAAAAATTCAGCTTAATTGGTTGAGTAGTTTCGCAGTTATGCCTGTGATAACGAACTTGAAGCCCATTCTTCTTTATAAATTTGTAGATTATCGAATGATCCACCCGTACAAAACTGCGGACATGAAATTCTTCGTATCTCGCGTGGCAGTAATTTCTTCATACCTCACGATAGGCAACGCCTATAAACCACTCGCAATGATGTAACGAGGACGTCCAAGTCTAAGGACACGAGTTATGAACAACTTTTAATTGAGTTCCCAAATCGGGAGGCGAATCGTATTGCATCGAACCTGTACTCGTAAATGCCATGTTGTCGGTGCTCTCATGAAAAATACCCGTTTCAATTACAAAAACCAGTACGAGAAAAGAATCGGAGAGCAGAATTTTTTTGCGCGTTCGAATACCTACGGGGGAGCGAGGACGCACTGTCGTACCTGCGCAGGACGTATATTATATTCAGAAATGTCACGATGTCCTTTGGAGTGGACTGAACTGGTTTGGCTGCACGAACCCCTCGTGCCCACCACTAGTCGCCCCTTTGATATTTTGATGTGAATCCGAGGAGTTGAGACATTCCGCCCTACATTTAGTAAAGTTGAAGCACCGCATCATTACGAAATTTGCACGAAACAATCCAGATAAGCACAAGGCATCGAATTCACAATCGCTTTAGGAAGGAATGAGACCTATTTATGAAGGAATCTGTTAAACACAAGGACGTCACTTACTGAGGGACGTCCAAAAAAATTGGACAGATGTCGGCCAGAACCATTCTAAAGAGACGTTCAAGAAACAGGGTTTTCTGCCGATTGCAATATTAATACTTTCTTTGATCTTCCAGATGTGCTGAGTTAATTAAAAAATGTATAGGTACCTAGTATGTTCCGTACCTGGTCCATTTGTAAATTCGAATTTTTTTCTTTTCCGTTTTACACTTTAGGAAAACCATTAGCTTAATTATTTCAATTCCAGTTAATTATTTCAATATAAACCACAGAAATCGCACAGGAAAAAGACACAACCTGAACCGAGAAAATCTTCTACATTCTGTCAAAAGCCAGAACGTATGAATTTATGAGAGTCATAAAATGGTCCCACAACGTTAGAATTTCTTTAGTATTATTTTTGATCATTTCTAAAATAGGTAGTGAGAAAAAACGACACAGCTTTTCAAAGAATACCGTTGAAGGGTGTGCTTTTTGTAACGAATCGTTGGGTATTAATTGGGGATCGAATGGGACCACCCACCAAAGTAGGCCGACCATTTGCTCTCTTTAAAGGCTCAAAAATTGAATTTAAAAAGTAACGTCAGCAACAATTTTCACAAGTTATGCTGATATAGCATCACCCAGTAAAGTCAAGGTCAAATTGGAATCTGAGGGTAGTTTAGTTCATCTTGGATTGACCAACTCATCATGACTTTGTTCTTGTATTGAGTCCGTTATGGATAGGTACCTATCCAATTTTCGCATAAGTACAAGTAACTCTTACGGCAGTAAAGTTCTACTGTGCTGAGGGGATCCGTCTTGGAATCTCGCATTCGATTTTATTTGACGATGGTATCTCGCATATGACTTTCATTTCCGTAATAAGCGAATAGGTACTTGATAAATAGATTCGAGGAAATGGCTCTTTATGAAGACATGATGCAGAATGGTTGTAGGTACTTACCTACCTCCTTTTTCAGATCGTGAAGGTCTTTGCAAAGATGGATTCAGTTTGAAAACAGTACGCTTACTTTCTCTATGCAATAACCGTATTTGCCGTAGGTGAAAACAGCACACAAATCGCGACCAGTTGGGGTTTTCAGAAGTACGCTCACGATGAGCAACAACAGTTGCTGGAAAGGGGACAAGAGTTAAGCCTTGAAAGAATTTATTTATGTAGCCAATTGCTTTTCATGAAATTTCAGCCAAAACGTCTTTGAATTAAAAAAACAAGATTAAAAATAAAATTCAGAATGCTTGGTGGTCAATCTCTCCAAAAATTCACCGTGTGAGACGGACCAGTCATTTTGCGGAAGAATGCATGTTTTCGTCCCATTTTCTTCATGGTCGCTGTTTAGTATAAATTCTATATTAAATTCTACTATTGACTTTCCGGATGATTCGGGATATTATGTTTCTTGTAATTATTGTTTCCAGTATTAAGCACTTTTTTGATAGGTCACTTTTATTTATGCAATTTTTGTTTAGAACATACAGGTTTAAGATTCTACATCACTAATTAATTAGGTCGAGCTGAAACCGGTATTTTTGACAAAAGGATTGATGAAATCTAGTGTAACGGTTGTGGTCTGTCCATTCCTACAGCTATTGGGAACATCTGACCCGTTTCAGTATGAGGGGTGGACCACCTAGCCATCATGGGCCAATGAGCTATGCATTACCATGTAGGAATAACGAGAGCGTTTTGATCAACATGACAACATAAATTCAGGGGCTTCAGTAGCCTCAAAGGTGAGGCGGCTATTTGACCCGCCATCACGAAATTTCGTGCCTCATACCTTCGACATCTCCCGTCTTTTGAAACTTGAGGCTAATGATAGACGACGACCCTCGTTGAGGATATTTGAGACCTCGTCTGGGAACCTTTACAAAGTCAAATCGAGAACAGGAGAGAAACAGAGAGTCATGTCCCGACCTTAAGTCCGTATTTTTCGTTTTTCGCCTCGTCATACCGACTCTTTTCAACTTTTCAACCTGTTGGAAGCCACCGAAATATCTAGCAACATGCAGTCAGATTGCTCAAGAAGTGGTGTCAACTAGGGCGTTAGTGCGAGACAAAAGGAGGCACGAGCAGGAAAAGTACAATTCTATAACACTTCTATTGATTACTCCAATTACGACCTTCAGATTCGTGTGTGGAGCCTTTCAGCACGCAGAACGAGCGCAAGTCATAAACTTCGTTATTTTAAACGCCTACTAAAAATACCTGCTCTTTACTTCTAAATCGATTTCAATGTCAAATTTCTTGACAAACATACCCATTTACGAGTGCGCGCGAATAAGAACAAAATATGTGCACAGATTGAGAAAAAATAACAAAGGGTTTCGTAAAATGTAAGTCAATTACTACGCACCTACGGCAAAATGTCAACAACGTTTATAGATAATGATGAGTTTAAAGACATACGATTTTGGTGCCTCCTCAGAGGTCTAATCTTAGTTAAGGGATACAAAAATGATGAATCTGTTGTTCTGAAATATTTGAGGAAAATCACTTTGTTCATCTGGAAAACTGAACATTATAGCCGTTTCAGATAAATGGGGAACTTGCATGGTTATTTTTTGTTTTGTAATTTGAAAGATCTTAACGAGGGCTTTCCAAAAAGGTGCTATGTGAGGGGTATCCAACGATTGAAAGTTACCGAAAATGGGTCTTGTGATTTGATCCTAACTGACGTCACCGGCCTGCCTGCCCTTTAGCTAAACCTAAATGACGTCAAGCTCTCCCTTTCAACCCATTTTCTGGCCAAACCAGCCGTAATTTCAAACTTGAAATTGACACCAGGGGGTTTTGAAGGGATCTGAATCAAATTTTAAGGTTCAAAATGCAAAATTCCTATCCATGCCAGTTCCCCATTACGAGTATATCAAGTGGTGCCTGTATTAGGAATCATTGCAAAATTGTATAGGTATAAGAATGACCTATCAAATCAGATTTTGTAAGTCAGTCATCTGGTGGGGGCTCAATACTAATTCCCTCATCCACAAACCCAGAAAATTGCCATCTCTATAGGTGTTAAGGCTAATTCCGGCCCTCGAAATGTAGGCCCGATTTTTAGAGAAGGACGGTCGTATCCGGGGAATCTTTGGTTATGGAGTCTTGAGTTCTGCTGCATGACTGGGTTTTTTACACACACAGGAATTTAATATTTACGATAAAATATTAGGTTTTACCTAATGAATCAACACACTAAACATGGTGGCTGCCGGAAACCCATTTTCGACCATCAAAAAAGCAGCTGACAAGTCCTATATTATACGAGCCATCCCTTCACCACCGCTTGTGGACGGGAGCCGCAAGATAATCAAATCGTGACTCGAACGTACGTGTTGCAACCCACGATTCGGATCAAACTCGCCTCATCGGGGTGGCTTATATATCCAGATAACCAGTTATCTGGTTGGCGTTATCCATCGAGATAACTGAGGGGTTGCAAGGGTGATCCGCGGATTGCAGACCGTTACTTGCATCGTCTCATCGATTGGATATTGGATAACTAGTTACGGGACATCTGGACGGAAAATGACCGAATTATTGGGACGTCCGTCGGAGAAGCTTTATGAGTTTTTTCTCTGGGAGAACGTTCAGACAACAGATTATATAACTTGGGACTCCTACTCGTATAATAAACGTGACCTGGGTCAAAAATACCTTCTCCAGGAATTATTTGAAAAAAGATCCCACCAAATCACTTTAAACCAGGTAGTATTTTCGTACTCATTTCATCATAAAGCTGCCCATTCAGTTCCTAATTCACCGAGAGATGAGCGATTCCGATCGTGGACTTGTGATTCACAAGCACCCTATTGAAGTTTTTTTTCTTTGAATACATGAAAATTGCATCAGGTACTTGGAATTTAAAAAAAAAAACTTGAAATAGAAATACTTTAAAAATAGTTTAGAAGAAACCGCTGTTCTTACTTTGTATTGATGGCTTCTACAGTAAGGCTCTTCTGCAATTTGGGTGTTGAAAGATGCCGGTAGTTTTCGTTTTCATCGCCCTCTTCATGAGGCCTCGTTTTATTTCAGTTAATTGGAGGGACCTGCCTCACGAAGATGTGAAAGAAAAGGAAAAAAGCTGTCGTTATTATGCGTCGATTAACACCCAAAGCACGTTAGGACAACCTAGCTGTGGAAGCCATAAAAACGAAAAACATAGTACTTAATTAGAGGACTTATTAGTACTTAGTACTTACTTAATAGAATTATTTATAAATTATGTATGTAGCGGTGTAAAATTATATAACAGAATAAGAAGTAGTGGATAAATGTTCAGTTGAGACGCAAACATACAGATTCTATTTAATAAATGGAGGGAAGAGAGACTGAAGCTGGTATTCCTGAAATAAAATACTTGTCACGATAATTTATAATGCCAAAGTCAACTTCTTATTTGATCAGAGGAAACAGAACTGGGGAGTCCTTGAACCCCAACAAAAGGTCAACGCCTTTTCTTTAGATTTTAGTCTGGAAAGATCCGGCACTACTTGCGTTTTGGTTCATTTTTCAGGAGGCCTTCTTGATGCCCGTTAATTTAAAGTTGCCCCCACAGAACGCTAAAGGTCGTAATATACCCTTCAGTAGGGTCATCAAACACGTTTGACAGGACAATGGCCGCAAACTATGAGGGTTCTATGATGAGGGACAAGAAGGGATGGTTCTTAATGGCTTATTATGGTATAGCTGTAGTGCTTTTTATGCAGAACAAGATCTCGTAAAATGTTATGGGGTCGTTTCGAGAAATATCTTTATGCTGGCGTACATAACTCATTCGGTTGTTGTCTCAAGTCGTTCAAGAGACGCAGAATCTTCGTTAGACCATACAACAATGAGGACCGTACGCAACAATGGGTCAGTGTGGTTACAAATCACTGTAGCATTGATGGAGTATTGAGCTGACAATCTTTGTCAAAACTCTATGTAGCAGTTGCATGCATTTGTCTTCTTTATTTCATGAACTTAATTCAGGAGCTTTGGTTGTTTTTTTGTCAAATTTGTTGCCTTTTCCCTTTGCACGTTAACACCGAAAAGCGAACCGATTGAATGATCCGATAAAAACGACTGCACTCTCCCAAGTCGGCGTAGGTTTTACAACCTCAGAGTCGCACGGATCTGAAAGTATCTTCACGCCTCGGCCCGTGAAATAACAGACTATACGGTCCAGTAAGCTCCAAACAATATGGATATCAGAAAATACCAAATCTCACGAGCTGGTGCAACTTTCATTGCGTGTTTCCGGCTCGTAATTTTTCAGATTTGAGAGTTGAAATATTTAAGTAAGCTACTTAGAGTTCTGAGGATACGTAAGCCCTGCACGAACTAGCAGATTCGACCCCTTCGTGCCTCCAACTCGGTTCTAAAGCCTAAGTGTGTCTAATCAGAGGAAAGAAATCTGCTTAGCCAATGAATTGCACAAAAAGAAAAAACGCTAGAACTCAACATCAACAAGCTCACTCATTTTTATGCCGCATTTCAGCCTCGGCATCTTTAAAGCTGAGTTTTCTTCCATGGAATCTACATAAGACTTTAGAAACACGAATGCCTACTTACTAACTACACATCCTACTAATATTTACGTCATTCAGGTTGACATTTTGCTTTCCCACTCCTGAAGGTAGACAGCTACTTAGCTATAAAGCTGCGGATACATTTCGTGCAACTTAAAACAATAATTTTTGTATTCCAAAATCAAATTTTTCACTTGTTTGCTTGCGTTTCAAAGCCCTCTGAATAATTTCGGTTCCATGTATGTTTGTCTGACGATCTGTCTGTCTGCGGTCAATTCCTTGTCCCAGGCAAAACTTTACGAAATTATGGTTCGATTTTGATCACATTTCCAGGCATTGTACGGGGTAGCCTCTAGACGGTCTCCTAGTAATTTCATCGGCATCAGTCACCACTAGTTTCGTACTATGCATACTATACACGCTTGCGGAAACTTGTGTTACCTGAAACTAAGGTTTCTCAGTTCCCAATCGACCGACTTCGCTCAAATTCGAGGCGGTAGTTGGGGCTTGCCCCAAGACGATTGCTTATTAATTTATTTCGGAACAATTAGATTAGTGATAGCTACTGCGTATCTAAATTCGTTGTCATTTGCATAACTCCGCCACTATTCTGCCATTTTCGGTGGAAGTTTCACTAACTGATCTTTTACGTCCATATAACAAAAGTGAGAAAGCCCGCCTAACTTAGCAGCCTTTTTGGAAGTAGCTTTTGGCATCCGTTACGTGTTTGTACGTTGTCTCTTGTAACATCGCTCCTCAGAAGTAAGGATGCTAGATTTGCTAGTGTACCTGCCTCTTTGTGGAATCTGAATCTACGAACTGTCAGAAAGACTTGAAACTGCGACCGTTATTTCATAAATCACCTACCTATACGTCAAAACAAGAGACGAATCAGGGAACACCTTTTTAGTGAATTCCGTAATTTATACACACTAGGATCATCTAAATATTTTTCATCAGAATAGCTTATCAAAAACTCTGGCAAGATTGTTAGAGTCAAAAACCGCTGAACGTTTTTTTTAAATGAAGAAATAATATGCCAGGATTTGGGTAAGGCTTACTGCATCACTGTTACTTTTCGCTGGACGCCAACCATTTCACAGTACACAAGATAAAAGCCAATTCAAGTTCCTTTGCTTGATGAAGACGTCGCTGAACAGGAAACACACACGTTGTTGAAGATCCGCCCGTCCAGAATGAAGCTGCCAAGATAAGACTATGATGTATGGGAGGTTCCTCATCTGGGGCCAACGGAGTTATCGCCCTCGGAAACCAGCGGCGCGTGGCAGCTGACCATCAGGAGAGTCCTGCAAGGTCGCTGGCTCTGGGAGTCGCTTCTGATTGTCTTCATCCCGACATCCACCATTGTGATGGTTCCCGACCACCATTATTGTGATGGTCATTATCCTGGTCCAGTCTTGTCTCATATCTCAATGAGGGCACAGGTATCTGCCGAGCGTGACACCCTCGCAGCTTCAAGGACGTTTTCACCCTTCAAAGTCACCACTGCGAGGGGTTTTCATCGCTCCATCGCTCTTGTTTCTTACGTCGAATTTCTTCGAGTTGGTTACAGTTCAGCGGGATCAGGGGTCCCTCTCAAACCATATTCGTCCTACTGCTATGACTCAACTATGTAAACATCTGGTGCAGAGCTTCACACAACTTTCCTTGCCCAAATTCATCCAGAATGGCCTATGTATTGAAGTTTTTAATATGCTAATTGCGGCCCACAGAGTTCTTGTATTGCATTCAAGACGAATACCTATTGAATAAATCATGTTTGTATAGACATTCATGTGATTCTTATCAAAAATTAATTTAATTGAGTATGTGAATTGTACCGAAAATCCTTCGAGCTACCAGATAATAAAACCAAAACGTATGGGAAACAACGTTGTTTTTCTAGTAATCTCCCAATAAAAACTGAACAAATACGCTGAAATAAGTATTAGTTTGGAAATCTATTGATTGACCGATTCAGAGCATAATTTACGATTTTACAGGTAGAACAATGTTTTGATGTTCCTTAATGATAAATGATTGTGATCATATAACACTTTCTATTTCCAGATTTGGCTCAAGAAGCCCCTACCTACCCCTATAACTAGAGTATGAATCTCAAAGAGCTTCCGAGCATTGAAATCTGCAAACCATTCATCAACTGCCTTCGTACAAATCAGGATCGCTGCTCTGAATGGGACTCATACGATCGCCATCTCCGCCTTCACTTCTGCAGTACTTGCGGCATCATACCTCTCTCTTCCGGTCAGTTTCCGGGCATTCAAATCTCGACGAACCTTTTCCGACCACTTGAAAAACATCGGGCGTCAAAATCTACTCCGTTATCGCCTTGAGGGACCGTTTCAGCTTCCACCTTTCTCTCTGGTTCACTTCCTGAGGTTGGGAAATGAATATGCATCGGCTCCCTCTGGAAAAATCGAAGCGAGCCCAAAAGGGTATGGAGAGAAGGGCGTTTCTCAATGGGGCGAGGTCTGCCGTTCATATCAGGGCGGATCTCGAAGTTATCCATTGGGTGATAAGATCCAAGCCAGTACCCTCTCACCTGGAAGAACGAGTCCTTCGTATCTTAAAGATGAAACTGCAGATTGTTCTGTGTAAAATATTATCGAACTACTGTGAAGGTCGTGTTAACACTACCCTGCAAACATTTTGTCTGCCTTTTCTGGGTAGTCTACAGTACGAATGAATAGCAGGTGAAAGGTGGAGCAGAAGTGTCTCCAGAGATTGCGAGCGATCTCTCCGGCTTATCTAGACCTCGTTGAACTCGGAGCCATGAATAGATAAGCCATTTGTGCGTTTCCAGACCCATAGGAAAGTAACTAACATCGTTTCTTCAATGTTGCAAATTAAATCACTCCTTTTAAAAACTGGCCTGCAAAATCTTATCATTTTGGAAATATTTTTTCAGATTTAATTTAAATTTAGTTCACTAAGAACAATTTGTAATAATGCTCTGGCAATTTGTTGAATAGCTGGGGTCCTCTATATCTGTATGATTGAACATAGTGGTCCTAAATGAGTTGCCCGTTATTGTTATATTGCTGCAACCGTTTTTCTTAATCGCTTTCTGAGGGAAATAGAAGGATGTGGGGTTTTGATGATACTCTAAAGATGTTCAAGTAATTAGCACCGACATGTTTCGCTTCATGCAAAAATTGTACAACAATGAGAATAAGTAATTCAGTAAAAATTCTGAACATCCGTAGAAATATAATATTGTACCTACCTAACTCATTTCATTAGTCATTATATTCGCCAAAATAAACATATTTTCCATCAAATCATTAGTTCTCGTGATTAGAATTGCGATTTCCGAAATTGCATTGCAAACATAATGTAGTTTGGAATACTCGTAGTAAGTAATGAATGTAGTTTTGCACCTACAATTGAGACTGTTCTACTTTCATAAGAGTCGTAGCGAGTTATTGGTCGAAGTTGCCATACCCGCTATTACGAGAGTCGATCGGCCGAGCCTATGGGGTTGCCTACAAAAGAAGTCAAAATAGGTACCAAACGTATAGGTAGGTACTATCTACTCGTATAACGCGAACTGCACCCATTATTAGGGTAAGTGGCGCCGATTTCTCCTCCACATTGTTAGTTATAGTTGAGCTGTAGGCGGTCGTTCGAGTCTAAAGCCACATTCACCAGAGATACCGACCTACTCGTATGAAAGAGTCGAGTCAATTATTGTTTCTTGACATGTACGACTACCAGATGCTGAGCTGTTGAAATCATTTTTTAATTCTCCCTGTAAACGTACGAAATGGTGTTAAAATTCATGAATACTCTGCGGACCAACTTACGTCCTCCCATAAATACTCAACCTACCATAAATACTCAAAAAACTGTTCCCGACAACCTTCTTAGTCCGTATAAGTTGAAATACACGTAAATTTGAAAATTTTATTTTGCAGTTATTAGAAACATAGGTACCTATTTATTTGATTTGAAAAAAATTAAATAAGGAACAAATTTCTTCCAAAATGTTATCTTTAAGCGAATTTTTGAGGAAAATGAAGGCTATTGCAATGGCTTCAAAATTTAGTACTTAATGAAATTTTTGAAAATTTCTTTGATGGAAATTCGTTTCAAACCTGTCTAAAACGAGTCCTGAAATTCAACACTCACACAGAATCACCCACCAAATCAGTTAAGATGATTATTTGAAAATTCGCTCATCAACTCATGCTGCATGAATGGATATTTTTATACAAAACATATTTCGACTCCTCCCCAGAATGGCACAAGGGATTTTGAATAAATTCATGTGAGGTAAGTTACTTTTTTCATAGGTAGGTAATATGATAGACTGTAGCTAACCCTCATACGCGAAAAATCACTTCTAGAACCGTAGTAAAAATATGCATTCCTTAATTTTCTTCTTTGAAGATCAGAGATCACTTAAGAGTACCCTCCTAACGAAAATGAAGTCACACCGCAGAAATTACATGTTTGTAATTTTACGGAATTTAATGAAGTTTCTGAATTAAATTTAACTCCTTATCACTACTTCTTTTTTTTCTGAATTTTAGTTGCCAACGCAATTCTACTATGATGTGTTATGCTTTTGTGTAATTTATAGTAGTCATTTGCTTTCAGCGGGGAGTGTGTGAGTCTCGGTTGATTGGAGTGTGGGTTAGAAGGTGATATCACAGTCTGTTATTATATATACGGATTCTTCCTAAGGTTTCCTCTGAAAATTCGCCTCTGAGGTGGTCCTGGATGGATTGTACTTCTTGCACCTGCAGACCTGTGAGAGGAGGCCTATACGTTGTCGGTTGTATGTGGTGCAATAATTTAACAGTTGATGAATGCCTCTAACTTCATTTCTCGTTCGGGCACTCAGGGCAACGAGAGGAGTCGGCATGCTGCATGAGAGCTCTAGAATGTTGGGTGCTTCCGTGTCCAATGAACAAACTGTTGATGCAGCTGAAGAGCCTGGGAGTGGCAAAGAAATTCCTTTACTACTGGATTGAGTGAAGATGTTCTCGGTCCATCCGGTCGTGATAGTCAGACCAGCTTGAGGCCCTCGATGATTTCAGTTTTTTGACCAAGTCAGTGTGTTCGACAGACCTGGTTTGACTCCTGGTCTCTCTCTCTCTCTTCAGTCTCTTCACGAAATCCGCGATTCGTTGTAAAGTGGGTGATAGATTGTCTCCCTTATCACTTCCCTTGTCTTTGGATTCACGCGTGACGTCAACTAAGTAGTTCCCTTTCCGAAGCAAGAGTCAGAAAACCTTCTTTGTGGCCATGGATGCTAGAGGATCCGGAAATATGAGAAATCCAGCTTGTGCTCGATAGTATCCAAGCCTTAACCGAACGCCTTTCAGATCCATACAAATTACCGTTTATTGAGGCAGAGAGCGAGCTGAAATGATCGGTTTAATTTTTAGAGCGAGCTGAAATAAACTCACATTAAATCTAGAGTCAGTTCCAAGTCTCATAACCCTACAAGTCATTATAGTAATTATTATAATAACAACGAAAAGTTTGAAACAATTCAACTATATCTATATGGAATCAGAATCTGTCACTCAATTTTACACTAAAATAGTAATTATCGAGTTTATTCGCCAGTGAGAAGCTCTGTACCGGATGTTTTATGTATGAGCCCAGGTTAGAAAGGTTCCGTGTGAGCCATAACCTAGACAACTTGAAGATAACTGGGAGCGATTCTGAAGGTCCAGACGGGAGATACCCGAGGAAGGAAGGGTATCGTCATCTCACATAAGGCGGACACCCGCATTACGTGATTTGAGGTGCGTGTATCAAGTGTGAATAGCGAAGGCCCCGGAGGCGGGCGAGAGGGACCCCGCGTGGGCGCCACGGTGGGGGGACTCGGGCTACCGGCCGCGGAAGACGAGCGGACCGCAAGGTCGTGACATGAAGAGGGAATGTTATGCGACCTTTCACTGGAGTGCAGACTACAGACCATCCTCGCCACTCCGCTTGAGGAGATGACACGCGATGCCCAGAGAACGGTCTTGAATGACCTTCACCTTTCAAGCGGTGGCCTCCTCACCCAGATCCAGATAAGACCACCCTCGGTCTATTTATGGACAACCTCTAAGTTAGATGCCCATAACAGTAGACTACACTCTATGCATGTCGGATTGGGATACCTAACACAAATCTGAGTCAAAGGAGAACCACAAAGAATACCTGAGAGTCATTGCTCAACGATTTAGCATTATTTGGCAGATCGGACAGATCACTTTAGGATAAATCGCGGCTTCTCTGCAACAGTGGCACATCGCAAAATCCTAATTTGCAGGAGACTCATTTTTAAAACTTGGAAAACATTATCACAGCGGTTCAGATTTGGTTAAAATTCTCAATCAGTACCTATGTTTTACTCGAGCATTGTATGGCTTGAATGAAAAAGGGTACACTAGTCAAAATAAAAACAGTAGGCCTGTCAGCAACCTTAGATCCATACCATCAAACGACACACTTTACAGTATACCGCTTTTGCAAAAAAAAAAAAAAAAACCGCGATAAATACTTATGTACCACCGTTTATGAGCAAACGCTGTTTTTCAATGTAATACTCTTGATGTTTCTGGATGTACATGACTCAATTCTCTTGTTGAAACCAAACCGTTATTGGAACCACCGAGTCTTTATAATGCAATGGAACCAATGGGAATCAATAAGACATGAAATTATAGTGAATAACTACACGTGAATTATGTAATTTATACGTAATTATTCACTCCAATTAAATATTTTATTTATTCCCGTTGGTTCTATTGCATTCTAGAGACTCAGGGGATCCCAACGATATGGTTTAACGAGGGGATTGAGTGGTTAGAGCATCATTTACAACCAAAAACCAAAGTTATTGAAAAATGGTGTTTGCCCAACCTGTCACCTATTGTTGAAATGGAAAGAACTTTATTTTTGTTGCATGGGGAAAGGAAACAGTGGAATCGAGAAGCATTGAATGAGTTCAATTATAATAGGTGAAATGCATTTGCAAGAAAATCATTTTTAAAGTAACGCAATGCATTTATTAGGTACTAACTAATAACATGTTTTGTGTGGAGGTTCTATTAGTGATGAAGAAACTTGAAGATGAATTTGAAGGAATCATGTATGCAGGTGTTTCAGGATTTGAACGAGACATATGATAAGGTCGCTTCATCATCGTATAATTACGGTGCAACGAAGGCGGGAGATGATCGGCTAGAAAAAACGAAATAGGGAAGATGGACTGCCTAGTCGGTGTAGCTGAGGTGGAGGATCCGATCCTGAGGAGTTTTGAGTGACGCAACACTCAGACACACATAAATCTAACGAAAGGTCACCCATCCGAAGATTTCGGGATTGAGTCGATGGAGAAGTGAGTATAGTTGAAGGTGGATACTTTTCTGAGGTAACCCAAAAGGGGAACAAATGGAAACAAATCATCTTCACCTCACGTAATCGAGAGAGAAACATACCTAAGTTGAGTAACCAACTACAGAATGAACTTGACAGTAAAGTATGGAAAACATTTTGAGTCAAGTGTATAATAAATAAGATAATTCCAGGGTTGGATACAATAAGCTTCCCCTTGATGATATTTATAATGTTGTATGATGTCCCTGGCACAGAAGTTGTGTGCCTGTGATAGGCGATAATTTAAGTACCGAAATGATTCATGCTACATCATTACCAAAGAATTTGCGTTCGAGCATGGAGTTGGAAAAATTGATATCATCCAAAATCCAAATCTTCATTCATTTTGCGTTCAAAGCTGTCTGAACATATTGGTCCATAGTACCTACCATTTTTTTTATTATAGATTTAATACCTAGGTATAGATTTAACCTACCATGTTCTGGGAAAATGTTAATCGCGATCCGACGACTTCGGGTTCGTCTATTCGTCCAATTATTTTATTCATTTATTCATTAAATTTTGCATGGAAGTTTCGGGTTGGCTGAATGAAACCTTATCAACTACACAGTGAAACGATGATTTGATGATATGAAATTACAATCCGACAAAATGACTCAAATGTCCTACAAATCACTCATTCGGCTATTATTTCATACAGGGCTTTCACCTATTCATCCAGTATCTAACTGGAACTTTATGATTCCAAAATATCTTGAGAATGACAACGACACTCTGACACTATGACACACTGGATCGGATTCATTTTAAAAGCTAGTAACAGGAGAGTTATACTCACTCTGTACAGAAGGGGAAAGTCAAATAAATTTAGAATATTACCTATGCTAATTATTGGTATGTTTGTGTTGTGATGTTGATACGCGCGTGAATGGCCGATGATTATGAATGTGGAGATTTTTAGAAATGGAAGGTTGTGGTTCAAATCCCATCGATTACTCATTTTTGTTAGCGAATGTTTGAAGAAAATTCAGCAAATGCAATGGCTTCAAATTTTTAATAATGCAAAATGTCAACAATTCAATTTAATAAATTTCAATAGGTATAAATATTTTTAATAATAAACCTTCGGAATCGAGCAAGAATGTTTTTTTGTAACCCCCCTCACATTTTGGTATTTTACGTTTCAAGATACGTAGAATCCGAAATAGAAAACATCCAACCGTCCGCCGTACGCGGCACTTTGCTTAGTCACCATCTACCAGAATGATTGAAATTGTGTAAACCCGCTCCATTTTCGGTGAAGTTGTGCCCAAAAGCTTGGGGTTACTATCAGTCTTCTCTAAGGGGTAGAAGCTAATGGATGAAATCTTCAAAAGGAGGAAAAAATTTTTGAAAAATTCAAATAGGAGGATTTATTTTTAAATAGGATATAACATAATATAAGTAGTAGGCAACTCTTCCCGAGTAGGCAGAATTCCCGTTCGAAGATCAGCTGATCAAATGTAACTTTTTTTCGTTTTGACCGAATCGAGTGTTTTGTTTACTTTTAGAAGGTTCCTTAGTTACCTACTGAATTTCTTTATAAGGAGCTACAACTCTCGGATGATAATAATTACAGGTAGGTACTTATTTTGCAATAGAAAAAAATAATTATAGTGAACCTCGTGATATAATTACGGTAGGCACTAACTATATACAAATAGGATGTTTGCAGATGGGTGATATAATAAAATAATAAACCTTTGTGTAATAATTTGCAGCGTTTCCACATTGAAACTGTCTCTGGTGTTAAAATTATAATATTAGGTGGGTAGGACTGATGTTGTGTCCTTCTGAGCAATCTGTTGTAGGTAACTTACTTTTTGGTCAAATTCAGTAGACTTAAATAATTTCACTGCATTGTCTCACCTGAAACACAAAACAAAAGAGAATGTCATAACGAGTGTGATGAGAACAAGTAATGATACGAATATAAACAGGTAAGATATAGAATGGTAACTTATAGTATAACGGATAGTTCGATTATAGTTTCATTAGGTATAACATCATTCAATAGTGAATTCTATTGAGCATTACGGAGGTGAAGCATCTCCGGCCACATATTGAGGTTAATAGTAAGAGCTTCAGTTGATTACTACTTTTTACGGGAGTAACAAACACGCACAGGCTGGACGTGGGCGTAGCGTAATAGTACGACCGCAAGTTATTGTCAATAATCTCCAAAAATTCTATTATTATTTTTTTTTGATCGTAGCAATCAATCGATGATGTGCTTCATTATTATCAAGAAAAGCAAACGACGTTTTTAATTCAATGTTCAACAATTGAATCGGATCAATCAAATATCAGAGGTTCTACCCAAAATATCGTTCAAGGGTTGTTGAACTCGTCAAAAACAGCATTCGTACTAATATTTTTTCTATTATGAAAGAGTATAATAAGTATAATCCTAGACTTAAATGGTAAAGTTGGAGTTAAAAGGATTTTGTTTGAAAAGAAGAAGTAGAAGAAGAAGAGTATTTATGTGTCCCGAATTCCCTACCTACCTATTGCTTAGACTGGTATAATGTGCGTTGTGTTGTACATATTGTACCTACAATCAAATTATTTTCTACAGTAATTATAAACTTATATCATGTAGATAATTTTGTGTGAACAAATTCCAGTTTCAGAGTTTATTACTTCATACAAGCGTTTTACTACTATCTTCAGATATTTGGCTTAAACAAAACGTGACAAAATTATTCTCACCCTGAAACCCAAAAACTTGAATGATCGACTCCACCAAACTTTCGACATCGATAGTCACACCAGGATCCTCATGCAAGAATCATGGATTACCCTTTTCAACAAAATATATTCAAATGTAGAGAAGTATGTTAGGAGGGTATTGTCATTAGTGGGAAGACATGGCGATATTTCTGGAATTGTGAAGAGAAGCCGCGTGGAACCTATGGCAACCCCAGGAATTCCATGATGAAATTAGAATAAATTTGTTAGCAACGTCAGAGGTTGCCAACGTTTGTTGTTGTACCACGAGGACGAGGGAGAACTTTTAATTCCCAGATGTTTTCCTGAGTTTCTCACAGGAGTTTAGGATCCTGAAGAGGCTAAATCGTTGGGGTCACTTCAAGCTAATTGTTTTATCTGGGTGAAAAACGTTTTTTTTTTTGTTGGGTCCTCGAAAAGTGGTGCCAACCTGGGAAAACTCACACGGGACGTTGAATGGGGTAGATTAGGTGTCGAGCGTGGGTTGCTCAAGACTTGAGCTTGGCCAACCTGGAAGGTTTCTTGCGCAATTTATCCACCACTGGCCGCCTCCACTGGGTCGCCTTGCTCTTCATATGATCACCATCCCGACGAGTTTTTTTCAGAATTTTTTTCCTACCTTGGCGACATGTGACTTTTAACCAGCGAGATTCCTCTAATTCGACTCTTCGTTGGAGATGTTCGTCGGTTAGGATTGACCTCAGGAACAAGTCCGTTAATTTTCCCGCAAATCCATGTCAGTGCGAGGTGGAAAACCCCCGAGATTTTCCTCTAATTGCAATATTACATTCAGCCAATGCAGGTTCTAGTAAGTTGATTCTAGTAGGTTCGATAATAACTGATGTACCATCTTGCAGGGGCTTGCCTAAAACCTGCCACAAATAATGATGGAATTCGTAGAGTACAACAAATTAGCAGACGTAAGGTGACTCAAACTCATACGCAATTGCAATCCAAACGAAGACCAATATTCTCACGACTGAATCACTAGGAGGTGAAGAACCAGTAATTGTTGGAATTTTCCACTTTTAAACTCAAATTCGAATTTAGCACCCTAAAAACACCAAATTGCCAATTCCCTGCTCGAATTTCCGCCATGTTTGGCCACAAACGGGTTTAAAGAACGTTTTTCATGTAGTAACTTCTAGGTCCTAAGGGTCCCCCCAGACGGGGGTGGAGTGGGATGCCGATGCCGTAGCTAGTTTTAAATACAAGACCTGTTTTCGATAATCGGATAGTTTTCATGCTGTACCTTTTTGGAAAGCCCTCACTGACAACATTCAATTGAAAAAGTAAAAAAAAAAAAACCATGCGTAGAGACCATTGAATCATTTCACGTCGTCCCATTTGTGATAATTTAATCGTGATTTGTGAAGTATGGATACAATGTCATCAGATTCCAGTGAAATTTGCTATTCCTATATAATTACTCCCTAAATGGGTACTCGAATTTCATCTGTATCAGATCAAGATAATTGTACAAACATCACACCTTCACCAAACATTCAGCTCGATCGGTGCCTCTTTGCGAACGTCCAAATCTGTTTGGCATCTGTCGGTGTCAAGAGCCTTGGGTTTGTTGGCCTGAGGATGTTTCCAGAAGTGGGATGAGACGTCACCAGTCTTCACCCAAGTTGGGGCCGCACGAGCTCACCCTCTTGCAAACCTACAGACCAGCACGAGACGAAAGAACAAAACGTGATCTGCGGATCATGAGATCATGATCTTCGAGACATGAAGGAGACATCTTATTATGTAGGGGAAAAAGTTTGCCATCGCATTGTCAAGTTATACAACGCATTTCTGCTAGGTTATACAACGTGTTCATTTGTTCTGGGACCACCCCAAAGTTCCGACTATTCACTGGAGTACGCCAATCCCCAATCGGAAAGGGTTGTGCCTTTTAGGCCTTCCCGTATTTGGACGTGGCATGAGTGAAAACGATCAAAGGATGAGAAGTTTGCTTCCTTCACATAAGCAAACCTCTTAGGGATTCTGATGCTGCAACCATTTTCATGAACTCGGCGAGGAATTCCGACATTGTTCTTACTCGACTCGAAAAGAATGAATTGAGATCAAATTTCACAATTATTGTAATACGATTTTTCAACAATAAAAATCGGCACTTGGCCCCCAGAATCGCAACCAAACTGACTCAAGAAGTCATTTGGTATCTGGAAATAAAGTAGATGTTAGGTACTTACGCAAAATTAGACTCTTTTGGCCATTTCGGAAACCTGATATTCTGAATAAGCAGTCCAAAATGGACTTCTATTGAGAACACATTCAAATATTCGCCAAATTATTTGTTAAGTAAGTATAGCCATTGGAATTATACCTGAATTAATCATTATTGGTAATACATGGAAGAAGAGCCTTTGCCACCCAGTTGACATTCATGAGTAATATTAGCAGCCACTCAAATTTTCGGCGCTCCTATAGAATTAAGAAATTGTGGCTTAGTCCCTGTTCCCAGACACCCCAATAAAGTGTCAAATGAACTCACTAATTTTAGTGTCTTTAATCCGAAACTAAATATGCATTCTAGAATAAAATTTACATCGACGAAGGAGAATATTTAAATACAAAAGATCGTCGGGAGAAGCGAAAGGGACAAAACGGCTTCACAGAAAAGGGAAAGAAACGAGGGGTCTTCTCGGTGGGGTCTGCTTTCTAGTTTCTACTTGATGTCCAACAACCAACGTCACTGACGGCAAATAACAGAAGGTCAGCAAACGTACGGTATATCGTATATAAAGGTACAATACACCGGCAAGATGGAGTTGGTGTTAGTATGCCGTAAAAATGGCTAGAATTCCATATGAAACAATATACATTTTGGAGAAGGCCGATCTCTGGAACGAATAGAAGATGGGGATGGTGGGTCTGAAAAGACCATTCCCAATGAAGACTCTGTTTCAGTTACCGACTCTGAGAATGATAACATTCGCAAAAAAGGAGGTTTGGAGAATTTTAGTCTATTGGGCCCAATTTGTAGTCCTGAACTGGTTGATAATTCATTCATTTGTGTTCATGTAAATATTCTATATGAGGTTCAAAAAATAGTCTTAATTAAACTTCGGGGTAGTAAAAACTGCAGAGTGATATGATTTGTGATCCCATAGGTTATTTTGCAAAGGAAGGAAGGGAGGAAGATCAATAGAATAATATGACTAATCTGCTCTTATCTGGTTTACATATGGCTCCTCTTCTGCCACCTTATTTGGGTACTACCAGTTTTTGGCATTGAGTCAGAAACTAGTGGAGAGGTATTCAGTATCGCGTTTCTGACCGGTTCCCGGCAAGTTATAGGAACATGATCATGAATCTCTTTCAGTTTTCCAAAACTAAAAGTTCGAAAAGGATAGGTATTCACAATTGTACCTAACATCTGTCCATTCAATTAGGACCATGATCGGGATCCACGTCGAGTTTTATAAGAAATCACAAATTCACTTTTCCCTCTGGTGGGCGAAAAGGTAGGGTTCTATTAACCCTGATGATGAGCAAGTGTGTGGGAAACTAAACGGTTTGACCTTTAAGCTGGACTAAAGAGTGCAGTATCCATAAGGGGCCATGATTAAACCATCAACAACTCTATCCCTCTATCTACAATATTTCGATTCCTACACAATAATAAATACAAAAGGATCTATTTGATGTGGTAGATCCACTAATTTATTGTGGGGGATCGGAAAAAGGCTGATAGCAGTCATGCGTTCATTTTAGATAAATCGCGGTTTCAGGTCTAGATTGAATCCCTTTAAAATTGCAGTTATTATCTCGAAAATTGACTGAAATATTGATTTTTGCGATTAGGAATCCGATTGAGCCATTCTGGTCGTGATGCGCCTAGTCTGCAGTTTTCATTTTTCGTTACAGTTTATATTGATTGTCCTTCCATTCCTCAGTTCAGAACTATTTAATTATGATGGGTATGATGCATCGCAGAAATGCAAGTAGAGCCTTCCAGAAAAGAGAAAATCCAGACTGCTCAAGAGGATGAACTACATTGATTCCATTGGCAACGAAGTTAGGCCCAAAGAATTTCAACTGTTTGCAGACTGTAGCTCAGAGTAATGATAGGTAGTATAATTTCATCAAGTATGTATAATCACTTTTTCATTATTTTTACGACGCTAATAACAGTTCCTCTGAAGTTGCTTTCTGCATGTAAAAAAAATAAATAAAAATAAAAAAAATACTTAGGTACTCCAAATTAAAACAGATATTCAGTGGAATTATATTACGGTTATGATCTCAGCAGGTGAACGTGCCATACAACGTTTGCAAAAACTTCGTTCTGAAACTCATTGAGGGGAACATTTTTTCTCCATATCCCCTTTTGAGACTACCGAAAGTGTGATATTTGCATTTTGCCGGGTACCTGTACTTTCTTAAGCGTTACAAATAAATAGATCAAGGCAATCAACATTTTTCAGCAAATCGAACAAACTATTAGTATCCATGCTAGTCATGATACTTACTTATTTTGGTGTGAGGAGCCACTCATTGGAGAATGTGCACATAAACACACTTTCTTGAAATTAGAGCTTCTTTGAGGCATAAATATAATCGTAAATAAAATATCTGCACGCATCATCTAATTTTCAGAGTTTTGTGCAAAACTTTCGGCTCATTTTCATCGGGAAATAAAATGGGGAATGGGTCATTCCCTACGGTGTTGGGACAGTTTGTACTGATTGGTGGATACCTGCAAAAGCACATCGTCTCAGAATAGGGACAGTTCGTCCCAGGAGGAAGAAACTTTGTACGGTCCATTCATGGATGGAACTTTCAAGTGGTCGTCAGTATTTGCGCAGCTTTACGTGATCAGAGCATGTCGAGACAAGAGGAATGTTATAATGTCATGTTTGTACGCCTTCGTAGAAGTGCTGATGCTACTCCTGCGGCATTCCATTGAAAAAGGCAGCCCATTGCACAACGGCAGAATTCCTCGGGAAATTTTTCATCAAGAACTGACCCCTATTTCAGACGCATATTTCACTGTAACTAACCTCATAAATATAATTCGTAAGTAACGTATATAACGATATTTTGGAATTTGAATGGATAATACAATACAAATGCTTTTTGGTCCAATTTTTTTATGCACTGTACGAAGTGTCCTCCTTCATTTGTACCTGCCACTTTTAGAGAGTACAAAGTACCCACCTTCTCGAATGAGGATTACCCACGTGACTGTACAAAGTGTCTTCCTTCAGATAAAATAACAATGGACCATACTATAAGGATCCCTCAATCAATAAAGTAAAATCAGTGAAAGGCGGTTAAGTTAACATTTTGAACGGCTTTTTCTCACACCGCGATTTCGTGGTATATGTGTCTTCCATGTGACGCCATAATTTTTAATTTGGCGATATTATATTTGACTACACTTCTGTGAACTAAACATGACAGTGGAGGATCTCAAGAAAGAGGTCTACTGAACGCATTTTCGCCGGTCACGTAGCTCTGTAAAGATCAAGTTATTTCGATTGTGCGATTCTAGGTCGGGCCAAGTTGAATAACTGATTCCATTACAATCGCCTCGATGCTTTTGAAACAACCAATCAGAGCTTATTTCCAACAATGTCAACGCAACGAATCGATTGCCGAACCCTCCTTTGTACGGCGAAGAGTGTAAGGTGAAATGTTTCCCTACCCATTCAATTGGAGAAAAATTGCCCACCATCTAGATATCTTATTCATGTAAATCCACTGGTAGATTCGAGTGAACTACCTAACAGGTGAGATCTATCTATACATAATTATCACGCAAGCAGCATCATGTCCACAAGTTTTTAATCAGCATTGTCAAATTGAAAAGTTCAGGCCATGAGGCATGAGTTGAGGAGCGAATTTTCAAATGATCATTTCAACCGATTTGGTAGTTGATTCTGATAGGAAATTTTTCGCTGATTTCGAATATCTTAAGTATGTTTAGGATGAAAATTAATATCAAAAACCTCCAAAAAACATGTTTTTTGGCCCTTTTTTTCAAAATTTGACCCCCTAGAGTATACAGAAAATTCTGGCCTACGAATCATCCTTACTTCTGTTAGTATTGATATTTAGAAATTGTTGGTGTACTGACATTATGATAATATGAACAATTTCAGGATTGTTTCAGAGTGGTCTGAAACGGATTTAAATGAAAATATAGCTTCCAAAAATTTGCATTACTAGAATTTTGGAACCATTGAGCTTCGTTTTCTTCAGAAATTCGCTAAAAGCCATGGGGTTGCGCTCTGGGTGCTACATTATGACCTCTACAACTATTCTGTACGACGTAATTTTTATCACAATGCATAAGGTGACCACACGTCCTTCGACTGTGGACCTGTCCTGCTTAGGGCACAGTACGCACGATATTCCATTCCCTACCCCCCAAGAGTTTCCTCGTATATTTATATAGTTGTGTAAACAACAGAAATTCAAGCATAAATATAGCGAGAGGCTATACCAAACTTCCAATCAAATTTCTGCGAGATTAGGCCAATAAATTCAGTTTGTAGAATTTCACGTTGGCCAATGCTCACTATTACGTACCTGACTATATGAAAAATTCAATATATCGTATGTTGAGATCAATAGTGGGACAACTCAAAATTGATCCCGTTGCGCTCGTCGCCAGTTGTTTTTGAATTTTCAATTGTCCCACTATTGACCTTATCGTACGAGATAGTTGACCACAATAATTCGAAATCCTTGTACAGCAATATGAAGCTATTTTGATAGTTGAGGGTGAAATATATGGTTTTTTTACAATTCAACTGGCGAGAAGAGGGACTGGCTCAATTTTGAGTAGTCCCTCAATTTTAACGTGCGATATGTAGAGGCAGTGCCAGTTACTGTAAATTTAAGCTTTAAACCTCACAACCTCTGGACAATAATAAAATCTGCATGTTGCTTGGATTTTACTTTTGCGCATGTACGATGGCTGATTCGCATTCAAATTCATAACGGACCATCCAAACGCTTATCCACAGAAACCCTGAAAATTTCAATGAAGTCAAATTAGAACAGTGTTCTCGCTTTGGGGTTCCCAAATCTGGTCACCTAAACTATGGAGGCAAATCGCAATTGCCTGAAATTCTCCACAAATAGGTGCTAATAAATTAATGGACTTCGACCACTTGATCGACTCTTAATAGTTTCACTAATCCGGAATCACGACCTTCAAGCAACCAGCCCCACACGTTCCTCCATCGAAGCTTTAAATCTCATTACATGCGTTGGTAGGTACGAGTAAGATTAGGTACTGATTACTAAGATTGCCTTGCGGTTATTTTCACCTGAAACGCCGGTTACGCAATAACAAGCCGTTAGCGAAGTGCCAAACAAATAAGCAGCCAGCAGCTTTAACTGATAGTTTCTCGCCCTTCACATGTTCCAATTACTGAATGCTAATTTGTTTTTTCCCAATTGAAGTCCAGTCTGAGATGCAAATTGTGGCGGTTATGCATGTGGGTACGGGTTTTTTATTGATCCTTCCTACACTGATTTCGACTGATAAGCAGATCAGAGGCGCGATTCACTTCTCCAATCACGCGTGATTTTACTGTTCCTGACATTTCATTCTCGTTGTCATTGAATAGAGACTAACGAATGACTTGAAAACTACCGGCTCTTATTGGGGAGCACGACAGTTCTGCTTTTCTCTTTCACGAGTAAAGTCTTTGTAGAAGAGAAAGACTTCTCTTGAAATACGCTTCAGATAAACGCATTGGGTCGTGAGGTCTGTATATTTATAGAAAGTAGATAAGTTACGAAGGATTCTATCGAACGATCGGTAAGGTCCGTTCTGTACCTGTATGAAGGTACAATCAAACCGTTCTGCGTGAATGGTGGAGAGTTTCACGTATCGCCCCTGAGAGTGTGGACGTCTCTGAGGACGTTTCGTCTTCGTGGTGGATTCACCTTACGTCCTCGCTATTACGTTTCATATTCGTGGACTTCTCCCTGGAATAACGATTCGTCCCCGCGGGAGGAACTTCTAGCTAACCATGTGACTCTTTCTTTATTCAGGTATATTTCTCTGCATTTTTTGAGGTTTCCCATATCAGGAAATGAAAGCTGTAATAGGTACAAATACCACAAATCCCTGTTCTAACTATAAATGGAGTTAATAAATCCGGGAGATGGGTGATTGTCTCATGTCATTTTACGTAGCATCCCAAATTTTAATAATTGTGGTGTGGCACTTGAAGAAGAATTGTTGCACCAGTCTATTGGGGGGAGTAGGCTGTTGGTATAACAGGAAAACAATATCGTACTGGGGTCTCGATTAGTACCTAGGTACATTTAGGTACCTAGGTATATTTAGGAACATCAGATGTATTGTGATGGAGCACGAACTATTCGTCAAATTGAACCCCACTTCATTTATACTTTCTTATATTGGTATTTCGAAACCGTATGATTGGGTCGTCCTCAGTGGGAACACTGTATGCTGTTGTATAATAATAATATATTCTTTATTTGTTATCCTTTTTACAAAGCAAGAATGCGTCATACAAATGGCTGGTACAATAATAATCATCATTAGGTAGGTAGGTTTGTTCTAACTGAAAAATACAGAGTGGTGCTCAGGCTTCCATGAGTGCACTGCACGGACGCAAGCCGCCGCAAGCGGCGCGGGGACGAGGAAGCCCCGGCCCCGCCCGGGCCCACCCACCATGGTGGCGTCCCAAAACCAAAATCGCGCCCATACCTCATCGAGGCACCCAATACATAGTATGGTATTAGTAAAAAAGAAAAAAAAAATGAAAAGGAAAAAATAGGTGAAGGTCTGGTTTGGAAGACCAGGCAGGTGCCTACCTTGGTGACCAAAAAAGGGTTACACTATGAGAGCTCGGCACTATTATAAATGCGCGTGGCTAGATTTTAGTGTTTTGTACATTACACCGAAAAAGGGTGTAACGAAATTGAATCAATCATCGATATTATTAAAGAAGGGAAAAATTGCAAGGGGTGAGTGCCAACCACCAAGAGTGAGACGAACAACCTATTTTCCCCTGTAGATGGATGCAACAATTCTTTGCGTCACACCTTAATAATACATACCTATAATCATCCAAATATCAGGGAAAACGCCAATCAGGTATTTAATTCTTTTTACTGTTTTCCAAAGGGGACGAAACAAAACAGTCCGGAGGGCAGTGCGGCTGAACACCGGGACGAATCGTAATACACACTTGAAGGCCTTGCACTCAGCAGGTAGGAAACGTACGCGACGCCCGAATAGTTCCTGACCACTTGACTGTTCCGTACCTTCTAATAAAATGCATTCTTCTCCTGCTTCAATATACGATAAATATATTAAATGTAGGTGACTCGATGGAGATACATTTTTTATTTTTTTCATTCATATATATGTGCCTCTTTCGAGTATGTTTTAATAAGTGCTTCTTTCATTTTCACGATTTCATGATCCTATGATTGTAAGTTTTTCAAATGAAATAAAGTCGTAAACGTCGTTCCTACTCTAGTTACAGGTTTTATTTTGAAGACCTTTTTTTTTGTTTAATTTTGCTTTATTTGTGGACCATAGCATTATATGGTTCATGGTCCATCGACCAAATGAAATCGTGGGAGCTACGCTGAACAATTTCCAAGTTTTTCTCCTCCTCTAGAACTGTTTGGTTGTTGGTAGCGGTAGGATAGCTGGGTATAATCGTACGCTTTCCCTTCCAACGATTATTGCGGGTAAACACGGTCACGGATATGAATGACAGAAAACCTTTTCAAGGATTCCGTCTCCTGCTGACTGTGACCACTGGTATTGGTAACGTTACCGGAGAAGGAATGAGATGTTTTCATGTTTCAAGCTGAAGAGTGTATTCATTCTAAAACCACATTTCTCCAAGAGTTCCGGTACTATCCCTATCCCTGAAACCAAACAACTGGCTGAAAACATTTTTCCAATGCGTACTCGTTTGAGAGAGCCAACGGTCAGACCTACTAAAGGACAACGCGTTTCCAAGAGTTCAAAACTAGACGCAATAAACTGAGCTTACAGGTCAGCTGAAGAGTCGAAAATTGAGCTTACAAATGAACTGATTCGTAAAGAGCTCAGCACAGATCAGCTGAGTCAAAAATATTGAGCTCTCAGATTAGCTGAGTCGTAAAGAGAGCTCACACGAATCAGCTTAGTCAAAAATTGAGCTCAAAGATCAGCAGGGACGAAACTTGAGCTCACTGATCAGGTAGTTAGCAACAATATTATTATTCTGACAACAGAGAACCGTGATCTGTGTAGATGATTTATCTACATGGAAAATAATAAAAACGTTGTGCAATGATTTGCAGTTTTAATCTCGGGTAGTAACCAGGATAAAATCCCTTGAATGGTATAAACAAAATAAACTTCCGATTACCTCCTTCAAGGTGTTGAATACATTGTTTGATGGAAAAAAGGGGAGAAAACACACAGATGATTGCCCATTAGAAAACTAATCGAAGGACGGTCAATTGAACGAGAGAACACCAGTAAACAGATCCTTTTGCAACTCGAGGTGGGTAATTTATGCAAGGATGCAAGCTGGATATATGAAGGTCGCACGCTGTTACACAATAGATGGGTAATTGGTTAGGGGAATCCCGTGTCGAAAGCTTCGTTTAGTAATGTCAGGAGGAAGTCGGCTGATGTGAGAAAAAAAGACGCGTCAAAAGTTGAAAGTAAAATGATGTAGTGAAAAATCGGGACAGCAGATGAAATCGGTAGCGGAAGAGCGATATGAACCCTTGAATGTCAGATATTTTTGAAGGGGTTATGTAGATGTAGGTGGTACATAAATTATCATTATCAGTACCTAAGTACTAAAGGTACATGTTACCAGTGCAGGTCATCAAGATGTAACAATGACTCCTTCATTATTATGTGTTATTACTACTTCACTGTTATGTATTGTTCTTTGGTGGCTCAATACCAACTAACTGGTAAAACGCCGTATTAGAGAAACCTCCATTTACGCCTATTACCCTTATTACTGGAGAAGAAAAAACTTGAGCTCTAGATGGGGGGGACAATTCCTGTAGAGAATGCCGTTTTCACTTTCAGTCACAACATGTGGGCTCCAAGAACTGGGCCGTACGGATGAGACCGGTTCCAAAAGGTGTAGCTTTTGAAAGGGAAACCTCGAAACACCGATGGGTGCTGTTGGTAGCAAGTAAGTTCTTGATTTCGGAGCGCCAATATTCCGATGTTGGACGTTATTTTCACGTCATTTTAATTCCTCACTACTGAGCGACGGTAAAGAAGCCTTACTTTCGCGCGCGCATAATAGAACAATTATTTTCATCTTCCAACTTATATCCAGGCTACCAATGGTCTAAAGACCATGAACATCATGGGGGAGCTTCTAGGGATTCCACCGCACAATCCATGAAGATTTCATCAAAATCGAATAATATGGTTCTGCCGATCTGTTATAGGGGTTTAAGTACAAGGGTTTATGAGTCTGTAGTAAATTTCTCGTCACAGGCAAAACTCCAAGAATTTTGATCAGATTCGGATGAAATTTACAGGGATTGAGCACATTGGGCTCTAGATGGTCCGAAATAAATAAGTCATCTCTGTCGAATCAATATCTACCTCAGCGCTTTTGTGAATTGCCCGAAAAATTAGAGATCGGGAAAAGATAGAGAAGAAGAGATAGAGAAAATAGAGTTTATAGATCACCTGAGTCAACAATTGGGGTTTTCGACCAGCTGAGTCTAAAATTAAGCTCACAGATCAGCTGCGCCGAAAATTGAGCTCCTAAAGCAGCTGTGCTGAAAATTGAGCTCCCAAATCAGCTGTGCACCAAAATTTAACATCTATTATTAAGAGTGAATAGGGGAGAAGAGTTGAGATGTTATCAAGTTCCAGGGCTTGTGATGTACTGGAATGGAAATTGGTTGTCATAATTTTTTCACCAGCTAATTCTATAAGCCCATGTTCCAATAGTGAGGAAGCTAATAGCTTCAACCTATACGGCCCAACCTACTTTGCAGACTTTTTGATTCGAGATACTAGTTTCCACTGGAAACTTTCCAGCATAATTTTTGTATTTCTACTCCTCCATATAATTTTCCCAGGTGTTTTCATGTGTTCGGACGTGTTTCAATCACTGTCGAACGGCGACCCCGATTCTTCAAAGGTTTTTTCAAAACGATTGGAAGGTGTCTTGGCCTGGTGAGTATTCACTCACCTAGAATCGATGGTTTGTCGCGACCGTCACCCAGGTAAATGCATCCGTCAACAGGGACTGTTTTGTTCGACTTTCGAAGTTATTACCGAGATGAACTCCCAGAAGGTTGCACGACGTGCTGAAATCAAGATTGATTTTACTGAGCCCAGTATTTTCCAGAGTGACGTTTTGAAGAGTTTACAGACCTTTCACGTCTTTCGCTATAGTCGGTGAGAACAGTTGCGGTGCGGGTGTGGTGAGGACATATCGCGTACTGCCCTGCCGGTGGTTAGCGTGAAGCCGGTTTTGCTGCACGGAAGAATGTAATGCAGCAACTGCAACGTCAGCCTATCATTGACAGCCCCACGGCGAGCGTCCTCTCGGCTTTAAAACTATGATTAGACTCGTCCTTTGACGATAATGCAAGGCAGAATGATTATACGGTCATCGTACACTCGGTCGTGCGGTCACACTACATAGGGTAAAAATCGCGAACCTTGACTGGTCTCGTGACATGAGAACCACAGCTCACATTCCTTCAATGAAATTTCATCTTCAGTGCCAAACTCCGGAATTTTTCCCTGGAACATCTTCCAGCGTACGTTGTTGTTCTGTTATTGTTCATCTGCTTTCGTAATACGTGTATGATAATTCAAGTATATATTTTCATCTATTATGAATATCTCGTATTATCCCTAAAACTCTATAATGTCTACTTGAAGAGATTGGACGTTATATACCGTACAGTATGATTTACTTCAGGTGATTCTGCGAACTAAAGGACGATATCACGACGCACGACTAGATTAGTACGTTCTTCCTGGCGTAACGCGCTTTCTCACGCGTCGTTCCCCTCCTGCTTGGAGGATCTACCGTTTCCAACTTTCGTCTCATCTCCTCACCTATCGTGCACCCCAGTCGGTACACCGACCGACCTCTTGAGAGGACGTTTTACTGGAAGACGCGGAAAAAACGCCGTCGGAGTCACGATGCGACGTTTTTGGGCTTTTGGGGCGAAAAGTCTCCACATTACCGCCCCGTTACCGTCTCCACGAACTTGTGGTTGAGATGCACGCTGGGAGATATGAAGAGTTGTTACTCTGCTCTGCCTTCTACGGGCTCGGCAGTAAAGATGGATTGTGTGGGAAGAGATGCATCCCGGAACTACATCACACGTCGTGCCTTCAGGTGCCTGGAGGAATGCGAATGCTACTTTAGGGTCCCATGATACGCTAATGCAGTTGCAATTTATTCTCTGTTCCTTCCATCAGTACGTTCAATCAGCCCCTAACATGGTTGTTGACTGCAAGTTCCTTCTCTCTACTCAATGATTATGTAAAATAGGTCGGATTTCACCGACCAACACTAAAATCATTGTAGCCAAATCTTTGAGCTGTTGTTTGTGTTGTTTCTTGTCACTTTCTGGATTGTACATGGACCTGGAGATTTCAAACTATTTTACTCCATGAAATGTGATTAGAGTTATTTAATACGGTAGGATTAGCATAAGAAGAGCTTAGAGAAAATTTTGAGCTAAAATGACTTTTTATTAAATGGTTTTCTCCAAACCCTGGAAAGTAACAGATGTTTAGCTATTTTTGACCATTCAGATCTCAAACTTGGCCCATGAAAATTAACCTTATGAAATCAGATTTACTTACGAAACTGACTTGACCCATTGCCGTAACTTTACCTCTTTTTTTAATTCGTAAACGAATGAACCAATCCGTAGTCGGCACGCATATACTGTGATTGCAATAACGACAGCGATTGCGATACTCTTCGACTTACAGGTGGGGTGAGGAAAGTGAAATAATCTAAAATAGTAATTACTGTTATGGGGAATGTCCTTGAGATGAATATGCGAGAAAAGCAATACGATAGTAAAGAGCCACTGGATAGAGAGAGGATTTTACAGGAAAGCTAGTCTCGCAGACATCCCCTGATGGGAAACAGTAGCATTTCTATTCAATCAGCCAATTGTAGGAGTCCTAAAAACTATTCTGGCCAATCCCAGAGTCCTTCTGGTACGCTTCTGATATATATTCGATCCTTTTCTGGTTGGAGCAAAGACCTCGTATTCTAGCCTCTTCAGTTACCAGAGACAACTAATCGGAAGATTTGGAAGGTCTTCACGGTATACGAGTATTAATTACATTACAAAAAAAATTGCTCACTATAACATTTCAGTTGTGTTCCGGCATTTATCATACTCGTAAAAATTGATCTGAGAACCCAAAGTGATTCAAAGAATGTGTGTTTGGTGAAAAGGTGATTATTTCACACCTCAGATCTCTAAAAAAAAGTTCCAGAGAAAAGAAACTGGTTTTCTGTATTCCCCCAAAGTGCACATAATATTTCAGGACCTCCCAGCAGAATGGATAAGAAGGATCTCAGTTTGCATACAACGTGGGCGTAGTGGGGGGGACTTGCAACACAGCATTCACTGACACAGTTCGGGAACCGGCTGGTGTAAAGACCGAACAGCAGGTCCGGTTCTCCTTCGGGCCCCAATAAACAATGTTGGAGCGAGCGGCGGTTTTCGCTTTTTTTCTGAAATCCAAATCAGATGACGGTCAGCCTGAAGTGGTAGGAGAGAGTGATAATTGTCTGCATCCTGACCGGTCAACCATTTTAATACGTTACACTTCAGAGTGAGATTTCGTGGTCTAAATGTGGTGGACTGACAAGTTGAATCGTGAAATAATATTCTTCTATTAATGGAGTTTATTGCCCATTTCATCATTATCGAAAGACCAAGGGAGGTTTAATAATAGGAAAAAAAATGGGGAATTTGCGTCGATTATTGGCCGTAATTTTCACCATGAAATCGGATTCAGTACTTTCAAAAACTGTGCCAATTTTCATCTCGGGATTCCGTTGCGTTGGGCTTTTTAAGCGATGGCCAAAATACGTGTGACGTCATCGCCAGACGGACTACAGGGACACAGACGACCGCGAGGTAGGATGACGTCATGGCATCACATTTTCACCCACCGTTTTCTCCCATTTCTACTGTCTCGATGCTCTCAACAAGATCTTCAATTTGGAAGAATAAAATAAAGCAACTTAATATAATAATGATAATATAATACGAGTATATATCGTATATATGTTAAAATACTTAAGTTCATATTGGCAGAAGTTACTGGTTTCGACGTCGATATTGAAGAGATTATTGGTTTATCAAACAACAAACAAAAATGAAAGCCCACCGAAATGCCCACTGCAATGCCCTACGAGACACCCGTAGGATACCCGATACTAAGACTTGAAGTTATTGAGGATTCCGAGGAAAACTTCTATTGGCAGGTTTCAAACCAGGGCGGCTTAATTTTGGTAGACAAACGTAGAATAGAGGAGAATCCTGAGAAGGGAGAGAGGGAGAAAGATAGAAAGAGAGAGAGAGAGAGAGAGAGAGAGAGAGAGAGAGAGAGAGAGAGAGAGAGAGAGAGAGAGAGAGAGAGAGAGAGAGAGAGAACTAAATAGATAGAAAGAGAGAAAGAAGAGAATTCTATGCGGCTCTGGATACAGTTTAAGGATGTTATACATGTATGGACAAGGATGTATGGACATCCTGGTACCAGTATATACATAGTAAATAATGATGTTCATATTTGTCATAACTTCTGTTATCTAAGTTTTAAATGAGAAAATATCTCTAATTTCCTAATTTATTATTGTTCTGTTGAAAAATGGAGTGATGAAATGGTTTAAAAAAGTACAAGGTCGGTATTAAGGGAAGGAATATTTTATTTACCGAAAAAAAGCGTCGGGTAGGACGAAGGAATGAGATGATCAGTGACATCAACCCAGTGGCCGAGACCGAATTTGCTTGGCCAGGCCGAGATCAAAGGTGTGTGTGAACTTTCAAAACTGGTCGGACCTCCGTCGATCCACTGACGTGTTTTTGGCTCAAGTAAAAGTTGAAAGGAAAGTGAAATTTAGCACTCACCGAACCCATTCATAGTCAAATCCGTTTTGGGGTTGATGGTGAGTCAAGTTACCATATCAAAAGAATCTTCTCAAGTTAAGTTCTCGTTGATACCTAACAATCGTCCCACTTTGTTGGAAATACGACGACTCAGGTTAATATGAGATTCCGACTGCATCTTAGTGAAAAATGGGTGGGAAAGCGATGGATTGTTTTTCAGATATTTCTCCCAACATTTTACGATTTTTTTCTTTTTTCTCCACAAGGATTCAGGTTTGGACCAACAATTATTTTACAATTATTTATCAAGGAACCTCAAAACTCTTTTATATGTTCCATTTCTTACCGTAGAAAAGTGAATTTAATAGGTATATAATCATTTAGGATCTGTTGATGGCAAATCAGAGGATGAATTATCGGAAGAATATGGGAGAAAAAAGGGTACGATATTTCCCCTGAAAGGTGGTCCAGGTAGTTGTTGAAATGTTCAAGGTTTTCGCGGGTTAGGCACTAGATGGTCTCCAATGAATTCCATCATAGTGAGTTCAGTGAGAGCCATTGAGCATGCGCAAACGTGAAATCCTTGCCTCACGAGTAACGTTAACAATTTTCATACAATTCCGATGGAATTTTTAGGGATTGTGCATGTGCAGGTGATGTCTGGATGATCATGCTTGAATTTCATTGCAAATGGATCAATATGAAATCAGATACTTACATCGTATGCGAGAGCGTGAAAATCCTTAGTTAATTTATCACGGTTCAGAACTGATGAACCATAATTGACCCTAATAAACCATAATTTCAAGGATTTCAAATATTTCAATGATGTACTTATACAATCATATTGAAGATACGAGGAAGCTATGTCCCACACCCCCAATTGTTTTTGACTTATAAAAGAATATAAGGCATTCCTCGAAAAACGTCAAGAAGTTGGTTGTTAACAAAAATAACCTTAAGGTGTCAATCATAACCCCTAATGCATTGTATATTCGTGTTCAAGTAGATTAATCTAACAGATTTGGAGACTCCCAGAATGTCTATTACCGTATGTAAGCTATAATATTTACTTCTTCCTCCGAGCGAAATTTTAGGATTAGTGAGAAGGATAACTTCCGGGAGATCCGTCGGGACAGAACAATGAGCAGGCGATCCTCCAGATGGGGAGTCTGGGAACACCCGGTTTGTCGAAAAACCTCATCCCTCTCATTCAAAACTTCATTCATATAGAAAACGGAGAGTGAAAGGGCGGTTATTATCAGCGCATGCGAACCTGGTTTTTTCCTTCACCCGACTGGACCTATCAAACTTGATCGCACGGACGGACGGCACGATATATTTTGCCTCGCTTTTAATTAGAGGCGACGCGACGGTTGAGTGACGGGTTGACGAGACAAACTCTTTAAAACGAAACGTAAATTTTCCTAAAAATGGAGTCTTCAGGTTGAGTTTCGTCTGGCTTACGGTGAAAAATTTTGTACCCGTTCCAATCAATTCAGGTAGAATGTGTGCGCACTGATCGGGTACCTATTAACTTGGAAAACCCACTGTAACAAAATGATTCCTTCACAAGAGAATGAATGACTTTAGCTGGACCATCAATATTTGAACAATATACCATACGCAGTTAAAACAATCACTTGCGATTTCCAAAAAAAATAAACGACAGCTTATGTAAAGTAACAAAAGAATTAGCTCAGTACTGCAGAAACCATAGTAAAAAACACTATCTAGGTATTTAAAATGATCCATACCACTGTTAAAAATTCAGAAACAAATTGTAAGAACGTATTAGGCGTATGTGTTAGGCGTATTTTCTTGCCTAACACAGAATAAACTGGGAGATAGGCTGGACAGATCTCTTGATCTATTTGGGCTAAATCGAGAATTAATGGCAGTCAATAAGCGCTATTTGTTACCTATTCATATATTAATATATTTATGTAGGTACGTAATACCCTTACGGACATAACCCTATGTTGTTTGAATAAAATAAATAACAGCAAGAACGTGATAAGCATGTATAACAAACCAACATACAAACCGAACCAAACACAACACACACAATATTATAAAATAAACAACAACCTAACATGAAATACAATAAATATTTAAATAAATAAACTTTCGAAGTTCGAACCCCTGCATTATTTCCCTATGAAAGGGAGAGGAGCTTAATGCTCCAAAACGGAAAGAAGATTTCCGAAAAAGGAATTGCGAGGTTCAATCCGTTTGATTTAACTCTGAAACGGAGCTGTGATTAACCGCATAACCTCCCGTCTGTGGCAATGAAGTGGTTTGCAGGCGATCATGAGCTAATTGGATGTTTTGCCTAATTACACTTTGTTACGGATGGCGCAGACGCAACTTTGGAAAAGTCGCGCAATTCGAGGACTTGGGAAACAGTTGGGCGTGCGAGTGTATCTAGTAAAACGGTGGCGCTGTTGGGTCTAACTAGAGAGACTGTATAGAAATCCAGGGGACACTTGACCCCTTTTGTGGCCCCTTGTAGACCAAACAGGTGTGTTACAATGGAGTCTACAGTCCTTCATCTTTGAATAGATATATGTGTAGGTACCTCATCACAGCAGTCTATTAACATTGTTGAAGGTATGTGCCACGTGTCACACCCACATAGCAAACTTCTTTTTTTATTACCTACACTAAGTTTATCCGGATTGGTTATGATTGCAGAAGTTAGTTCTTATGAGTGATGATGGAGTGTTCCATCAGGAAAGGACATCTGGCAGGACAGCATCCGTAGAAAAAATTCACCGAGGAAATGTGGGTGAAGGAGGATGAGTGGCCACTTTCTGAAAAGTGGGTAGCGGTCGGTAAGTAGGTAGGATCCGCCAAGGCGTCGATACCGAGATTGGGGATATCGAATGACTGAAAAGGTGCACCCAACACCAACGCACCTCAAGTCCCGTTAGAACAACTTGGAAAAAAAACCTCATCAGCACAACCTACCTCCACATACCTACATACAATATAACCCTAAACCAATACATCTCATATCGCTGCATCATGCCCGAGTCATCAGAATAATAATTGTGCTACCGCACATCCCAACTCTCTTGGATTAGTAAATCAAGTCCTCACCCCAATCTGCCAATAAAATCACGAGGGAGATGATGAGGTAAAAGGCCTGTTGTAATCTACGAGGTCAACTTTAATTTTTTCTTCGTTGGAAATCCATCAAATTGTGGACCGCGAGGAATCGGTGTTTGAGATTCGTGGGTGAAATCTGTGTTTGAGAGGGATTACTTGTGAGATTGCGTTTGGTGCAGCAGGGCTGAAATATATAGAGGACCGTCTACGGCCGAACCCGCACAATCCTCAAACATTGCATCTAAATTGGATGAAAACTGTGGAAGTTTTGAGTGAGGTAAGGATTCGAGGACACAACATACTAACTGTCGGACGGACACTACACCAAACTTATTCAAAAGGTCTGAAACGTAAAATGCGAGTGGATGTCTTGAATTTGAGCGAAACAATTGCCATACGAAACTAGAGCCAAAGCTTCGGACCGCTATCTTTGATAGAAGCTAAATTGGTTCTTTTCTAAGCCTTACCTCATAAGAAGAGCAATATTAAGCTTGATCTATCACCGATTTTCACGTGTGTCTGGGATGTGGGACGTGCTGGATAGGCCCATTTAGTTTCGTCCTGTTATGAAAGCCCAATTTAGTTGTGTAGCCGTGAAATGAAGAGATGAATAACTTAAGACCGTCGAGTGGATGAGGGTGTCGTCGGATGATATGACCAACCACACTGATTGACCACTCCTTGTAGACATGATGGTTATTCATTCTCGAAAGTGAGCCCTTCGCAGAGCCTGCTTAACTACTCGTACACCAACAGATCATTTTCACATCCTACTTCCTTCAAGTGGAGAGTTCTTGCCTCCCTCATTATAATAATACCTCATCAACAATTCGCAAACCTACATGCACACTGTTGCACACCTAGGGACATAAAGTAATATTTTCCGAAAACTCACAGTTTGGACCCATCCCAGGGCCACAGAAAAACTTGGCTTCGAAATCCGAATCTGGAGGTTCCTTCACCCGGTGCCCCCCAATCTGTCAATGGAGCCTCCATTATGCTTTGGTATGAGTGGTACTTCTTTGGGAATGAACACTAAAATCCACATTATATTTGAGAGAAACCTTATCTCTTTAGGTTCAGCAACAAAACACTTACTACCCTGATCACTTTTCTTATTTATAAATTTTTTTAGCGGTGAGGTAGTTGACATTTTCGAAGACCAGAGTAGTGGGCCTGCGTGCGAATCTCAGTAGAGATACCCACCGTACCCGGATCTAGAATTGCAAATCATTTATACAATGTTTTGACTACCCAGATGAAACTTGAACTTCAGGTATATAATTGAATTGCTGGGAGCGAGATCTGGGGAGTAGGGGGGTGCGAAGGAAAACTTCAAAGTTGCCTTTCAGACCCTTTGCGAATTGCGTTTATCAGACAAGGAATCAGAAGACATAAAACTTGGAATACTCCTATTCATCTTTGGTCATCCTTCCGATCGATTAGTTTCTTCTTGAAGAGCGAAAGACTGCAACAAAACAGCGATAGACTATCCATTGAATAATTTGGATATTTGAAGTGCTCGCTGAGTCCCCAATTTCTTGACTCATCAACACAAGTAAAAGGCAAAGGGTGAAAATACAAGGGGTTTTCAATATAGAGTGACTTTTATGTAGCACGTATATTGAATTGCGAGGCATGACGCCCAACATCCACGCCCCTCACTTGCTAAGTGGATAGACCATTTTTCATCTCAAATGTCCAACTTCATGAAGGTCCTGGCAAAAAGGCTGAGTGACAGGAGGAGGAGACCTCAACGGGTGGTGTGAGGGTATCTGCGTGCTAGGGTTGTATTTTTTGCCATCCTGCGGGCAGCAAGCCCGAAGTAATGAAGTAGCTGCGAGGAGCTTGTAGGATGGCTATACGTTTGATGTGTCGGCAAGCTCACACAAGACGGGTTGGGGCTGCGGGACATGGTGATGAAAAACTCCAAAAGAATATAAAAAATGCTATTAAAAATCCTAAGAATATACTTTTTTTTCAATGAAGGTGGCAATCTTTTGGACAGGCCCTTGTGGAATTTATAGAATAATAATTCAATCAGCATGTAAAGGAAAAGCGATTAAATTATGAAGGTAGCAGGCTTGAAAGCAATCAGTGATATGTCAGCAGGTTTTCTGCCATAAAAAATATTCTAGTACAATTTCATACAGAAATAGCATCCAGAAGGCGCTGCTTGCTGTCCTTCCCTATTGCTGGTCGCACCCATTTTAACTCATGTGAATAAATTCCGTTTTCCGAATCGGAATCACTATTGCGTGTTTTTCCCAGGTAGCTCTTGACTTGACTCAAAATCAGTTTAACAATGATGTTGAATTGTTGAATGTTGAAATGTTGATGTTGTTATGGTTCAGATCGACCAATTAGGACCTATTCGTCATTTTTATAATCAAAATTAGTTCATAGTCCGACGAGCCTCCGAGTTCGATGTCACAGTTCCTAGCTTGTTCTACAAAATAACTTGATGAACCGTAAAAACTATTCGCTAATATTTCATGTGCCGTTGGAGAAACCGTGAAGTTGGAGGTCGAGAAGAAGCAGCGTGACGCAAGCTGTTCACAGTTGACTGCAAAAACAATCCCAGTCAAACAAACTACCTTCCAGCTCCCGACAAGTCTCGTCCTCCAATCATCATTGCATTCCAACTCTCGTTAAGTAGTTGTAATGTTCTTTTAACCAGGTGATGAATAGGACGAATGGTATGGGTATATAAGCATGAGAAACCGTCTAATAATAATAAACACTCGCAAGAATACCATTATATTAATAGTTTTACACTGTCTGTTTCCGTGTATGTTTGTCTATGTCATCATCATCATGTTCGGAAAGGTACACCGATTTTTATTAGGGTTTTTGCTTTGATCGAGCCCAAAGAGCCGCAGCTGGTTCCTCACATAGTATGACTTGGGCGGTTATAACGTGGGCGTATATGTATTTTGCAAATCTGCAGTGGCTACCACTGAGCAGGTCGCCAACTTCCCAACTAATTTGAGTCAAATCGGATAGCATTTGGGTGAGATGTTGGGTCACGCGGGGTTTTGCCTGATATGCTGTGACGAAAAATTTCGAGTCTGCACAATTGCGGCGAAATCAATTCATTCAAAACGTGCGAATAGTGAACAATTGGTCGCATGGGACAAAGAATTGACAGCCACTCTGACAGTCACAGAACCATGTTTGTTCTGAAAGCTTAGAAACGTGAAAAGCAAGTAGAAATTTCGATTTGAAAGGCAATGACTAGAAGCGGAAGGGTTCCTTATACCTCTGGTACTGAAAAGCGAAAGAAATATCCATTTAGGGACTACCATTATATGAGGAACTCGTGAACGGTAACTCGTAATTCAGGTGGTCGTACTTCTTACAAATGATTTGGGAGCAGCCTGTAGGTATGCCTAACACCTGACTGATCTGTGATTTTATGCAATCACCTTGTGAGGTTGTGAGCTCTATATGTTACACATCTGCTTCTTCATTACCATTTTACGCATCAGCCTTCGACCAAAATCAAAGAAATGGTTTCCTATTATACATGTCAGGTTGAAACAATGTATTTTGAGCCGCGGATACCACTATAGTGAACAATAGCAATCACGCGTTGAAAATCCACAACGAGGAGACAATTTAAACGCTGCCAACAATTATTTTGTACAATGGTTCATTACTTTCCATAAAACATCCTTCTGCATATATCACTGTTCTGTTGTCAAGATAATTACTGTAGACGTCTGCTCCATACACTCACATTTCGACTCAGTAGATCTTTAAGCTCAATTTTCGATCCAGCTTATTTAGGAGCTAAATTCTGTTCTAAGCCAAGCTTGAGGAATAACTAGACCACAAATAGGAGCCTATTTACCGAATGGCAAAATACATGGTAACCAAGCGAAGTGCTGTTGGGTAGGTGGAAGTGGCGACTTACCTATCATTATATGTGATCATGAGGCTACCTTGGTGGACTCGGAAGGGAAAACTGTGGTTTTCGATTCAAAGAATGCAAAGTAGGTTGATACCTACCAAAATTAAGGCACAACTTATTTCTGAGATGCCAGAATGAAATAATTATTCCATTTGAGATAAGTATGGAGATACAATTTAAGCTGTTAATTATCAGCTTCCGGATTCGAGTAAAGATTGTGAAATGGAATACGCCATCTCCCAAACTGTTGGAACAAATTACTGAGAAGAAGGCGATGATGAATCCTCGTCGCTGAAAACCGACAGTTACACCAAGGAAGTTGTTCGAACTTCGTAATTATTTCTGGTTTCAATGTGAAAAATGAAAGGATTTAACGACACACAAAAAAACGAGAAATAACCAGGAGGAACGTCTCTCTACCGCCCTTCTACTAATTGCGGGGTGATTGCGATGGCCGGAGTGCACTGGGTCATTAAAAACCGGTGATGAACCGAAAGATGATCAATCAAGCGAGATCCGAAAATGTCAGGTGAAAAAAAAATCCAGAACGACGAACTTCACGTAAGAAACTACCCAACTCAAGTATCGTCGACCGAAATATGTATTTTTATGTTTTTCGGCATTGACGAATGACGAATGTTGGTTCTGATGAACCAAAACTCGTTACGAAACTTAATTATAACTAGGTACGAACCGGTGAGTGAAATTGACTTTTGAAGAGCTGGATTTCATCATTGTGGATTTTTAACGCGTGATTTATACCGAATAAGTTGACTATTGTGGTGTCTGAGCTCTAAATGCATTGCTTCATCCTGGCGTGTATTGGAGCAACCCTTTCTTTGCTTTTGCGTGGAAGGCTGATGAGTAAGAAGGGCAATAAAGACGCAGATGTGTAACATTTAGAGTTCACAAGGTGGGTGCACGACTTTCCGTGCCTGACCCACAAAAATACGCGAGTCAGTTTAGGACAGATCCCGTTTAGCATTGGAGGCCTGTGACGGTATTTTTTGTTCCAAAAATATAACCTTGAGTTTGGAAGGAAAAGAAATCCACCCTCGTGGAGAAATGTTAGGCAACAAAACCACAGGTCAATCTAAAATCTAAATAAATCATAAATGAATAGATACATAAATGAATCTTCTGCCAGTCAACTTTCAGGTAGAGTGTAGTCCCAAATCATCGGTACGAACTTCGAAGTCTTAAATGAAATTTCACCCTGTTCACGAGTTTCTCATCCATTGATGGGCCACCTAATGGACACTTTTTTGCTTCTCACTGCTGAAGTAATAGCTCAAAAAAGCTCGGAGCTCCGCGCCTCGCCAGGGGGCAAGCCTCCTGGACCCCCGGTTACCTCTATTTACATACTTCGGACGAAATTATTGAAACACAGAATGTGTTTTAGCTCACGCGTTTCACATAAATCCCTCTTCAATCTTCAATTTTCGACTCAGCTGATTTGGGAGCTCCATTTTCGACTCAGCTGATCTGAGAGCTCCATTTTCAACTCAGCTGATCTGGGAGCTCCATTTTCGACTCAGCTGAGTAGTACCTCAAAACATTGCGGTAGTACCTAATTGATTTCTACCTAGCCTTCACTTTCCGAGTGTTAATAATAATCTAAAGCTCCGGAGTGTCACATATTTCGTCCCAGATTTCTTCACCTTTTTTGGCTAGTTAGTCCATGGCTAAAACACATCATTCTTTCAAAGCTTTCAGAACAAATTTGGTTGTGTGTCTGTCTATCAGTGTGACTGACTTTCAATTCCTTGTCCCAGGCAAAACTGTACTGATCATTCGTTAAATTTGGATGAAATTTGCAGGGATTATGTGGGTTAGACCCTTGACGGTTCCCTATAAATTTGATTATTGTCAACGAACCAATGCATGCGCAACATCGCGATTAAATTCGACATGCGAGTCTTATTCACCGCAGATAAGTTGTTACACAAAATAAATAAATAAATAAATACACCACCCGGAATTACGACGCCTTCTGCAATGAATTCCTAAATTTCCAATTCAGAAAATTCCGATTTTGAGTTGTTTTCCTAGATTACGGCCTTGATATCTCCCTTGCTATAGATCGGGTAAGTTGTTTTCACCGGAATTATTGTTCCCCATCATAACTATCGCTAATAAATCATTATTCATTCACAAATATATGGAATATGGTAAGTTATAAGGTAAGTTATAAAAATATAAGGAACATGGTAAGTTATTTTCACCAGAATGATTGATCCCCATCATAACTATCGCTAATACATCATTATCCATTCAAAAACATTATGGAATACTCGATCATGTACTTATCGCAGTTTGTACAGTATTAGGTGAGTATTTCGAAAATGCTAAAGTATTTGTAGCAATTTCCGTAAATTGCATCAGGATCGGATAGAAATTAAGAAAGTCATGCGATCAACTTCGGCGAGGCTACTATTTAATTGCGATGAAATTGATAGGAGAACATCCTGGATTAGCCACACGATCTTTGTGAATTTCATTGAAGTAGAAAAGGAAGGATCAAAATTTTGGAAGTTTTGTGTGAGGCAAGAATTTGCTGACGTAAAGAGTAAAATACACGTAACTATATCACACCTCTCATGAGTGAAACAAAGATTTCCACTACCTTAATAGCCTCGGAACCAAAATAGTCTATACATCACTGTTAGCGGCACAATAATATAGGTCTCGACTCCTCTTACATGGATCGCTATTGGTAATGGACCTCCACGATTACGCGTATCACTACCATAATAAAATATCAAACCTCTATTGTTCTAAAACGATACACCCGTCATATCCTCGGTCAGGATCCGTTCCAAACATTCAGACATCTGCATGGGACTATCAGGACACACATGAGGATATCAGACACACATTCAGGCTGAGGAACGAATCCCCAGAAGGCACTAAACAGCCGTGGCTGCTGTGCTGTAACAGGACCTTTGCTTGCTACGTCACGAATTCCTTTGTTGTAAGCCAATAATAACCACACTCCTTATTCACATTCAAGGTTTGAAACACTTATTTGCATCACAATTATTTGATGGCTATTGTGTACAACTACTATTATAACCTTTGGGTCCTCAAGCGGCCGTGCATGTACAAAGAATTAAAATTCGTTCACCTAGTATGAAGCTAGTTCGTTTGCAATGTTCTCTACTGAAGCCAATTCCACGCTCAAAGCCCAACTATGTTTGCTCACGGTTTTGTTCTTGAAATTAATTTTCTTTAGCAACCTTCACCATCCCATAACAACACACACCGAGTAATATAAGATTTCTACTATCAGCTATTGTTCGTGGAGTTTAACCACATCTGATTGTTCTTTCTGGACGCGGTAGATACAATACAGGCATGCGCGGCAGGCAGGCAGTCAAACATGCGACGGCAGGGGGAGGGGGGGTCCTAATTCTTCATTCAGGTATCATACTTTTGCAAATCTGAACCCTGAAAATTCGTCCTACATGGCCTTTCTTGTTCCTACACTGACCATTTGCGATAGACGAGTGAATAATCGTTAATTTTGATATAACTAATCAAATAATCAATTTTGATATAACCAATTAATAATAAAAAATCAATTATTATTAATATATTAGATAAACCAATTTTGATATAACCAATTGGAGCGAATAGTTGGGCGTATCGGATTTCAGGAGGTCTCATTCGATGCTACAACTTGGAATCCATTAAAAATCGTGAAAAAACGAAAATAGGTAACTGTGCCCTCTATTACTTTACCCCTTTGGCGATTGCAGAAAGAAACAAGCGGGTTCTACAAACCAAATTCTATTAATTTTTTTCGAATTTAATTCGACTAAATTAACTATTATTAATTTGATTTTCATATCT